>SJXQ01008123.1:125466-175362 GCA_006408695.1 Aepyceros melampus
GCCCCACACCCTCTCTCTGGATTATCCCCGTGCATCAGTCCCAAGCATCCTGCATCCTGCATCAAACCTGGACTGGCGATTTGGGACCAGGTATAATTTCTTCTGCTTTCTCATTGCCCCCAGAACACTGCTGGGCCTTGACTGATGATTGATGAGAAGGTCAGTGTGGCAGCGTTATTGGAGCTTCTGGATCTTGAGGCTCCCTTTTGCTCTACAGAGCCTGAGGTGTTTGCCTTCATTCATCCAGAGCCCATTTATCAAATGATCACCCCATGCCAAGTCTTCCTGTGTAAGTCTCCCTTCCAGCAAAGCCCAAATGACCTGTCAGTCACTCTATCAATTGAACAGAAGAATGAAACAGGTCACACTAGTCATTTGGCATTAGACAGATTCTAGTAACATTTTAAATGCCCTTTTATGGACTCTACCATTCTACGATCCTCTGATTCTAACTTATTGACAGATTGATTTTTTTCTTTTGTTGTTGTTTTTGACTGCCATGTGCCTAAAGCAAGGCAAGACCCAAGGAATCTTGGTGATGTCTTTGCACACCACTAGGAGAATCAAAACAACCTTTTGTTAAGTTTCACTGCTTGTGAAGAGCAATCCCATGTCTTAGTGAACTATAATTGTTGAAAACTATGAATTTCATAGTCAAAAAGTAAACTCCTTTCCTTACTTTATAATGATTCTAAGTTGCAGTATGACAACATTTATCTACATTTCCAGAGAGAGGAAGTGTCCTTGTGCTGGCCTAACTACTCCCATACCCACACTAAGCACACAGATTGCGTTTTATTTATTTCTTTATTACTGATCTTAGCAAGGCATTTGTCACATTTAGATGTTCTATAAACATTGACTGAATGAATGAACACATGAAAAAAAAGTGAATGAGCACCTACTTGCCACATACTATGCCAGATGCTGGGTGTTCAAGGCTGAATAAGATGCAGTTTAATTATAAAATAGTATGGACAGTATACAGAAGAGGAGCACCACATCCTGTGGGGAGATGAGCTTCAGCTAAGGAGGGAATGACATTTGTAGCACTTTCTTTTTCTTCCCCAACAGAGTCCTTCTGCCCTTGAATTTTAACTCTGACTTGTAAATTTTATTTGTCTTTATTAATTTTTATTGGAGTATAGCTGCTTTACAATGTTGTATTAGTTTCTACTGTATCACAGGATGAATCAGCTGTACACATACATATATCCTCTATGAATCTCCTTCCCATTTAAGTCACCATGCACTATGTAAGTGCATTACATAGAGTTCCTTCATTTTGATCACAAGAAATAGGCTCATTCTGAGTGTGTAAATATGTGTGTGTGAGAGATGTGGCTGTGGATATAGGTGCTGCCTATTTGACTGTGCCTGCCCCATCCTAGCCTGAGTCGGTAGAGGGAAGCTGAAGCCTCCTTGTTCACCTCTCAAAGGGGCTTGGTCAGGTGGGTGGAACATCTAGGCAGCCATCTGGGACTGTGGTGCAGACAAACAAGTGAGTCTGATGATACTGAATACTTAACTCTTTTGTCTGTAATCCAACAATTGGGAAAATCTGAGTTAGCCCAAGAGTGAGATTTTCCAGCTTACTTCCACCTCCAATCCATGTCAATCTTTAACACTTTTGGCCAAGCCAACTGGACCTGGGTCAAGTTCTTTCCAAAGGTTTGGGGTTTGGGGTGACCCATAGAAGTACGTTTGCTGTAAGGTTTAGTTATGTACTGTTTGGAAAATACAAGTTAGAGCTCTGCAGGGACCATGTCTCACTTCATATCACACTCAGTAAGACGGTTTCAACAATGACTTCTGAAATGGCCAATAGGCATGGGGCAGAGTCAGGAAGTTGGCTAGATTTGCGTTATATATTCTTTTTTAAAAAAAGATTTTTTTTAATTATAAATTTATTTATTTTAATTGGAGGCTAATTATTTTACAATATTGCATTGATTTTGCCATACATTAACATGAGTCCACCACAGGTGTACACGTGTTCCCCAACCTGAACCCCCTTCCCACCTCCTTCCCTGGGTTGTCCCAGTGCACCAGCCCCGAGCATCCTGTATCCTGCATGGAACCTGGACTGGTGGTTCATTTCACGTATGATATTATACATGTTTCAATGCCATTCTCCCAAATCATCCCACCCTCGCCCTCTCCCACAGAGTCCAAAAGACTGTTTTTTTTTTTCTTTAAGAAACTTATTTATTATATAGTTAAATCACAAAAATATGGAACGCTTCACGAATTTGCGTGTCATCCTTGCGCAGGGGCCATGCTAATCTTCTCTGTATCGTTCCAATTTTAGTATATGTGCTGCCGAAGCGAGCACCCAAAAGACTGTTCTATACATCTGTGTCTCTTTTGCTATCTTGCATATAGGGTCATTGTTACCATGTTTCTAAATTCCATATATATGCATTAATATACTGTATTGGTGTTTTTCTTTCTGAGTTACTTCACTCTGTATAATAGGCTCCAGTTTCATTCACTTCATTAGAACTGATTCAAATGTATTCTTTTTAATGGCTGAGTAATACTCCATTGTGTATATGTACCATTTGTCTGCTGATGGACATCTAGGTTGTTTCCATGTCCTGGCTATTATAAACAGGGCTGCAATGAACACTGGGGTACTTGTGTCTCTTTCAATTCTGGTTTCCTCGGTGTGTACGCCCAGCAGTGCGATTGCTGGGTCATAAGGCAGTTCTATTTCCAGTTTTTTAAGGAATCTCCACACTGTCCTCCATAGTGGCTGTACTAGTTGGCATTCCCATCAACAGTGTAAGAGGGTTCCCTTTTCTCCACACACTGTCCAGCATTTATTGCTTCATTTGCTATTATTTTCTCCTATTCTGAAGGCTGTCTTTTCACCTTGCTTTAGTTTCCTTTGTTGTGCAGAAGCTTTTAATTTTAATTAGGTCCCATTTGTTTATTTTTTATTTTATTTCCAATATTCTGGGAGGTGGGTGATAGAGGATCCTGCTGTGATTTATGTTGGAGAGTGTTTTGCCTATGTTCTCCTCTAGGAGTTTTATAGTTTCTTGTCTTATGTTTAGATCTTTAATCCATTTCAAGTTTATTTTTGTGTATGGTGTTAGAAAGTGTTCTAGTTTCATTCTTTTACAAATGTTTGACCAGTTTTCCCAGCACCACTTGTTAAAGAGATTGTCTTTAATCCATTGTATAGTCTTGCCTCCTTTGTCAAAGATAAGGTGTCCATAGGTGTGTGGATTTATCTCGGGGGGCTTTCTATTTTGTTCCATTGATCTATATTTCTTTCTTTGTGGCATTATATATTCCATGGAAAAACAAATACCCATTTCTTTCTTCTTATGTACTCCTTATGAAAAGGTTTCTTTGTGAAGAATCACTTAATGGTTGATATTTGATCAAGCGATACAAATTTGAGACAAATCTCTAAAGAGATTTTTTCCAATTTCATATCTGTGGACTTCGGCTAGTGGAGTTTGATACAAAATAATATTCAATAATTTTTTTGCACTGATATTCTACAAGGCAGAGTTCTTTTATCTTTATTTGCTCCATGATTTTAAAGCACTTACTCAATATCCATAGTGTGGGTGTCAGTCAAATATATGCAACTCCTGCCTTGTCATTCTTTAAAAAAAATATTGGGTTGGTTTGCTTATGTGTAATCGTTAGTTTTATCTTTCATGTATGCAGCCACTTCAAAGCAGGACCTAGCACATATGAATTTCCTTTTCTTTTTTGGTAAGATTATGTGAACTTTTCCATCATAAGCCAATTTTAGTCAATAGTAGATGAATTGATGAGTGTTACCATTAACAATCCAGCAGTTATGTACGGATGGGAGAGTTGGACTATAAAGAAAACTGAGCACTGAAGAATTGATGCTTTTGAACTATGGTGTTGGAGAAGCTTTTGAGAGTCCCTTGGACTGCAAGGAGATCCAACCAGTCCATTCTGAAGGAGATCAGCCCTGGGGTTTCTTTGGAAGGAATGATGCTAAAGCTGAAACTCCAGTACTCTGGCCACCTGATGCGAAGAGCTGACTCATTTGCAAAGACCTAGATGCTGGGAAAGATTGAGGGCAGGAGGAGAAGGGGATGACAGAGGATGAGATGGTTGGATGGCATCACTGACTCAATGGACATGAGTTTGAGTACACTCTGGGAGTTGATGATGGACAGAGAAGTCTGGCATGCTGCAGTCCATGGGGTCTCAGAGACGGACACAACTGAGCGACCGAACTGAACTGAACTCTTAACAATAATTGGGAGATGTGAGAGCAACCAATAGACCAAGGATTGGCAAACCTTTTCTGTAAAGGGCCAGATAGTAAATATCTTAGGCTTTGTAAGTTATGTAGTTTCTATCATAACTACTCACCTCTACCTTTGTGGGGGGCCAACACAGCTGTAGATAGTATGTCAATGAACCATCATGGCTATATTCCCAAAACTTTATTTACAAATACAGGCAACAGGCTGTTTGCTGACTGCTAATCTAGAGCAAGTGGTAGAAATGATAGCTTTAGATACTGAAAAATATCTAGTCTTTGAAACCCTAATTTTGAGCTGTCTCTTAGCATACAGCTCCTGCTGCCAGTTTTGTTTATAGAGCTTTATGCTTATGGGTAAAGTGGAGGGTTTGAGTGAAAGTGTTGTGTTTTTTAAAAAAATATTTACTTGGCTGTTTCGGGTCTTAGCTGTAGTATGCAGAATCTTTAGTTGTGGCATGCAGGATCTAGTTCCCTGACCAGGAATTGAATCCGGGCCTCCTGCATTGGGAGCACCAGGAAAGTCTGAGAGTATTTATAGAGCTGGATGAGCTGGAGCCCTGAGCGGTTCCCTGCCCTCACATTTTCCAGGGGAAGCCTCTTGTTCTGTCTGAGCTGGACTGTGTTAATGGACTGAAACAAAGTAGGGTCTGGAATGGAACCAGGCCCTCTACAGAGGATCTGTGTCCCCCAGGAGAGTTGGGATTTGCTGCTTGGGGAGAAAGAAGGGATAGGCTTCCTGGAGTCAGCAAGGAGCTTTATTTTCTAGCAGCTCAGAGATGAGCAAGAAGAGAGACTATTTTCCCCAAATTCTTTTGGGTACCAAGTTGGTTCTGATTTTGGAGAGGCCAGTATCAAGGCACAGCACCTAGGCCTAGAGTCCCAGGTTTAGGCTGGAGATTTGTATTTATTTCACTGGTTTACAAGGTCCTAGGGAAGTTAGGGGCTCTCTTTGAAGCCCCTGACAGATGTGAACAACCCTTTGCCATGTGGACTCTTTGTAATACTTCAGCATTTGCTGAGGCAGTGATTTCACTGTCTGTGTGTAATTTCAAAGGGAAGCAAGGAAGACCTGAAAAGAAAGGCAAGAACCTGAACCTTAGATATCGCTCTCTTGGAAGAGGACCCATAAATACATTAAATGCATGGAGTGGATGGTGCAGCCAAGACCAGACTCTCAGACTGTGGTTAATTTTCCTTCTGCCTCGAGTAGATCTGTCGTCTTGCTCTTTGCTCTATCATTTTTTTTTTTTTCTCATGTTTGAGCAAACTCAAGCCATTATTGAGGTCCTGGCTCTGGGAGGCTCCCAAGTGAGCAGCATCTGTTAGACGGAGTAGTTTCTGCTCAAGATGTTTTCAGAGGACTGACCCAGCACTGGTGTGAAGGCCATCAATTAGCCATCGGCAGAGGGGAAGGAAGAGGAGGCCATGAGGTTGGTAATTACACACTGCAGTGCTGGTGACCTCCAAGAGCAGGTGGCGGGAGCAAGTGAAATTCCAGGCTCTGTCACTCAGGATTCATTTTCCCTCTTGTGTTTAGGCCTGAGGCCATGCTCACTGATCTGGAAGAGACTGTCTATACTGTTTCGTTAATCATAAGGACAACAATAGAGTAATGTATATAATATAGAAAGATATTTTCCTTCTTTCAGTTGCTTAAAAGTTCCTGTTATATCTTTAAAACACGTTTCCCGTTCTCTGTGTGTGTGTGTGTATACACAGCTGTATGTGTACGTATACAGATCAGGGTCAGGGTCTAAAGCTGTAGCATGAGTTCAGTGTTTACTGCTTTCACAGAAATGGCCCCTGTTAAGGCCTTTGCAGCCCTAACAGCTCTGTTTCTTCACAGCTGCCGTCTGGCTCAGAGTTCCTAATAGTTCTGTTCCACAGCTCTGCAGAGGAAGGCCCAGAAAAATGATAGAAGACACCCAAGCCCAGGCAGGAGACCTGGTGATTGGCCTTCAGCCTTCCCAGTTTTGCTGGCAGTTGTCAGTTTCACTCTGAGCCATGGCTCACTTCAGCCACTTTTGTCCCTGGTGTCCCTCTTTCCTGGGACCTCGATCTGCTTTTGGCCTTTGCTGGGTTGAGGGTGTGCGAGCTGTGCTGGGTGCCCACATTCAGCCCTGCATGGCCCAGAGTTGAGCAGGGGAATGAATGGACAGCAGTACATAAGAGCTCCGTTTTCTTTCACTCTCAACCCTCTGTCAGACACTGCTTATAACAGACCTCAGCATGCAGTTGATGTCTTGGACAGACAGAGGTCTTGGCAGAAGCTGAGATGACTTTCCAGTTTCACTGAGAGTATAAAAATGACCCTCTGGAACTTTAAATCCTAACACCCAGGACCCTCAGCATTTTCTTCATCCTTTTTTGTCACTCTGTTTTGATGACCAAGTCACCTGTTCCTTCAGCTTTCGAGACTATGTTTTGGGTGACAAGAAAAGACAAAATATCAGAAATCCCAGAGATGCCAACTACCTATTGCTTTCATGCTAACAACTTGTATTTCTACTCATCGGTTTATAGAAAAGTAAATACCTCTTTCTGACAACATGCTGTGGGAGACTTTGTGCCAAAGTGGCAGGATCAGACTGTAATAAGCAAGCATCAAAAAAAAAAAAAAAGGTAAATTGACTTTTTAGAGGGAAGCGGGTCATTCCTCAAAATCTATTAAAGATTCTGTCATCCAGAATATCCCTATCCTGTGACCTCATTTACAGATTTCATGAAAAATATATCATCGTAACATTGATACATGGATGCTGTAGCATCCAATTTCGTGAAGGCATCTCTGTTCCTGATAAGGATGCTGGTCAGGCAGTCAGAAACATGGGGGCCATAGCAATGAGACAATGCCCCTCAGAATATAACACACACAGATGCTTTTCTAAAATGTGCTCATCTCCTTTGGAAATAGGCAATTTGGCTCTCTACTTTGGCTCTGAATGAAATACTGTTCCAGGTGGGGGAGGCAGGTAATAAAAGCGATGATTGGGAAGTGTTACTGGCAGTCTTTTTTTTTTTTTTCATTTCTACTGCAAGCTGAGCATACATTTGTCCCCATTGTCAGGGTGCTGGTGTTGTTTATACGTGAAAGGGAAGGAAACAGGAAAGCTTATTCAGTTCTCTTGGCTGGGATAGTACTATTTCCTCATCATGAATCCCAAGCCACATCTTGAGCAGGAATGAAGCAGCCCATCGTGTCAGATTTGGTCAGATTTGGAAGTTTTCTTTGGTACTGTGCCCATACCTGCCTTGCAGTGTTGAAATACCTGCTGATAGCTGCTTGTAGGGCATGATATCAAAACAAACATTGCCATTTCTGCCCCTCTAGGTTTTAGTTGGCTGGATATGGAGAAGAGCTGTGAGGTCCATGCCTGGACAGTTTGAAAAACCTTTACCAACTTTTCTCCTCCTTCATGGGAAACAAAAAATAGGAATAGTAATTTTGGAGACAGGGGGGTGGTTGTTCACCTCCTCAACTTTGGACAGTGATGCAAGTAGCAAGCTTGATTCTGTCCTTCTGCATCCAGTATCCACCATCAGTCCTGATTGACAGGACAAAGCTCAGAGCAGAGTGGCGTGTTACTCTCAGAGTGGCTCTCACATGGGTTGGCTGAGGAGCAAGAAGGAACCTGTAACCCTTTCTTGTGCTTTTGCTTAAAACCAGCCCAGCCCTTTCTGTTGAAGATATTTATTGGGCTGGGGGGTGAGGGGAATGAAGATGAAGGGAAACACACCACACACACACACACACACATACACACACTAAAATAAATCTAAAATGCAAGAAGGGACTTAAGAGATGGGAACAGGGACTAAAATCCCTGCTCAGAGCTTGCAAATCTTCAGCCACCAAACCACAACTCTCTGCATGCCCTGTCCTCATTTATGAACGGCCAACAAAGCAACTGCAGGTGATCTGGGCTGATGCCGTAGAGGCCTCTCAGATGGCCAGGGCCGCTGCAAACTTATTCACCGCCTCATTAAAGCAATTTCAAAATCAATTCGGGATTTGACAAGCCGTCAGCACATTGTTGTGCCTCCGTGATGGAAGTGACATGTTAACAGCAATTAGACTTTTGCAATTGCGTATTGGAGCCTGTTCAGCATACTCTTTATTAGAAGAGTCTAAAAAAGCATTATTATAATCATCTAACCTGGGGTCATGGACACATGCTCTATGATCTCTGCCTCTGTCGGCAGACCCCTCGGTGAAATTTTGCCTATTGTCTGTAGAGATTAAAAGGAAGTGCTTACCCCAGATGCGATATTGGAAAATCAAAGGTCAGAGCAAAGCCTGTGGTAACCTCCATGTTTTTTAATACAAGTTGTAGGAGCAATCAGATTAGCATGAACAGATATTGCGCCTTCTAACAGATGGAGCAGGATTCTTATTCAAATGAAGAAGGAGCTATAGTCATTTGGTGGCAACATTTGGGGGGCAGGAATGGGGATACTGTTATCCCAAGTGGGTTTGGCCAGCACTTGGATAGTAAGGAAGACAGAGCCTGGATTCCAGTTAGGCAGAGGTGTAACAGTCTTTTATTTCATGGAAAATAGTTCTGTCTCTAATAAAATCAGCTGATCTGTTTGGAATGGCCCCTTTTGCAGCCCACTCTGTTGGTCAGTTATAATCATCAGTGGGAATCTTCCTTTCTGCTTTGGGAGCCTAGCAGAATCTCTGAAAAAGAACTGTGTAACCTGATTTTCCCAAGACTCAACCAGCCAAATGAGATCCAAATAAGTTCAAATCTCACTGGACCCTATTTATTTCTCAGGGGGAGTTTCCATGGAGGAGCGTCTCATGTGCCTACAGACAATTCCCTCTGGTCTTCTCTTCTGATATCCACTGTGATGGCTACCTTCTGGGAGTGGTTTTATGTCTAGTGTCCAGCGTGAATAAAGCTGCATCTTAGAACAACTCTTCAAGTAAGCTGAGTCGGCCCTTGGTATCTACTGATGGTTGAATCTTCAGACGCAGAACTCCTGGATATGGACAGCTGAGTGTACTATGTTATTTATATAAGGGGCTTGAGCATCCTTGGATTTTGGTATCCGTGAGGACTCTTGAACCAATACCCCTATGCTGCCTCTTGAACAATAATAGCTCCACCCAAAAGGGCAAGCTCCCCAAGTTTGTTCCAAGTGAATGTTTGTTGGTTGACTGACTATCTGACTCACTGAATGGATGAATGCCATTTGACTTTCTGATTGTCATATTCATACAAAATTATATAATATTTCAAATTCCAAGGCTCATAGATAGTATTTGCTTACAATGACTAGTTTATTTAAAACTGCAAACAACCTTCAACCCTATAGCCCATATTCCTCTTTCCTGTTTTAAGTTTCTCTATGACACATCACCACTGACATCTGATGTATTTTGTTTGTCTGTCTCTCCCCTATAAAGGCAAGAATTTTTCATTGTTTTACTCACAGGGAACACAGAATATCACTTCAGTGACAGCACTATTTCAGTGTTAGAACAGTGCCTGCAACAAACTGGAGTCTTGATAGCAGTTGAAGAAATGAAAGAGTTATGTATTTCAGGCATAAATGGGATAGGAGCTATGTCCTAGCTTTGGTTCAGAAATATATCCACAGATTTGTGTGCATTACTGGTAGGAAGCACAGAATGAAAGAGCTGCTGAAAGGAACTTTAGCATTTTTCTTATTCCCGTTTGTCCTTTTCAGAAAAAGTCATTTGCTACCAACACCAAGATGATAGTGCCAAAACTAAATCTCCTTGTTGGGCAGCCTTCCTACTCATATCCCATCCAGTTAGCATGATCAGATCTAGGGATTTCCTTTTCCCCTTAGCTCTTTATTAAAGGTCTTCTCAGAAAGCCCCCAACTAGTCTGATGCTGCCCCCATCCCCACTTTGGGTTGCTTCCTGGTTGACTGACTGCAGGGGCTTTAGAACATCCCTGTTGCTTTGTTGGATGGTGGTGGGGGTGTTGCTGGCTTTTGAAACAGGCCTTCTCATTGCTGATTTCCTCTAGGCATTTGTTTTTGAAGCCAAAGCTTCAAAGGCAAGCAACATTTGAAATTCCTCAGCTATTTATCCGGTTGGAGAAGCTAGATGCAGACCCTCAAGAAGCCATTTGTTACTTTCACTGGGTTCTGTAGATAAGCAGGAAGCTACCATTTGGAGGATGGGCTGACACCCTGCCTTGAGGAGCGGGGCCTCTGCAGAGGGTCTGCTTGGGGTGGATATTTTGACTTGTGGTTTCTCAGAGAGAGGCTTTAGAAAAAAAAAAGTGTGGAAATTCCCCTTGTATGGTGTGTATTTGTGTGTGTGTGCATGTGTTGAACATAATGTGTGTTTTTTGTTTTTTCCCATGGTGGGTAGTCAAAAGGTTGAGAAGAAATCTTGGCATTTCCAACCAGTATTAACAGAACAACAATTTTCAAAATGTGGTCCAGGGACCCCTGGGGGTTCCAAAAAACCCTTTTAGGGTTTCTGTAAAGTCAAAACTGTTTTCATAATAACACTAAGATGTTATTTTCCCTTTTCACTTTCATTCCCTCAGCAGTATACTAAGCAGTTTCCAGAAGCTCCCTGACATGTGGTGTTGCAACAGAATGAATGCAAAAACAGATACGAGAAACTGTCTCCTAATAGGCCAGACATAAAGAGAGTTCAAAAGTGTAAGACAACATCCCTTCTTTACTTTTATGTTAACATGTAACAGGCTTATTATTTTTAAATGAACTAATAATTCATTATTAATTCATATAATAAACTAATACTTCATAGAAATTTTCTTATTTCAATTTCTAATATATAAAGACTGATATATATATGTGTGTGTGTGTGTGCATATATATATATGTTCATAGCCTTCCTCAAAGCTCTGCAGCTGTTGAGTGCAAAGTTAGGAGGAGGAGAGAGATTGAGAGAGGGCCGAAACCTGGGTCTTATTCTTTCTGATACAGACATAACTTCACCCACCTCCCCACTCTGCCAGGGACAGGAAGATCCTTATTAAGAAAAATGGAAACCAGCAAATAGACGAACCTATCTTCTTTTCTCTTTTCATTTGGCTATTAGGTTTATGTTTGGTAAGTTTGTTGGTGAACAACCTGAAAGTGCTGGAAAGACCCGTGTATTTGCCTAGCTTATTGGGTTTAGGAACTATCGACTGAAGTTGTTGATGTTGACAGCACTGGTTACAAAGACTTGTGGAGCATCTGCTTCCAACCTCATTGTCGTGGCTGCTGGCAAATCATGGCTGGCTGTTCATCAAGAGGTATTTTTTCCTTGCCATGTGGACCTGTCTGTGTGGCAGCTCCCAGTATGGCAGCTGGCTTCTCTCAGAGTGAGTAGAGGGAGAGGGACAGTACATATTTCCCAAATGGAAACTACAATCTTCTTGCAATCTAGTCTTAGTAGTGATACACCATCACTTTGGCCATATTTTAATTTTCAGACTCAAGTCACTAGGTCCAGTATGCATTCAAGGGGAGGGGATTACATACGGGCCTGGATATCAGGAGTCACGAGTCCTTGAGAGGCATGTAAAGGCTGCCCACTACAGCCTCTAACCTAACCTCTGATCCTCTCATTCATCTAGTGAATCTGCATTAGTACCGAGTACCTTCTGACTTTAAATAACATGTGCTTACTGCCTCTGGGCCAATCTAGTACAGTAAGTCTCCTACATGCAAATAAGATCCATGCTGAGAGCGTGTTCATAAATCCAACAGAGTTAGCCTAGGTGCCCAAGTAACACAGTCGGCTATATAGTAGTTATTGTTCTTGTTTAGTCACTAAGTCATATCTGCCTCTTTTGCAACCCCATGAATCTAGCCCACCAGGCTCCTCTGTCCATGGGATTTTCCAGCCAAGAGCACTGGAGTGTTTTGCCATTTCCTTCTCTAGGGGATCTTCTTGATTCAGGGATTGAACCCATGTTTCCTGTTTGGCAGATGAATTCTTTACCCTGAGCCACCTGGGAGGCCCATATAGTACTGTACTACCAACCTAGACAGCATATTCAAAAGCAGAGACATTACTTTGCCAACAAAGGTCCATCCAGTCAAGGTTATGGTTTTACCAGTGGTCACGTATGGATGTGAAAGCTGGTCTGTGAAGAAAACTGAGTGCCGAGGAATTGATGCTTTTGAACTGTGGTGTTGGAGAAGACTCTTGAGAGTCCCTTGGACTGCAAGGAGATCCAACCAGTCCATCCTAAAAGAGATCAGCCCTGGGTGTTCTTTGGAAGGACTAATGCTAAAGCTGAAACTCCAATACTTTGGCCACCTCATGCGACGAGTTGACTCATTGGAAAAGATTCTGATGCTGGGAGGGACTGGGGGCAGGAGGAGAAGGGGACGACAGAGGATGAGATGGCTGGATGGCATCACTGACTCAATGGACATGAGTTGGAGTGAACTCTGGGAGTTGGTGATGGATAGGGAGGCCTGGCGTGCTGCAATTCATGGGGTTGCAAAGAGTCGGACACGACTGAGTGACTGAACTGAACTGATAGGGTTTATAATACTTTTTGCACAAATAATACATAAATGAACAAATACCAAAAAAGTAACATTTTTAATCTTATAGTACAGTACCTTGAAAAGTACAGTAGTACCAGCTACATCATTGCTGCTTTTATGCTTGCATCCAGACATCTTGACTTTGAAATAACAATACTGTATTACTGTACTCTATAAAGTACACAAAAGCACAATCACTTGTGCAGGATACATGCATGTGACAGTCTATGTAAGACACCTGAGCTAAGTCATGTAGTAGGACATGTGAATGCATGATTGCATCTTTGAAAGTTCACAACCTGAAGGTTCATATGTAGGGAACTTACCAATAGAAGTTAAGAACATGGACTTTGCAGCCTATCTTCCTGAGTTTGAGTCCTAGCTCTACCACTTGATAACTGATGAGCTTGGGCTAGCTACTTTTGACTCAGGTTCCCACTCATAAAATGGGGCTGATAATAGTTGCTTCTTGTTATAAAGATCAAGTCAGTGTGTAACATGGAGTGTTTAAGACAATAGGTGACATGGAATAAGCACCAGATAGGTGCTTACAGTTATCACAGCTCTGCATAAGACATATTATGTAAATTATCTTGTTGCTATTGTTATTCAGTTGCTGAGTCATGTCTGACTCTTTGTGTCCCCATGGACTGCAGCATGCCAGGCTTCTCTGTCCTTCACTATCTCCTGAAGTTTGCTCAAACTTGAGTTGGTAATACCATCCAACCATTTCATCCTCTGCCACCCTTTTTTCCTTTTGCCTTCAATCTTTACCAGCATCAAGGTCTTTTCCAATGAACTGGCTCTTGGCAACAGGTGGCCAAAATATTGGAGCTTCAACTTCAGCATCAGTCCTTCCAATGAATATTCAGGGTTGATTTCCTTTAGGATTGACTGGTTTGATCTCCTTGCAGTAGAAGGGACTCTCAAGAGTCTTCCACAGCACCACAGTTCAAAAGCATCAATTTTTTGGTGCTCAGCCTTGTTTATGGTCCAGTTCTCACATCCGTACACGACTATTGGCAAAACCATGGCTTTGACTATACAAACCTTTGTTGGCAAAGTGATGTCTCTGCTTTTTAATATGCTGTCTAAATTTGTCATAGCCTTTCTTCTGAGGAGCAAGTGTTTTTTAATTTCTTGGCTACAGTCACCATCCACAGTGATTTTGGAGCCCAAGAAAATAAAATCTGCCACTACTTCTAATTTTCCCCCTTCTATTTGCCATGAAGTAATGGAATCAGATGCTATGATCTTAGTTTTTACGTGCTGAGTTTTAAGCCAGCCTTTTCACTCTCTTCTTTCACCCTCATCAAGAGGCTCTAGTTTCTCTCCACTTTCTGCTATTAGGTGCTATAATCTACATATCTGAAGTTATTGATATTTCTCCTGATTCCAGCTTGTGATTCATCCAGCCCAGTGGTTTTCATGATATACTCTGCATGTAAGTTAAATAAGCAGGGTGACAGGATACAACCTTGCTGTACTCCTTTCCCAATTTTGAACTAGTTAACACTATCCCCAGGAAGTAGGTATGCTCACTCCATCGACCAATAAAAACTAAGGCTGAGAGAATTTAGGCATCTCACCCAAGGTATCATCTGGTAATTGGCACCCTGGTAGTTGGTGGGACTGGGATTCTTCATCAGGTTTGTATCCACCAATTATGGCCTTCTTCTATTCTGCTGCATTGGAGAATGCACCATAGAAAGAAAATCTCTATGTTAGATTTCAGGGAGAGAAAATAAGAACATTGATATAATTTTGAATTAAAAGGAAGACACTTTTTGATCATCCTTATGTATACCAATGGGAGTTCTTCTGGGACTAAATTTTACTTTGAAAATAGATGACTGGTCACCAGGCAGACTCAAAAATAACCAATCACATAGGCTGTAATTGTTTACCATGTGATTTTCTCATCCTTTCCATGGTACTCACCTTGCAATTAAATGATCAATAGCTATCCTGTAAGTAGCAAGTATGGCCATGAAATTTGTGACCTGGAAAATCAACCATTATAAGAGTGGAAGTGTTAAATGGTCTGGAAATGATTAGGGACATCAGATCCACACCAGTGAGAAGGTGAGGCTGCCTCCTCCCTTTGACACATCTATCAAGGCATTAAATCCAGAGATACCCAAATAAATTCCTCTGCTGTGAATTGGCATCAACAGCAGGCCTTTCCATGTGGGAGCTGGAGCTACCTGGGGCAGTGTTTCCTTCCAGGCTGGGAATTTCTCCTTCTTTGCACTTAGGGAAGGAGGTGCAGTTCTCTAGATCCATCAGTAAAAATGCCATAATCAACTCTCAGACTGGTGCATGATTAAGCAAGGCCAATTGTGGCCACTGGCCCACTGAGTTGGTTGCTCCAGCAGGGCTGGGCATGTTTCCTTGTGTCTTCTTTGTGGAGAGAAACTTCCCAGAAGGCAAATGTCTGTGGATGTGCCTTGAGGAATTGAGAAGTCCACACTCATTCTAACACTGGTGCAAGCAGTCTATAATGGGGAGGGGACAGTCACTGCTGATCTCTGCATCGTCTCTAAAAAGAGATCATTAATTCCACAACTGCTAATTTAGGGGTAAGGAAGAAGGGTACAATCAGTTCCTTTCGCTTAAGAACTTGCATCTTTGTTGGGGGCCGATAAAGAATGTCTCAGGGCAGTGGGACCCTGCCAATAGTAACTGTGAATATCAGAGAGCCTGGAACATGGACACAAGACTAGTGAGAAGGATAGAGTTTGAGGAAATGAGCAAAGAGGAAGGAGAGATACAAGTTCTTTAGCTTTCTAGGATGTGGATATACAGATTTCTGTATTCTTCTTTTTCGAGTCTCAGATCTAAGCTTCGTGTAGAGAAAGTGGACAGTCTCTGGAGGTGGCAGATGTAGCTAAAATCCTGGCTATGTCAGTCACTAGCTATTGGCACCTAGAGGAAGTCACTTAATTTCTTTGAAACTCCTGTTTTTTCACCCACAAAATAAGAATAGTAAAACCTATGGAGAGCAGTGATACAGACTATATGATGACATATGGACTTGCACATAGTATATACTCAATAGAAAAGTTGCTTCCCTTCCTTTCCACTGTCCCTTCAGATCCTTTCCTGGACCTATCAGACCTGCAGACCCAGCCAAACCAATTCCTGTCTCCACATCATCTTATGCTAGTCTTGAGTCTCTTGAAACCATTTATCAGGGCTTCTACCAAATGCCACCTCCTCCATGAAGCCTTCCTCACTCCCTCTGGCCATAAAGGATTACTCCTTTCTCCATATTCTCCTAGCCACTCTAGTAAGCATACATCCCATTCTACCTGGATGTTTGCTACTCAGATTACTTGAGCACATGCTCCATCTCCCTTGCCAGGAAACAGGCTCCTTGAGAGTCTTGGTCTATTAGTTTTATCTTTCTAGATCCACAATACCTAGCCTGGTGCTGAACCACAAAACATGTTCAGGAAATATATGTTGCGTGACCAATTGAAGAACTGAAAAGAGGGCAGAAGGCAAGCCTGGAAAGGAAGTCAGAGAAAGAACAAAGCCACAGAGATGGGCATGACTGTGGCATGTTCGGGGCACAGCATCAGCCTGGCTGAGCAATGGTTTGGGTCAGGGCATGTCAATACTTGGCAGCTTGGGAGCTTCAAGGCATTCATCCCAATTTCTCTTCCCTAGCTGAGCACATCACCCACTTCACTGCTTTTGAGGTTGACTTGATATAAATCTGAGTCTAGTTTGCTTTAATGTACTTAAATTGGAAACTCTCTTTCCCGCCGAGACAGTTGTATCAGCTCTCTGGAGTAGAGGTGACTATATCTGGGTCACAGTTTTAATTAGGACAGTCAACTCTAACGGAAAAAAATCTCAGAGAGAGGTTGAATGTGCCCATCTCTGCCAATTAGGAAGCAGATCAGGCTGCCTGCAGTCATAGGTGCAGTGTTGGTGAAGACCCCCAACCTGGTTCACATTGCAGCCGCTCAGTAGTTACTTGCTCACAGAATTAAAACTCAGGAGAGGGGAGCAGAGCTGCCTGGCCCTCTGCTGAAATGTCTAGTGTCCTCCTCAAAGTCAAGATGCTTTCAGGGAAAAATTATAAATCAGACCTGAGATTACCACAGGAGAAAATTTAGAGAGGAGGGTGGTTTCACCACTAAAACTAGAAGAAGCGACTCCATGTGATTAGGACCAGAGAACATATTTGTGTTGAACATCATATTAGCCAGACAGAAAGTAACTGGCTGTTTAAAATGTTTCTTTGATCTTTCACAGCTCATAGCATTTTCAGAATAGCCTTTAGCGGTTACATTTGTAATCACTGAGATCGCACAACCAGTTGATATCAGAGCTGAGCCTATCATATCTTCCATTTACTTTGTGTTTTTTATATTTTTCAAGCCCTTTTACATATATTTCTCAAACCAGTTATTTAAGAATTACAATCCCCATTTTAAAGATGAGGCAGCTAATGTTCAGAGTCAGAGTCAGCTAAATGGTACAACTGCCGGTTAAGAGCTGCTTTCTCTGGTCCTCTCCCTCCTGTGATGACGTATTCCATTGAGGTTGAGATGAGTGCTGAAACCAGGATGGGTGGCTACAGAGATGCTGCTGTGAGCCTCTGTTTATATGACAGAAAGAGAACCCTAACCACTTGGAGAGAGTGTTGGGAGCATCACTTATTCATTATCAGCCCTGGAAATCCCCAGGCAGCAGAGCCTGAGGGATGCTGTGTGCTCCTCAAGCGGTTCCGCTGGAGGCAGCACTCCTGGCAGGCGATGCAAAACCTCAGGCACACATTTCACACAGCCAATTGCAGGCCACAGAAGTTTCCCCAAGACACTTGGGAAACCTTCCTCAAATCTGTTCTGACTTTGTGTGGGTGACTGGGTTTTGTCAAGAGAGCCTGAAAGCAGCAACGTCAGAGGGGCTGACTCTGGAACGAGCAGCTCCCGGGGTCCTGCCTGCCCTGATCTTGCTGCTTTATGACCCCCCTTCCTGAAATGCAAACACAGACACCACGTTCACATGTTACACGTGCTTTTTTATTTGCGAGCTCTACCAGAATGGATAGTTTGAGATATTATGAGATAGTTTCTTTAAATTTGTGTATAGCTAAGGTTCTCAAGTTCTGCCGAATTATATGTGAAGAGGAATCCACTGCCAGCTCTATTGGTTCTCAAAACACACTTAAGAGATGCCAGGCTCACTGAGCATTGCCCATAGGTTCAGTCACTTTTCCTAATGATTTCTGCCATTAGGACTGAAAGGCAGATAGAAGGTAGTTCTTGTTTATTAATTTTTTAATGAATGGAGGAGAAGTTTGAAACAAATATCTTTACTTGTCCTCAATTTTCATTTATCATCAAGTTCTAGCTTTCCAAAAAGTTACTGGACCTTGCTGGTTTCATCAACTTGAGAACAACAACAAAAAGCTGCCCCCATTTTCTTTCGGTTCACAGAGTGAGCTGCTGGTAGTCAGAGTTGGGGCCACCAGCACTGTGGCTTTCAAAGACTAACCACATGGCTTCGTAAACAGATTCCCTGGGTGATGGGGGCAGAGGTAAGAGCAGACAATGAAGATGGGGTGTTAGAGCAAAGCTGGAACATTTCTTGATGACAGAAACGGGAAATAGGAAAGCAAAACAGCTGACCTGGTGTTTAAGGAAGGTTAAGAAATGGGGCTACTGGTATCAGACTGTTTGTCTCTCCGGAGGGCCTCAAGAGACACATGTCTAAAGTTCCCATAAGCTCAGATAGATACATCCTCTTGTCTTTCTTCTCCCAACTTTCAAAAACGGCCTGTATTACTCAAGAAAAACCACAAAACTTTGAGCTGGTACTGGGTAGCCCAATTTAAGGTCAGATTTTGCATACAAGATTCAGACACAGGAAATACACTGGTGTAAGAGCCATCAAGAGGGCACTGAGATAATACCATCATTTCCACAGTCTTCGCACTGAGATATGCTATGTCATCTGTGGGCATTCTTCTTCTGATGGTTGGTTTGCAAAATGACTACAGTGCCTTAGCACTGTCAGTGAGCCTATGTCATGAAATCCCACAGAATGAAAGAGAAGGGAATCTTGCTGTAAACCTGGAGTCTGTTCCCAGGAGGGAGGAGGAAGAAGAAGCTTCTGGTCCCACTTGTTTTCACGGTTAAACAAAACAGAATATTGGTCTCTTCTCTCATTAGAAGTGGTGTCAAAATTGTCCAAAACAAACCACCACTGTCTTACCGTGCACTTTAGTTAACAGATCTTTGGAGCAGTATCTTCACTGTATATCTTTTAAAGCATCATAATTCATCTCTGACAGTTCTGCCAGGTTGGCCTGTTAAATTTTAAACTATTGAATTTTCATAATCCTTTTGTAAATGAATATACTCCCAACTGGCTATGACTCCTGAGAAAACTAGGAAGTGATTTAAAAAAAGATGATAATTTATGATAATGTAAAGCAGGACATTTGTTCCTCTTGGATTAAACAGTTCAGAGTTGAGCTGAAGTCCAGGGACTTGAATTTCTAATCAGTATTATCCAGTGGTAAAACTTTCTGGGCCAGTTTTGCCATTGATAAAACTTTCATTTAATAAGTAATAGACAGTATTTCCTGAGAAAGATTGATTTAAATATGTTAGTTGGCTATTTCACATGATTATTTTTTACATTTTAAAATTATAATAACATACATTAACAAGTTTGTTCTGATTTCAGGTTGGAGAATCAAAGATACTTCCAAAGATATTTCTATATTGTCAACATATCTATAAATTAGAGTTAATGACATCACAAGAATGATAATATCAAGTGTGATATTTATAAATAAGACTTATTTAAGAATTTTATGGGCCAAACTATTCCTCTCAGAGATTTCCCACTCTCCATCCAAGTATGCACATTACAAAGTGCCCAGATTTCACATTAGACATACACATACATATCATTTTATACAATTCTATAAATTAGATTTTAAAATTATATAGTTATTATAATATTTTATTTGTAATTGACTAGAATTACATGATTCATGAATAATTAGGAATCCTCTCAAAGTGAGAAAAATCTAACCTACAAATTCTTTTCAAATATAATTCTGTTTTTACATGTATTAAATTTAACAGATACTGACTGTCATGCTTGTTATATTTGTCAGTTCAGTTCAGTCACTCAGTCATGTCCAGCTCTTTGCAACCCCATGGACTGCAGCATACCAGGCTTCCCTGTCCATCACCAACTCCTGAAGCTTGCTGAAACTCATGTCCATTGAGTTGGTGATGCCATCTAACCATCTCATCCTCTTTCGTCCCCCTTTCCTCAGTCTTTCCCAGCATCAGGGTCTTTTTAAATGAGTCAGTTTTTGGCATCAGGTGGCCAAAGTATTGGAACTTCAGCTTCAGTCCTTCCAATGAATATTCAGGACTGGTTTCCTTTACGATGGACTGGTGTGATCTCCTTGCAGTCCAAGGGACTCTCAAGAGTCTTCTCAAACCACAGTTCAAAAGCATCAGTTCTGTGGTGCTCAGCTTTCTTTATAGTCCAACTCTCACATCCATACATGACTATTGGAAAAACCATAGTTTAACTAGACAGACCTTTGTTGGCAAAGTAATATCTCTGCTCTTTAATATGCTATCTAGATTGGTCATAGCTTTTCTTCCAAGGAACAAATGTGTTTTAATTTCATGGCTGAAGTCACCATCTGCAGTGAGTTTGGAGCCCAAGAAAATAAAGTCTGTCACTGTTTCCACTGTTTCCCCATCTATTTGCCATGAAGTGATAGGACTGGATGCTATGATTTTCATTTTTTGAATGTTGAGTTTTAAGCCAACTTTTTCACTCTCCTCCTTCACTTTCATCAAGAGGCTCTTTAGTTCTTCTTCACTTTCTGTCATAAGGGTGGTGTCATCTGCATATCTGAGGTTATTGATATTTCTCCCTGCAATCATCATTCCAGCTTGTGCTTCCTCCAGCCCAGCATTTCTCATCATGTACTCTGCATATAAGTTAGATAATCAGGGTGACAATATACAACATTGATGTACTCCTTTCCCAATTTGGAACCAGTCCATTGTTCTATGTCTGGTTCGAACTCTTGCTTTTTGACCTGCATACAGATTTCTCAGGAGGCAGGTCAGGTGGTCAGGTATTCCCATCTCTTGAAGAATTTTCTACAGTCTGTTGTAATCCACATAGTCAAAGACTTTGGCATAGTCAATAAAGCAGAAGTGGATGTTTTTCTGGAATGCTGTTATTTTTTTGATGATCTAGCAGATATTGGCAATTTGATCTCCAGTTCCTCTGCCTTTTCTAAATCCAGCTTGAACATCTAGAAGATCATGGTTCGTTGAAGTCTAGCTTGGAGAATGCTGAGCATTAATTTGCTAGAGATGAGTACAATTGTGAGATAAGTACAATTGTGTGGTAGTTTTGAACATTTTTGGGCATTGCCTTTCTCTGAGCTAGGAATGAAAACTGACCTTTTCCAGTCCTGTGGTCACTGCTGAGACTCCTAATTTGCTGACACATTGAGTGCAGCTCTTCAGTAGAATCATCTCATAGGATTTTAAATAGGTCAGCTAATTCCATCACCTCCACTAGCTTTGTTTGCAGTGATGCTTCCTAAGGCCTTGACTTTGCACTCCAGAATGTCTAGCTTTAGGTGAGTGATCATACCACTGTAGTTATCTGGGTCATGAAGATCTTTTTTGTATAGTTCTTCTGTGTATTCTTGCCACCTCTTCTTAATATTTTCTGCTTCTGTTAGGTCCATACCATTTCTGTCCTTTATTATGGCCATCTTTGTATGCAATGTTTCCTTAGTATCTCTAATTTTCTTGAAGAGATCTCTAGTCTTTCCCATTCTAATGTTTTCCTCTATTTCTTTGCACTGATCACTTAGGAAGGCTTTCTTATCTCTCTTTGCTATTCTTTGAAACTCTGCATTCAGATGAATATATCTTTCCTTTTCTTCTGGGCCATAGCCTTGGATTACTGTGATATTGAATGGTTTGCCTTGGAAATGAACAGAGATCATTTTATCATTTTTGAGATTGCACCCAAGTACTGCGTTTTGGACTCTCTTGTTGACTATGAGGGCTACTCCATTTCTTCTAAGGATTCTTGCCCACAGTAGTAGATGTAATCATCATCTGAATTAAATTCTCCCATTTGGGTCCATTTTAGTTCACTGATCTCTAAAATGTTGATGTCCTAAAATTCTTCCTTGGTGGTGGTTTGGTCACTAAATTTCGTCCTACTCTTGCTAGTCCATGGACTGTAGCCTGCTGGGCTCCCCTGTCCATGGAATTCTCCAGGCAAGAATACTAGATTGGGCTGCCATTTCCTTCTCCAGGGAATGTTCCTGACCCAGGAATTGAACCCAGGTCTCCTGTATTGCAGGCAGATTCTTTACCGACAGAGCTTTGAGGGAAATCACCAAATTCTTCCTTATCCAGCCTTAGATCCATTCACCTGCTCCCTCCTTCTAGCACATATAGTCAGCTTGTGCACATGTTAGAAAGACATGAGCAGGGAGATAATGATTCCATCAGAAGTAAAGATATAGATTGTCCAGGAGGTTGGTGACCCTCCCCTAGGGATCTGAGCAGGTCTTGCAGTTCTTTGGTTTTATATGTTGTTTCATCCAACAGCAAGGGCTGGGTTTACTCACTTGGCTTGTGCTATAACCTGATTCCAGTTTTTAGTATCAAGACATTGAGGGGGAACAAGGTGATATTGAGGAGGACAAGCGCCATCCTACAAGAGCACTTTTCTCAGGTCCAATCTTATTACTGTTTGAGGTGAGAAGAGGCTGGTTTCTTCTGGCAAGGGAGAGGGAGCCTCTTGCTAGGCTGCAAATTAAGAAAATTCTGAACATTCCAAATTTGCACACTCATCTACCCAAATGTCCTATTCCTAGGTGTGTGGAGCCTGCTCTTTGAGGATTCTGATCTAGTAAAGAGATCAATTGAGGCAGTGCTTTCAGTCGCCTTTGGCGCTCTGTGAACCTTATTATGAAATCCTGTGCATATTTTTCAGTATGACCTCATCTCTGGCTATAGGAAATAAGCCATATCTTCCATCATAAAAAACTGCAAAAGATGCATTTTCATTTTCACAGGATATATCAAAGTTGATAGTTGGCTATCTTTAGTTGAACTCTCTCTCTTTTTTTAATCAAAGTATCTAAAGTCATTGACAAATGTGTATACTTCCACAATTCTTGAAATCACATTGCTTCTACCATTCAAGGGCTACTACTACCGCATAAGCCAATGCGTCATCTTTCATCTGTGCTTCATCCAGGATGACTACCAGTGAGAGTCTTAGTTATTGTGATGCTCCTATACATCAGGGCTTGTTATCGCCAAACTTATCACCAGCCACAGAGTGTTTCTGACCCATGAGAGATCCAATTCCAAAATCCCATACCAAGAGTCTGCTTTCTAGGACCACTTCTGGTATCTGCTGTCTTAACCTGGGTTTTCCCCCAAATGTGTAAGCCTGAGAGAAGGGCTTGCATTCAGATTATTTTAGGAAGTAACCCCAAGGACTGAGAAGAGTACAAAAGGCAAGGAGGGAAGTTAATTCAAGAAGGCATTATTGGGTGGTGGGAGGGAGGTTCAAAAGGGAGCAGACATACGTACGCTTATGGCTGATTCACGTTTGATGTTGGACAGAAAACAACAAAATTCTGTAAAGCAATTATTCTTCAATTGAAAATAAGTAAGTTAAAAAAGAGGACATTATTAAGTGAATGAATTGCTAATTCATTCAAACCTTTGGGAGACTAAGGTTTGATTCCAGTGAGGTCCCCTTGAGGAGCTAGGCAGCATATGGCTAAGGAATGTCTACCTGGGAGACACAAGACAGGAGTATTTGTCCAGTGTACCCACCATCTCTCTTCCTCCATGAGTCAAGGTTTTCCCAGGAGGTGTTAACTCCTCATACTTTCAGGCTTGTACTCTGTTAGAAATGCGTGGTGTCCTACATGGTGGGACAGGTAAGCTCTGGGGCAGTGGAGACAAGGTGTTGTCAGCTTATTCCTGCATATGGCAGTTGCCTCATCATTGATTAGAGTGGAAAGGTAACCCAGGAGGACATGAGGGAGGGCACATGTGATATCCTATCAGAGAACCCATCTGTTAATCTAAGACCAGAATCAGTTCAGTTCAGTTCAGTCACTCAGTCACGTCCAGCTCTTTGCGACCCCATGGACTGTGGCATGCCAGGCTTCCCTGTTCATCACCAACACCCAGAGCTTGCTCTGACTCATGTCCATTGAGTTGGTGATGCCATCCAACCATCTCATCCTCTGTTGACCCTTCTCCTCCTGCCTTTAATCTTTCCCAGCATCAGGGTCTTTTCCAATGAGTCACTTCTTGGCATCAGGTGGCCAAAGTATTGGAACTTTAGCTTCAGCATCAGTTCTTCCAATGAATATTCAGGACTGATTTCCTTTAGGATTGACTGGTTTGATCCCCTTGCAATCTGAGGGATTCTCAAGAGTCTTCTCCAACACCACAGTTCAAAAACATCAATTCTTTGGCACTCCACTTTCTTTATGGTGCTCACTCTCTTTCCATAAAGAAAGACCAGAATATAATGTAAAAAACTCATCAGTGACATATATCTTTGGAGTGTGTGATATTCTCTCTTTTCTTATGCATGTGTAGAAAGACGGTCCAATTTTTTTCTTTCCTTTTATTTTACTTAAAAACATTTCAACCATGTGATAATAAAATAGACATGGAAGAAGGCCTCTTGTGTATTCCAAGGAAAAAAAAAAAGATTAAAAAAATTTAAAGGGAACCAAAGGAAAATCCAGTTCCCCAAAGGACTTAGAAATAAAATCTACCCTCGAATGACTTGTCTCTAAGATACCCCACCCCTCCATCCTGTGAAAACTCCTGCTCATCCTTCAAGTCTCAGTCGTTTCCCCTCTGTGGGTTGCCCAGCTCCTTTCAGCTTCTCATGCTCAGCAGTCTTGACTCTCCCCTGGAGGGCCATTTTCTCTCTCCTCGGTGCTCCCAAAGCCTTTGTTATGAACCTTCACTCCAGCATCTGCCACATTGTATAGCAGGTCTGTGACTTTTCTAATAAACAAGGACCTCTTCTCAGTTTAATCCCCAGTGCCTTTTCCCATAGAAACCGCCTGGAATGCAGAAGACCCCAGTTCTATTCCTGGGTCTGGAAGATCCTCTGGAGCAGGGATAGGCTACCCTTTCCAGTATTCTTGGGCTTCCCCAGTGGCTCAGACAGTAAAGAACCCACCTGCAAAGCAGGAGACCCAAGTTCAATCCCTGGGTTGAGAAGATCCCTGGAGGAGGGTATGGCAACCCATTCCATTATTCTTGCCTGGAGAATCCCCATGGACAGAGGAGCCTGGTGGGCTACAGCAATGGGGTCACAAGGAGTTGGACATGACTGGGCAGCTAAGCACATGTGAACTAGCTTTCTGACATTCACTCATTGAATCATTCAGCAGATGACCTTTCAGAGTCTGCTGTGTGCTGGGCACATTGGGGAAGACACCATGTTCTAAGACCTAGGTCCTGTCCTCAGTGGGAGGCAGAGAAACCCAGTGGGCAGTTAAAAGTGACTGATTAAAAGTCCAACCCCATTATAAAGCCTGAAATCCAGATTTCAGCTGTTAGACTGATGGTCCTGGACTGGTGAAATCCATGGAGGTGAGTCAGGGAGATAAAGATTCTATCAGCAGTGAAGATAATAGAGTAGTCAGGAAGTTGGTGACCCTCCCCTAGGGGTCTGAGCAGACACTTCCCACTTCATGCAGGGACATGTGGGAAGGGTCCCAGAGCAACGTCCTTCTGCCTGTGCCAGAAGTGGGATCCAGGCGGGTTGGGGGTGAGAAGGCAGTGGGGTCCAGGGCCAAATCAGATTGCAGAAACCTGTCCAGGTTTCTGAAATGGAGATGATTGAAATGGAGGTGATTCCCCTGATCTAGGCAGGATGATGTCCTTTTTCAGCAGAAAGTAGCCAGAGCAGTTAACGCCCTGTTTGTTCAAAGGTGTGAGGGAAGTTAAAACTGGCATGGGGATGAACTGAGTTCCCCTTAAATGGAATTCCCTCACTGAATTTATGATTAATCTCTTTATCCTAAACTTAAAACATATTATTGTATTATTCATTGACATTCTGAGTTAAAAGCCTCTTGTAGTTTGAACTAACCAAAATATGTATCATTGTTTTGGATTTTTTTTCCTTTTAAATTAATTTTTATTGGCGTGTACTTGTTTACAATGTTGTGTTAATTTCTGTGTGTGCATGCATGTGTGTGCTCAGTCATGTTCAACTCTTTGCAACCCCATGGACTGTAGCCCTCTAGACTCCTCTGTCCATGGAATTTTGCAGGCAAGAATACTGGAGCGGATTGTCATTTCCTGCTCCAGGGTTATTCCTGACCCAGGGATTGAACCTGTGTCTCTTGCATCTCCTGCATTGGCTGGCAGATTCTTTACCAACTACATCATCTGGGAAGCCCGTGTTAGTTTCAACTGTACAGCAAAATGAGTCAGCTATACATATACATATAGCCCCTCCCTTTTGGGCTTCTTTCCTATTCAGGTCACCACAGTGCATTAAGTAGAGTTCCCTTGTCCAAAATGTTATCCCCTTTCTTGTCCTGCCCCTGTTTCCCTCAGGATTGAGAAGTGTCAAAGAAAAGAGGGGATTGAAACTGAGCAGGACCCTGTAGAGCATTCCTGGGTACAAAAGCCTTTTTGTGTCTCCCATTTCTTGTTCATAGAAAAGGCTTTGGTCTCCTGGGCCTTCCCTAAGTTCCAAAGAGCAGACTCAAGCAGTTAACGACTAGAACCACAGAGTAACAGGATTCCTAGTTCCTCCTGAAGGATGGGTTGTTATCTAGCAATCTGATGCACATCTTGGAGTTGTTTTCTAGAAACTAAGAACCCTACTCAGGTGGAGGATGGTGACTACAGGCTGACTACAGCTGTGTGGTTCTTCAGACTGGGAACCAAAATGTTGAGATTCCTGAAACATTACCTCTTACCTCACCACCAACTAATCAAAAGAAGGTCCAGAGCTGATAGGCATCCTATGACCCTTGCCTGAAAGTCATTGGGGAGTTTGGGTCTTTTGAACACAAACTCCCCATTGTCTTTGCTTGGCACCCTGCAAATGAACCCTTATTTTGCTGCAAACACCTGCTGCCGGTTTGGCCTTCTGTGCTGAGGCCCTTGCTCGGTTACACAGTTGCACTGGGAAATGAAGAACTTGGTGCCCTCAGCAGAACAGAGTTCTTTAGAATGAGAAGCAATTTAAACAAAATCTACGTTGCCTGGTTCAACCCATATGCCTTCCCCCACCCCGACCCCCCTATGCCCACCAAACCTCTACTCCCTTCCCACCTATTGGCCTTCTACTCAGGTCAGTGCGTCTCCCAGAAAGGAAGCCCCCAGGTATGAATAGGACCCTTCTCTTTTAAGTTGAGCTGACTAAGTCTTCCACACCGAGGCTGTCTTGCAGAGCAGACCTGTGAGTGCTTCAGAAAGAAACCTGGGGAGGAAAGAATGATTCAAAGAGGCTGCTTACAATGTGAACACTTGTTCCCAGCCTGGTTTCGGTTCTAGGTCAACCTAGCTCAGACAAGTAATCTTAACTCTTTCAAATTTAGGCACCATTGGACCTCCAAATGGCTAGGCATTTGTAGAAGGTTGTCTGGGCCTCAAATTTGATATGGTGGAGTGTTCTGTAAACTTGGAAATTTTCATGAATTGTTTTTCAAACATTCAGACTGGTCCAGCTTACCTGTGGAGAGAGAACTAGCTGCCCAATTTGTCACTTTTTTTTTTTTAATTGGGGAAGATTTATATAACACAAAATTAGTATTTTTAAAGTATGTAATTGAGTGACATTTTGTGCCATCACAATTTTGTGCCACTACTACTTCTATTGTTGTTGTTCAGCTGCTGAGTTGTGTCCGACTCTTTGTGACCCCGTGGACGGCAGCCCACCAGGTTTTCCTGTCCTTCACTTTCTCCCAGAGTTTGCTCAGATTCATGTGCATTGAGTCAGTGAGCCCATCCAGCTAGCTCATGCTCTGCTGCCCCCCTTCTCCGTTAGCTGTCAATCTTTTTGCCAGTGCAGGATATATAAGAACTGTGGGTTTGATCCCTGGGTCAGAAAGATCCCCTGGAGGGGTAGGGCAACCCATTCCAGTATTCTTGCCAGGAGAATACCATGGATTGAAGAAGCTGGTGGGCTACAGTCCATAGGGTCACAAAGAGTCAGACACAATTTAGAGACTTATCACACACCACTACCTTTATCTAAGTCCAAAACAGTTTCATTACCCCAAAAGGAAATCCCAGGCCCCCAGCAGACTCTCCCCCATTTTCCTCCACAGGCCCTGGCAGCTCCCTCACTGTTTTCTTTCTCTATGGCTTTATATATTTTGGATATGTCAAATAAATGTGATCATGTGATCATATGGTCATCTGTGTGTCTGGTTTCTTACGTTTAGAATAACTTCAGATTTCATCTGTTGTAGCTTGTATCAGAACTTTGTTCCTTTTTATGGTTGAGTCCACTGTGTGTTCATAACATTTTGTTTATTTATTCATACATCATTTCTATCTTTTGTTGCCTATTAAGATCTAGGATGTTGAGGAGTCTGAAATAGGCAACAGGGGCTTTTCTGCGTTTTTCACAAGAAGAATTTGTAAAGGAAATGAAGACAGCCCAAGGTGTGATTCTCTAAAGGTGACACCTTCAGATAAAACACACATTTAGCTGGTCAGGAATTTCTCCTTCTTCTGACTTGGTTGTTAATGAAATGTAAGAGAGATCTTTGCTATGTTTAATTTTCTTCTTGTTCAAGAGAAAGCACTCAACTTGAATCCTCTATATGGAGCTGCCCTTACCTGATTAGATAGCTTCTCAATGCTCTTAAAGGAGACTTTGTAGGCAAGATAAAAGGACGGTTGGTGAACACAGTTCTCCAAATATCTAATGTAAATAGAGCAGGGCTCTGTTGAGGAGGAGGCAAGATCCTGCCTCGTGGTTGGTGTTTGGGTTTGACTTGTCTCCCACCCTTGGGGGCCCAGCCTCAACTTATCTCCAGCCCACCATTCGTGCCGACAGAATTGGGACCAATGAAGGCAAGAGAGTTGCTCTTTCTATGACGCATTTCCTCACTCAGCCACAAATTGCAACAGAGGAGATGAGATAAGGAAGAGGAACCTCAACTGAAAGGACCCAGTAAGGAATAAATGTAAACAGTGGGTTTGTTGTGCAGTGACAAGAAACCAGCCTGAGAAGGGGAAACCGATGAACAGTTAGAACTGGCTGAGGTGTCAGTCAGGGAGAGTGCCCTTTTGATTTTATCCCCAAAGGATGGACTCCTAGATATCAAGGCTGAAATTTACTAGCAGATCTTTCTAGAAGAATCTCCACCCCCCCTGCCGCACCCCTCCCACCAAGTCCATTTACCTGAACAAAGTACTTAAAACTGAGGTCTGAACCTGTTCATTAACAGTGATTAGTACCAACAACAGCTTTTTGGACCTACAGTATTATAACTGAATTGGCAGTCACTTTCTCCATTCAAAATAACATTCTGTGTTTAATTTACCTTTGATGTTACTCTTAACTGTGACCTCCTACTGGAGTCTTAGCTCTTTTCTAGGGACAGATAAAAAGTTTCCAGCATTGCTTTATCTTTACCCCCATCTAACACTGCAATGTGGTGCGGTGAGCAAAGAGGCAGGAGAACTGAGTTTTAAGTCAGTTCTTGCCATGGCTGAATCATTTACCACCTCAGTACTGTGGTCTCTGAAATGAAAGGGGCAGGGCGGTATATCCCAAAGTGTGTTCAGTATATATCAGCTCCTGTCAGTCATTGGTTGGTGGATGATTCCTAGGAGGATTTGATTCCCAGCATTGCCAGCCTGCCTCCTGCAAGGGCAGAGGAAGTCCTCAGGTAAAGAAATGCAGATCAGTTAAGGCTCTGAAGTGGTAAGACTGGAGGGCATATGTGTTGCATCAGTGATATAAATTTCCCTACTATTATACATTTAGGATGGTGTCAATTTTTATATGGAAAATAATAGTCCAATCAAAAGTGGATGTTAGTAACTCAGTAGTGTCCGACTCTTTGTGACCCCAAGGACTGTAGCCCGCCAGGCTCCTCTACCCATGGCATTCTCCAGGCAAGAATCCTGGAGTGGGTTGCCATGCTCTCCTCCAGGGGCTCTTCCTGACCCAGGAATTGAACCCGCGTCTCTTGCATTGACAGATGGGTTGTTTAACACTAGCCCCCTGGGAAGCCTGATGAAGAGAGTTTCCCAAGTAGAGGTGCTGGGGATTGAATCTGGGGCCTAGTGCATGCTAGGCACATGCTCTATCACTTAGCTACATCCCCCAGTGCAACTGAACAAAAGCTTAATTCATTATTATAGTTATTGTTGTTATTTGCTATTTTAGGATTGTTTCCTCACCAATTGTCTAGAAGTAGAATTATTTGGCCAAAGAATATTTTAAAACTTGTAATGGTTCAGTTCAGTTCAGCTCAGTCACTCAGTTGTGTCCCACTCGTTGCGACCCCATGAATCGCAGCACGCCAGGCCTCCCTGTCCATCACCAACTCCCGGACTTCACTCAGACTCGCGTCCATTGAGTCCGTGATGCCATCCAGCCATCTCATCCTCGGTCGTCCCCTTCTCTCCTGCCCCCAATCCCTCCCAGTATCAGGGTCTTTTCCAATGAGTCAACTCTTTGCATGAGGTGGCCAAAGTACTGGAGTTTCTGCTTTGGCATCATTCCTTCCAAAGAAATCCCAGGGCTGATCTCCTCCAGAATGGACTGGTTGGATCTCCTTGCAATCCAAGGGACTCTCGAGAGTCTTCTCCAACACCACAGTTCAAAAGCATCAATTAATTCTTCGGCGCTCAGCCTTCTTCACAGTCCAACTCTCACATCCATACATGACTATTAAATTGCTGAAAGTAAAGGCTAATATACAGTGACAAAATATAGTGACTTAGTAAAGAAGGAAGTTTTCTTCTCTTTCGTAAAACAGACCAGAGCTAAGTGGTTTGGGGCCTGGAGACCCTGCCATGTCTACAGCAGCTTGCACCTCTGGTCCTGGTGGCTTCTCCAGTCCCTGTCACATCCCAGCCAACAAGGAAGGAAAACGTCAAGAGGGCACACGTGCTTTCCTTATGAGCCCATGACCTAGAAGCGGCACATATTTTTCTACCCATATCTCTGTGTCAGGACTTAGTCACAGGACCAAATACCAAGAAGGCTACAAAATGCAGTTTCCGGCTTCAGTTCAGGTCAGTTCAGTTGCTCACTCACGTCTGACTCTTTGCCACCCCATGAACTAGAGCATGCCAGGCCTTCTTGTCCATCACCAACTCCTGAAATTTACTCAAACTTGTGTCCATTGAGTCAGTGATGCCATCCAACCATCTCATCCTCTGCCATCCCCTTCTCCCGCTTTCAATCTTTCCCAGCATCAGGGTCTTTTCAAATGAGTCAGCTCTTCCCATCAGGTGGCCAAAGTATTGGAGTTTCAGCTTCAGCATCAGTCCTTCCAATGAATATTAAGGATTGATTTCCTTTAGGATGGACTGGTTGGATCTCCTTGCAGTCCAAGGGACTCTCAAGAGTCTTCTCCAACACCACAGTTCAGAAGCATCAATTCTTCAGCACTCAGCTTTCTTTATAGTCCAACTCTCACTCCATACATGACTACTGGAAAAACCATAGCCTTGACTAGATGGACCTTTGTTGGCAAAGTAATGTCTCTGCTTTTGAATATGCTGTCTAGTTTGGTCATAACTTTCCTTCTAAGGAGCAAGCCTCTTTTAATTTCATGGCTGCTGTCACCATCTGCAGTGATTTTGGAGCCCAAGAAAATAAAGTCTGTCACTGTTGCCACTGTTTCCCCATCTATTTGCCATGAAGTGATGGAGAAGATGCCATGATCTTAGTTTTATGAATGTTGAGTTTTAAGTCAACTATTTTACTCTCTTTCGCTTTCCTCAAGAGGCTCCTTAGTTCTTTGCTTTCTGCCATAAGGGTGGTGTCATCTGCATATCTGAAGTTATTGATATTTCTCCCTGAAATCTTGATTTCAGCTTGTGCTTCCTCCAGCCCAGCGTTTATCATGATGTACTCTGCATATAAGTTAAATAAGCAGGGTAACAATATATAGCCGTGACGTACTCCTTTCCTGATTTGAAACCAGTCTGTTGTTCCATGTCTGTTTCTAACTGTTGCTTCTTGACCTGCAAACAGATTTCTCAGGAAGCAGGTCAGGTGGTCTGGTATTCCCATCTCTTGAAGAATTTTCCACAGTTTGTTGTGATCTACATAGTCAAATGCTTTGGCATAGTCAATAACGCAGAAGTAGATGTTTTTCTGGAACTCTTGCTTTTTCGATGATCCAGCGGATGTTGGCTATTTGATTTCTGGTTCCTCTGCCTTTTCTAAATCCAGTTTGAGCACCTGGAAGTTCACAGTCATGTTCTGTTGAAGCCTGGGTCGGAGAATTTTGAGTATTACTTTGCTATCGTGTGAGATGAGTGTATTTGTGCAGTACTTTATGTATTCTTTGGCATTGCCCTTCTTAGAGATTGGAATGAAAACTGACCTTTTCCAGGCTTGTGGCCACTGCTGAGTTTCCCAGATTTGCTGGCATATTGAGTGCAGCACTTACACAGCATCATCTTTCAGGATTTTATATAGCTCAATTGGAATCCATCACCTCTACTAGGTTTGTGATGCTTTGTGAAGCATCATAGTGATGCTTCCAAAGGCCCACTTGACTTTGCATTCCAAGATGTCTGGCTCTAGGTGAGTGATCACACCATCGTGATTATCTGGGTCATAAAGATCTTTTCTGTATAGTTCTTCTGTATATTCTTGCCACCTCTTCTTAATATCTTCTGCTTCTTTTAGGTCCATGCCATTTCTGTCCTTTATTGTGCCCATCTTTGCATGATAAGTTCCCTTGGTATCTGTAATTTTCTTGAAGAGATCTCTTGAAGAGTTTTTCCCATTCTATTTTCCCCTCTATTTCTTTGCACTGATCACTGAGGAAAGCTTTCTTATCTCTCCTTGCTCTTCTTTGGAACTCTACATTTAAATGGGTATATCATTCCTTTTCTTCTTTGCCTTTTGCTTCTCTTCTTTTCATAGGTATTTGTAAGGCCTCCACAGACAGCCATTTTGCCTTTTGCATTTTTTTTTCTCGGGGATGGTCTTGATCCCTGTCTCCTGTACAATGTCATGAACCTCCATCCATAGTTCTTCAGGGACTCTCTATCAGATCTAATCCCTTGAATCTGTTTGTCATTTTCACTGTATAATTGTAAGGGATTTGATTTAGGTCATACCTGAATGGTCTAGTGGTTTTCCATGCTTCCTTCAATTTAAGTCTGAATTTGGCAACAAGAAGTTCATGATCTGAGCCACACTCAGCTCCTGGTCTTGTTTTTGCTGACTGTATAGAGCTTCTCCATCTTTGGCTGCAAAGAACATAATCAATCTGATTTCAGTGTTGACCATCTGGTGATGTCCATGTGCAGAGTCTTCTCTTGTTTTGTTGGTAGAGGATGTTTGCTATGACCAGTGCATTTTCTTGGCAAAACTCCATTAGCCTTTGCCCTGCTTCATTTTGTACTCCAAGGCCAAATTTGCCTGTTACTCCAGGTGTTTATTGACTTCCTACTTTTGCATTCCATTCCCCTACAATGCAAACGAGATCATTTTTGGTGTTATTCTAGAAAGTCTTCTAGGTCTTTATAGAACCATTCAGCTTCAGCTTCTTCAGCATTACTGGTCAAGGCATAGACTTGGATTACTGTGATATTGAATGGTTTGCCTTGGAAATGAGCAGAGATTATCCTGTTGTTTTTGAGATTGCACCCAAGTACTGCATTTTGGACTCTTTTGTTGACTATGAGGGCTACTCCATTTCTTCTAAGCTTGGCTATGCCTAATTAGAATTCAGCAATCTAAAGATAGGGAGAATGATTGTTGGTGGGCAATCATAGTCTCTGCTTGAAGACTTATACCAAATTATTTTCCCAAAATGATTAGTGCTAAAAGTTCAGCTCTACCAAAATTGCATGGGCATGTCCAGTAAATGAGTGTTCATTAAGGACCTTTTATTATGTAAAACCTCCAGACACCATGGAGCTATTGACACAGAAGATCGATGAGACAGTTTTGTACACAGGAAACAACTAGAGACAGGGGTTAACTGAAGTGCTGAGATGTGGGTGTCAGACTCCATGGAAAGGATTGGTGAAAGTTAGGGTGTACAGGTGTTCCCTGGAGGAGCTGACTTCAGGTGGAGCTTGCAGGATGATGTTGCTAATCATCTCTTGATCATCCCTGCCTGGTCAGGGATCATAAAGGAAGTCTTCACTTGACCATCAATGCAATTATAGCCAACTCTTTAACTTTTTCCTAAAAATTTCCACTGCTGACAAGTAGCCAAATGGTAGGGTTTTGAAAGGTACTTCCTTTTCCAGATCTTTGGTGGAATATTGAGTTGGAGCAAAGAGATCAAAGGGGTGGTGGGAAAAGAGAGCTCAAAATTTCAAGGTTATTTACATGTTCAGAGACTGCAAGTCTTTCAGCTGCTGCAGGTGTGTGCTTTTCCCAAGCCACACACCAACCCTCTAAAGATCTACCCGAGTCCAATTACTAAATATCCTTAACTGGACAGTCTTTCCTCTGGGTCCTTTTCCTTTACATTCTGCGAGTTGGAGAAGGGATGGTACTAATGTAGTAGTGGACAAATGGCTGGAAGGAAGTGATAGTGAATGGCTCTAATGCAACTGATTCTGACTATGAAAAACTTGCTCAAAATTGTGAAGAAGATAATCAATTTTATCTTACTCTCCTCGAATTTTCACCTCCACTATTTCCATTTCCGTCTTCCATTCTCTACCAATATTATCATGGTTTCCATGTCCTCTCCTCTCCGAGATGGGTCTTCTTAGGCGGTCTCTCTTGTTCTCTGTTTTTCTCTTCTCACTTTCTTACCCCTACTGATGTGTCTTAGTCTCCATTTTCTAGAGAACCTAAGCCTGGCTTCTCTCCGTCCCTCCATTCCTCCTTCTGTCAGTTTATACTTTTATCCACCCATTGATTCTATCATCCAACAGGCAACTAACTGGCCATTCAGGAAAGTTAATTTAAACTACAGTGCTAATGGCTTCAACAGTCTTACATTAACCTTCCCCAGTTAAAGGGATTTCTGGCATGATAACAGGCCAACAGGGTAAATATTTGGGGAGGAACATATGGCGAATTTAGCTGTCCTATTCTCTACTTAATCATAGAGCTACTTAGTTTAGATCTGTTATGTCAGGATGAAAGCAAATTTGAAGATGATTCAGCTTAGTCCAAAGTCACCTCTGCCTAATTGCTGTCATTATAGAATGAAATCACCCTGTAGCGGAGACCACAAAGGCTCTATTGCTGGGAAGGCCCAGGTTTGTAGCAGGTGTAGAGGCCTCTGCAAGGCAGCTGCCTTGGGTCCCACTACTGACCTCCTTGGAGGGTTTCAGTGGTGGGGCTCCTTCTGTAGTCAGGGTACTCGGATTGTGGCTAAGATCTGTCCTGTCATCACTTTCACTCTGATTAGTCTCACTTGGAAGAACTTTTGACAGCCTTTCACAAGCACAGGTCAGCGTGGGAAAACCAGTTCCTCTGTATGGGACTGATTTAATCTCTGTGTGTAGAGGCTGATCTTGGGGTAAAAATGCACTCCTACTCACGTCAAACACATGGGACATGACAGCCCACAGCGCTCTTGAGGCATCTTGGGTTTTCTTACTGGGGACAGCTAGCTAAGAGGTGTCTGCCTGGCTTGGGCCCTGGTGCATCATTCAACACTGGGCTTGATGCCCCTCGGCTCCGGGTGAAGTCAAACAATCTGTAGCTTAGTGGGACATCCTGCTGGCTTGGGTGACTCACAGTTCCCCAGCAGCTGCTTGAAGTTTTGTTTATAGCAGCATCTCCCGCTCACTCCACACCCCCAAGTCCCTATAAGCTACTCCACAGGTGGCTTGACTTTTGGTGCAAAAAAAAGTTTATCAACTGTTCCTTTCTTCCTCCAATGTGTGTGTGTGCATGTGTGTGTGTTTAAACTTACCTAAACAAAATTAAGCTGTGGGGAGTCCATTAATAAAAGGTTTCTATTACAAAATTACTGGCACTCTGCAAGGTGCTTTTGAGGAGAGCAGGGAGATCGATTATACCTGAAATAAAAGAGCAGGGCAGACAATACTCTGGGGAAAAGGCTCTTAAGTATGAGAAGGAATATAGATTTCCACCTGGGCAGTCCAAAGTTTGAATATGATGAAAAAGCATGTTAAAATAAATGGTCTGGCAATTATTTGAAAAGTCTTGGGGAGATTCTAAATGTGCTTTTTTAAAAAGAAAAACAACCTCCCACCAAAAACTCAGCTAAAGCTTCTCACAAATAAAGAACAGTTATTTCAACAGAAGACTAGAAACCCAAAATGCAGAGCCTATGATGAATTTGTGGAGGTTTCTAAGGCCACAGAAATGGTGAGCCCACTGTGTTTGCTGGGGAGCATGGGAGTGAGGGAGGGAACAGGGAGCCCAGGCCATCTTCCAGAGCAGTCAAGCTAATGAGAAACCATTCCTCTTCTTTAAGCCCAGTGCCTTCACTTGTTTCTCGGAAGCTTTGTGAAAACAGATGGGGAGCACAACGGATTGTTACCCGGAAAGGCTCAGTTCAATCGGGGTGCAGTTTACTTTCCATCTCTGTCATGTGAACCAATTAACCTGCAGCGGGCTGGTGAATGCAGCTGGCAGTTAATAGGGCCATTGTTGGAGTAGTGCCTGCCCTGGGCAAACTGCTGAGATAGGGATCTCTGGATGGCTCTGGGGATGAGAGGAAACAATCTGAGCTACAGCTGTGGTGGGATGTTCACTCTCAGGACCAAGGAATGGCTGTGCATTGTCAGGGAAGGTGGGCAAGAAAAAGAGGGAAATGAAAGGGAAGCCCTGGATTAAGAAAGGGAAGGTAGGTAAAGAAAGAGAGAGGAAAATGGAGAGTTAAGGAGGGAGGAAGGGACTACAGCCCTCATCTGTATGGGGGCAGGGATAGGTTCCAGGACCCTCTAGACCCAAAAATCCTTGGATGCCCAAGTACCTTATATAAATTGCAGAGTATTTGCATATTCCATGGTGGTTCAGACCAAAAACAATCTGTCTGAAATGCAGGAAACATGGGTTCAATGCCTGTGTCAGGAAGATCCCCTGGAGAAGGGAATGGCAATCCACTCCAGTATTCTTGCCCGGGGAATGCCCTGGACAGAGGAGCTACAGTCCATGGCGTCGCAAAGAGTCAGACATCACTGAGCAACTAACACTTCTGTGTGTAACCTACATACATCCTCCCATATGCTTTAGATCATATTATAATTCCTAAAGCAGTGTAAAACCATGTAAATGGTTGCCTGCACACAGCAAATTCAGGTTTTGCTTTTTGGAACTTTGCAATTAAAAAAATATTTTCCATCTGCGGTTGGTTGAATCTAGGGACGGGAAACCTGTAGGTATGGAATATTGACTGTGTAACACTTGTAGGTGCTGCCTTTAATCTTCACCAAAAAATAGCTGAAGGGATCCTGCTCTCAGGCCAGCTCTCCCCAAACTGTATTCAGAGGAGGAAATATCATTTTCTGTATGATATTAATTGGTATTTTAGGGGGGATATTTTTTAACGGATGAGAGATAATCTATGGTCTTATCCATCTGGGAAATGTTTTTGGTTCAACAGGTTTCTTTAATGTGTTCCTTCTCAGAACTTTCAATAAACCAAGTGTGTTACAGGGCTTCATTACTAGACCATGGTTTTATAGCGCCTCCTCAAATTATTTTATTTATTCAAAGATGATATCCTGGGACAAGCATTCTGAGAAATGGGGTTTTGGAAATAATGATCCAAGCCTGTGCTCTACTTGCAGGCAACACTGAGCTGCTTCCATGCTGGTTCTGTCTTAAAGCTGGACAAGCCCCTGACATCTTTCTTTGGTTGGAGCCCAAAATCTTCCTGCCAGGTCACATTCCAGCCTAGTTCCTGTCACACTGTTCATTCGCTCACTGATGTACTCATTCATTCAAACTCCATCCTTGCTTGCTCTTGTTTTGCTGGTTCTGACTCTGGACACTTACTTTGTCCTCAGATTGAGACCCTGTGCCTGGCTCCCATCCATGCAGAGCTGGAAACATCCTGATCCTTCAGGCATTTTGACATCTAGTGCATCTGTGTAGTCTTGGATATGTTCTTTGGCTTTGCCTTCTCCTCTCAATTTATTGTCTCCAATTATCTTCAAGGTCAAGACCATGGGCCAGGGCAGTCCCTGGCCTTGTATAACGCTCTTACTCAGTTTTCTCAGCCAGGATAACCTGAAACCCTTACCTTCTCCTCTTGAGGGTGTGGATTTGAGTACCATGCATCCTTTGAGCCTTTACCAGCATCTCAGCTGCTCCTGGAGTCAGAAAGCTTTTCTCGTTGTGACTTAAATGTTTCTTGCAATTGATGAGTAAGTTACTTCCTCTTTTCTGCAAGAGCAATGGAGGATGAAGGGGCTTGGATATTGGTGTGTTTTAGTGCTGTGAGCTTGCCAACTCTGCTTTCTTCTTCCTGGAAAGGAACCGCTCCCACCCACATGCAGCCCCTCAGAAGCTCTCTGAGGACCACCACTGGGGGTGGAAAGGAGCCAGCAAAATCTTCTCTGGCCCTATCCTCACCCCATGGTGTCATTTAGATGGTGACAACCCTCAGAATCCCGATCCTGGAGAGAGCTCCTTTTAGAGACATAGTGTCACTGGCATGTGCCAGTGGAGGCAAGACTAATGTCTCAAGCGGAAGTCGCTCAGTTGTGTCAGCTCTTTGTGACCCCGTGGACTATACAGTCCATGGAATTCTCCAGGCCAGAACACTAGAGTGGGTAGCCATTCCCTTCTCCAGGGGATCTTCCCAACCCAGGGATCAAACCCAGGTCTTCCATGTTGCAGGTGGATTCTTTACCAGCTGAGCCACCAGGGACGCCCAATGTCCCAAAGGTCTTACTTTGGTGTTGACCATTACTTCCTTTAGACACCCACAGGGTCCAGTTCTCCACCTGTTTTACGGGAGATCAACATAGCAGGAAAATTATTCCTACCCAGAGGCTCTGGGTAAACAAATAAAGGAACTGAAGAACTGGAGATTCCCTCATACCCCATCCATGAAGTCTGGAAGGGGTTAGACAGAGTCATTAACCACTCTTATCAGCTTCTTAGATCTATTTTCTTTTATTTTCTGCAAATGGCATTCTTTACCCCACCAACAAGTGGGACCAATCAGGAGCATACAATGTGGGGAACACAAGCATTTTTCTGTCTCCAAATTAGGAGGAAAATGGGCAGTGGGGAAGTGAGGACATGAAGAAATTATGTTTTTAGACAGTTAATTTACCCAAAGTACAACTGCTGTCTGTTTATTACAGACATTTTGGAACATACATGAAAGTAGAAAGAAGGAACATTTGTCTATTAAGATAAATGGCGAACATTTCACCCTGGTGCCAGCAACCAAAATGGTTGTCTGTTGTTTTGAGCAACTGCCTGACTTTTACCCACAAACATAGTAGTTCTTATATCTAGTCGTATCTCCAACTTCGCACCAGTTTCTAAGAAAGTTTGCACTCCTCATTCATGGAATAAAAAATTAGTCTTTGAACACTGTTTATGGAATACCTGCCATGTGCCAGGAACCCTGCTAGGCCTAGCAGAGTGTGAGCAAACCAGACATGAGTCTGCCGGTACACATATGCCATTCCTAGGCGGTGTGATCTGATGGATGGTGACAGGTATTATAGGACTCACTGAGTGTGTAGCTAGCACTGTGCTAGCAGTTTGCATATGTGCATGCGTGTGCTAAGTCGCTTCAGTCGTATTTGACTCTTTGCAACCCTGTGGTCTGTAGCCTGCTAGGCTCCTCTGTCCATGGGATTCTCCAGGCAAGAATACTGGAATGGGTTACCACGCCCTTCTCCAGGGGATCTTCCTGACCCAGGGATCGAACCTGCATCTCTTATGTCTCCTGCATTGGCAGGTGGGTTCTTCACCACTAGTGCCACCTGGGAAGCCTAGCAGTTTGCATGTGTCAGGGAAATTTAGTTTCTTTAATTTTATATGTGTATTCTTTCAGAGATTTTCCTTCTCCCTATTCCAAGGGCACTGGGCTGCACTGATGTGCTTTTGCCAGTGGTGAAGTTCATGTTGCCAGGGACACCTTCTTGTTTTGTCTTTTGGGGAGGCCTCTGGGCACAATCTCAGAGGAGATCCTGGCTGGGGCCCCAGAGGAGGAGGCAAGAGAGCACTGTGGTTGGAGGAGGCAGAGGTGGGAACTAAATTTCTACAGAACTAACAGGAGACAGATGGGGCTAGCTGAAAGTGGTGGGGATCTGAGTCCTTCTCTCTGGGGGAGTCAGAGGGGAAGGCTGGCAGCACATCAAGGAGGAGGAAGACTCCAGTTACTTATGCTTAAAGCAACAGCAAAGGCTGTCAAACCCATATGTACAGAGAACACTGAGCCTCTTGGACACAAGAGCCTATGAAGACCTTGACAGTGGCACCTGCTTGCTGACCAGTGTGGAGTGATGATTGTAGAGTCCCTGATGTTTAAGGATTCATGTGGTCTTTAGAGCCTTTGTAGAACTGATCTAAGTTACTTTGATCACACACCAGTCTTTAATTCTCTTGCAAAGATGAGAATGAAACCAAATTCAGGTCAAATATTGCCACACAGCCATCATTGAACTAGCATTTATTATTGCTATTATTTTTAACTTTTTGGAGAAAATGTTATTAATTTAAGCAATAAAAAATAAAGTCTATAACTCTGGAAGGAATATAAACATCCCTTACTTTAGGAAAGTGATGCTTTAATTGGCTAGAAAGAGTGAGCTGCTTTAAAAGACTTCCACCAAAGGAGTTTCTACAACATCCCGATGCCTCATTAAGGAATTCTTTCTTACATCTCACTTAAAATCCACTTTCTGCGACAAATTGTTTATATTCCTTACCGTTAAGAACAATTTACATAGCATCTGCTAGCTTATATATGAAACACGGGAGGACTGAATCTTTATGTTTAGCATCTGGCCCAGCATATTAAGAGTTGGTCTCAAATACTCAGAAGAAAAATGTAAAAGAAACACCAGTAGCACCAGTAGTAAGAATAAGTGAATTTCAGAGATGTGGAGTGTTGAGTAGCTTGAACTAGTGTTTAGTAACGAGCAGTCAGTATGCACTTCCTACCACCTCCTCTTGAACACTTGTGAAGTCCCAGTTCTCTGTTCTATTAGAGGCTTCGACCACTTCCTTACATGTACTAGTCACTTGATACAGATATAATAGTACACCAGAGCTAGGGTCTAGTCCCTGTATAGTTGATTTCAGGCATCCAGAATTTTCCAGATCAATAGCTCAATAAGGGATGTTTGTAGAACAAGTCTGTGCATCACTCTACATGTCCAGGCTAAAGGCCTTGCTAGGTTCTTATGCTAGGTTTGTGCAGAGATGGGGAGTATCTCTCAAATATTTTTTTTCATATAAGTAGATTCTCATATAAGTAGAATCTTTTTTATTTTATTTTTTTAAAATTAATTTTTATTTTTCAGTTTGTTTTGCTTTACAATACTGTATTCGTTTTGCTATACATTGACATGAATCAGCCACCATTGTAGGTTATAACAATATATTGAATATAGTTCTGTGTGCTATACAGTAGGTCCTTGTTTACCTATTTTATATATCATCATATGTATATATTAATCCCCAAATTCTGGTTTATCTCCCTCTCACATCCCACCCCGCTTCCCCTTTGGTAGCCATAAGTTTGTGTTCTATGTCTGTAGTCTGTTTCTGGTTTGTAGATACGTTCATTTGTATCATTTTTTTTAAGATTAAACAAATAAGTAATATATAATATTTGTCTTTCTCTGTTTGACCTACTTCACTCAACATGACAATTTTTAGGTCTATCCATGTTGGTGGAGATGGCATGAGTTCATTCTTTTTTGTGGCTTAGTAATATTCCATTGTATACATATGCACCACATCTTTTTAATCCATTCAACTGTTGATAGACATTTAGATTGCTTCCATGTCTTAGCTATTGTAAACAGTGTTGCTATGAACATTAGTTCAGTTCAGTTCAGTCGTTCAGTCGTGTCTGACTCTTTGCGACCCCATAAATCACAGCATGCCAGGCCTCCCTATCCATCACCAACTCCTGGAGTTCACTCAGACTCACATCCATCGAGTCAGTGATGCCATCCAGCCATCTCATCCTTGGTCATCCACTTCTCCTCCTGCCCCCAATCCCTTCCAGCATCAATGTCTTTTCCAATGAGTCAACTCTTCGCATGAGGTGGCCAAAGTACTGGAAATTCAGCTTTAGCATCATTCCTTCCAAAGAAATCCCAGGGCCGATCTCCTTCACAATGGACTGGTTGGATCTCCTTGCAGTCCAAGGGACTCTCAAGAGTCTTCTCCAACACCACAGTTCAAAAGCATCAATTCTTCGGCGCTCAGCCTTCTTCACAGTCCAACTCTCACATCCATACATGACCACTGGAAAAACCATAGCCTTGACTAGATGGACCTTAGTCGGCAAAGTAATATCTCTGCTTTTGAGTATGCTGTCTAGGTTGGTCATAACTTTTCTTCTAAGGAGTAAGCGTCTTTTAATTTCATGCCTGCAGTCACTATCTGCAGTGATTTTGGAGCCCAGAAAAATAAAGTCTGACACTGTTTCCACTGTTTCCCATCTATTTCCCATGAAGTGATGGGACTGGATGCCATGATCTTCGTTTTCTGAATGTTGAGCTTTAAGCCAACTTTTTCACTCTCCTCTTTCACTTTCATCAAGAAGCCTTTAGTTCCTCTTCACTTTCTGCCATCAGGGTGGTGTCATCTGCATATCTGAGGTTATTGATATTTCTCCCAGCAATCTTGATTCCAGCTTGTGTTTCTTCCAGTCCAGCATTTCTCATGATGTATTCTGCATATAAGTTAAATCAGCAGGGTGATAATATACAGCCTTGACGTACTCCTTGAACATTGGGTGTGTGTATCTTTTTGAAAGAGAGTTTTCATCTTTTCTGGATATATGCTAAGGAGTGGGTTAGCAGGGTCATCTGGTAGCTATATTTTTAGTTTTTTAAGGAACCTCCATGCTGTTTTCCATAGTGGCTGTACCAATTTACATTCACACCAATGTAGGAGGGTTCCCTTTTCTCTAGCATTCATTGTTTGCAGATTTCTTTTATTATGGCCATTCTGACTGATGTGAGTGACACCTCATTATAGGTTTGGTGTGCATTTCTCTAATAATTAGTGATGGTGAGCATCTTTTCATATTTTGGGCCATCTGTATCTTTCTTTGGAGAAATTTCTATTTAGGTCTTCTGCCCATTTTTTGATTGGGCTATTTGTTTTTTAACGTTAAGCTGGATGAGCTATTTGTATATTTTGGAAATTAACCCCATGCCGGTAGCATCATTTCTCTCATCTACTTCAGTCAGTTCTCATAGTTGACCAATGAGAACCTCTTTCCAGCATCTTTATATACACCAGGGTACTATTAGTGTTATCAGTGTATTAATTTCCTGTGAGAGCTGTAAGAAATGACTACAAACATGGTTTTGTAAAACAATAGGAATTTATTCTTTTGTGTTTCTGGAGGCCAGAAATCTGAAATCAAGGTGAGCCAGGACTGTACTCTCTCTGGAGACTCTAGAGGTCTATCTGTCCCTTGTCTGTTTTGGCTTCTCGTGGCTGCTGGCGTTCCTTGGCTTGTGATCACATCAGTCCAGTTTCTGCCTCTGTCCTGACCCTGACAGGGTGTCAGTGTCCTCACTTCTGTCTGTATAATCTCCCTCTGTAAGGACAGTTGCATTGGATTTAGGGTCCCTCTGGATAATCTAGGACAATCTCCTTAAGATCTCTAATTTATAATCTAGGATAATCTCCTTATCTTCTTATGTTAAGATCTCTAATCTAATTATATCAACAAAGATAATTTTTCCAAATAAAGTCACTTTCATAGGTTCTGATGCTTCAGACATGAGCATATTTTGAGGGTCACAATCTAACTCATTGTATCAATGATTCTGTTATTTAGGATGCTATACAGCAAGTTTTCTGGTGATCACAATGTAGATAACAGGTCAATGAGCAGTAGTTACCTCTGGAGGGTGGTCTTCTTTTGAATACTAGCTGACCACCTGTAGAGTGGGCCTTCAGGAAAGAGCAAGTGACAGCCCCTGGAGCTCAACTTAGAGAAACTATCACATCACAAAACAGGAGAGAACCCTGATAATGCTTGTGATTGAATTTGCTACTAACTTTCAGGATGAGGATTTAAGGTTAGGTTTACTTTTATCTTAATGAAATATTTCTTGCATCCAAGGTTGTGCTGGACAGATCCTACCTTATACACATTATCATAGTTAATTTTCATAGCATTGTCAAGGTAAAAGTGATTATACACATTTTGTAGGTAAGGAAACTGAAGCTAAGAGATACTAAAATGATCATGCTGATAGGGTAGGGCTAAGACTTGGCCATGTTTCCATCTGACTTTAGAGTCAGAATGCTTTGCTATAGAGCCAGAGTGCTTTCTCCAAGGCAGTCCAACCCACCTGGAAATACCTGCCTCTGACAGTTTCTGGAAGTACTTGCAGTTCTACCTGCTTTGGATAAATACACTATGGAAGAAGTAACATTAATGAAGAGGAAGACAGAGAAAAGAGTATAAAGATAAGAAAGGGGGCAGGAGAGAGGTGGGGGTTCAGAAGAAATCCTCTAACTGTTGCAGTTTATAAAGAAGAAAGTTGAGGGCGTGGACTGATATTTTAGTCAGTTTGGGCTGCTGTATAACAAAGTACCATAGACCGTGCATCTGGCCTACACATATAGAAATTTATTTCTCACAGTTACGGAGCCTGGAAGTCTGAGATTAGGATGCTAGCACGATTAGGTTCTGATGAGAGCCCTATTCTGTGCTGCAGATGGTTCGTTGTACCCTCACATGGCAGACAGCAGGAGGAAGAAAACTCTCCTGTGACTCTTACAAAGGCATTAATCCTATTCCCAAGGATTCACCCCATCAGTTCAGTTCAGTTCAGTCACTCAGTTGTGTTCGACTCTTTGAGACCCCGTGAATCGCAGCACGCCAGGCCTCCCTGTCCATCACCAGCTCCCGGAGTTCACCCAGACCCACGCCCATGGAGTCTGTGACATAACCTCATCTTATTTCAGTGACCTTCCAAAGTCTCCATTTCCTAATACCATTACACTGGGAGATAGGGTTGCAACATATGGATTTGGGGGGAATACAAACATTCAGTACATAACAAGTGGCTGAGAGTTTTTCCAGGGCCTCCACCAACCAGCAGAATGGCAAACCCTCTAGGCTGCCAAGGCATCAGAAGAGTCAGGACAGGAAACACTGCGGGTCCAGGTACTGCTGTGTCCTGACTGCCCCTAATCCTGGGGTGATTTTACTCAACTGGCCCCATACTTTTTCCCTGGCTCTCTACCACTTGTGGTCCTATTTGAATTGTTGCAGACGTTTGATGCCTATGCTGGTGGCCTATCAGCTGTGTGGTAGATTGCACTATTCTTCATCCACTGCTATGTGAATTTTCAGTCCCTCCCTAGAAGCAGAGTATCTCCTCATTTCACTGATACCGGGCTTGGTCACATGACTTACTTTGGTCAATGGACTGTTATCAGATGTGATGTAACAAAGCTTGAAATGTACCTTGAAATCAAGTTTATCTTTGTACATGTCTGCCATTGGCATGAAAACATAATCTAGCTACTCCATTGCTCCAAGATTGATTGGAGAGACATGGAGATTATACCTTTTAGCAGTTTGAAACCTAGCCGAGGGGAGCCTAGCCAAGGTCAGCCAACTCCTAGTTAAACCAATAATGCCTAAGTAATAATAACTGATCATTGTTTTAAGCTACTTTATTTTGGGATGACTTGTCATACAGCATTATTATGGCAAGGTCTGACTGATATATTCTGTCTTACAATTGTCATACCCACCCCTTCCCACCACTGTCTCCTCCATCACTGCCACATTTCTGTTTTGGGGTGCCAGCAACACTGGCAGTAGCTATAGCCCCAGGTACTAAGGCAGCTTCTCATCACAGAGCTGGATTCCTGAGGGGCACCACGCAGAGCCAGACCTTTCATAGTACATACAGACGCTGGAAAGGAAGGAGCTGGGTCCTCTTCCTACCTTTTACGATGCTGTTGCTGCTCTCTCCTGCAATCTCTCTTGCGGGTGAGGTGGTTCCCAGCCTCTGCCTGAAGCCACATTTCCGAAGGTGCATCTGCATGTCTAGGAAGCCTCCTCACTCCATTTATAGGTTCAGCATCTGCTCAGCTGGTTACAGGCACGGATGTTTGCAGCTTAAATTGAATCGGCTAATTTATGTTGATCTCCATCCTTTCTACCTTTGTGATTATCCACATCCAAGCCTTTGCTTCCAGCATTCTAGAGGGGAATGGCATCATGGCAGAAAAGCTTATGGAGACACAGAAGATGATGATCAATCTGAAGTGAAGTGAAGTGAAGTCGCTCAGTCGCGTCCAACTCTTTGCAATCCTGTGGACTGTAGCCCACCAGGCTCCTCTGTCCATGGGATTCTCCAGGCAAGAATACTGGAGTGGGTTGCCATTTCCTTCTCCAGGGGATCTTCCCAAACCAGGGATCGAACCCAGGTCTCCCGCATTGTAGGCAGACGCTTTGACCTCTGACCAATCTAAATGCCTACAATTTCAATAATGAGTAGCCAGCCAGGCTGGACACCAATGGTTTTCTCTAGATGATGGGATTATGGATGTTTTGTAAAAACCTATTCATTCTCTTTTGTGTTTTCTATATCTTCCAAATGTGGTATTGTTTGAATCTGAAAAACAATAACCTCTAATTAAAAAACAAAACAATGAAACAACCTCTACCACTTTGAGTGAAAACCCTGTGGAGGTAGGGTGAAATGGGAGGGGGCAGAGTGGCTGTAACAGCAGCTAGGACAGTAGCTGGGGTCAGCACCCAGTGCTTTCGGCATCAGAGGCCCCAGACTGTGGAGTCCATCCCAGCCTGTCACTTGGTGCTGGCTCCCACTGAGGGTCATGCTTCTAACCTTAGCTGGCAGCTGGCAAAGAACACTGGATAAGGAGATGTGGGGAGACCCTGGGACCTGGAAAGGGAGTATGGCTGGCTCAGCCTAAATCCATCTGCACTATAGGGGTTCCTTGTTTTGTGCAAGAAATAGGCTTTCGAAAAATTGTGAGAATCACAATTTTAAATGCAAAATAAAATTTATATGTGCTAGGGGAGTTTCCTGAATAAAAGGCTCTATTGTGAAGCCCTGGTTAAAGTGAATAATCCCTACCCATTTTATCTTTGGCATAAATCTGTATTTTCACTTAGGGTGTTTTGGGTTTCCATGAGAAAATAGATGACAGGTGTTCTGGAAAAGCATATCCTAGAACTTCTGCTGAGGGTTAATGGGCAGTGGCATCATCTCTAATTGGAAGGACAGCCTGGCCCTGCTTTAAGACCTAGTACTAATGCCAGTGTATTACATTCGTCACAAGTCCTGCTCTTCTTGCCTGGAATTCTCTCCTTCTAAAACTGTATATGGCTCCCTCCTTCACATCTTTTGAGCTTTTGCTCAAATGCCACTCACCTTCCTAGAGGAGCCTTCTTCATCATCCCATTTAGAACTGTGACTCTTCATTACCGCCTCTCCCCTTTGCCTTCTTGATTTTTCTCCATGGTTCTTAACCACCGTCTGTCATACTGTATATTGTCCTGACTTTGTTTACTGCCTGTGTCTTTTGCTGGATTGCAGTCCTATAGGACCAGAACTATAGGTTATTGAGTTCACTGTTGTGTCCCTGGTGCCTGGAATAGTACCTGGTACAGTCTATGCCTGTCAAATAAATTGAACAAATGAAGACCGTGGGCATGTTACCTAAGTTTTCTGCAAGTCAAAAACATAAATGAGTAAAGCAGCAGCTGCCCGCTGGCTTGAGAGTTGAGGAGACAATCGTGGTTGGGGATGGGGCTGTGTTAAACTTCTGCGAGTAGCTCCCCTGTGTCTGAGGGGGCAGCCACTCTACAGCTCCAGCCAACTCTTGTCACAGGTGTGCTGGCTCAATATTGCCAGATTTTAAAGCTTTTCTTTTAAGAAAGGCCAGAAAATGACTTAAAAAAAGTGAATTCACTTGAGTTTTAAGTGTTGATAACCAAGTCTCATTTTTACAAAACCCTTGGAATTGTGTAATTCAGACATCTGAGAGTCAGGTCTGAGGGACAAGCACCAGGATGAGATTTCTGGACTAGACACTCTCCCTCTAGAATTCTATTTTATTCTATCCTGTTCTGTTCTGAAAGTATAGAGACTAATCAAACTCAAACCAAATTATTTGATTTAAACAAGAAAGATTAGGACATTATATTTTGCCTTCCCAGCCTGGCAGGGAAAACCACTAGCTGTCTCTTGAATGACACAGAAAAAAATCAACACACAATGTGGCAAGATTGGTTCAAGTAGCAAGGCAATGGGACTCCCTTCACATTATTTTTCAGATTTATAGGATTTCCTCCATACATGATAGTAACTGCACTGGGCTTCAGCTACAGGTCACTTGGAGGGGAAAAAATCACCCTTTTCTGTCTATGATTCCAAAATTGCATTTTATGAAGTTCATTTTATTCTCACATAATGATTTCTGCTCCTTGGCTGCTATTAACAACCCTTAATGCATGTATCTGATAACTTGTGAAATGTCCCAGTGAGTCCACTGGGATCTGTAAAGGAGTGTGATGAAGGAGCGCCTGAAACAAACAGCAAAATGTCCAACAAATGGAATCGCTCTGATGACCTCCTGTACCACGACCATGGTGATGAATGACTCTCTTTTTCCAATTATATGGGTTGTAATTGGACTCCTTCCTGCCACAGAACAAGTCATTTATGACTGTGATACACTGTAAGATATGGAAATAAGGGCCTTGGGACTAATAGGGAGCTGAAGTTGCTGGACAGGGTCAGACAATACGAGGTGTGAGAGAGGAGACAGGAAATGTTGGTATGTGCTAATGCAGAGGGAAAATGGGTGATGAGGGGGCAGAAGAGGTGAGAAAAGATTAGAGATAAGAAAAAGTCATCATGGTGGGCAAGAATGGTCATGAAGGAGCATAAAGAGACTGGTTTTAAACCCACAAAAATCTGGGTTTGAGTATCAGCTCCATCTTTTATCAGCTATACGTGCCTGTGGGCAAGTTACTCAGCCTCTTTGAGCCTCAGTTCCACCGTCTATAAAATGGGCCTAGTAAAGCCTTAGGGCTAGCCTGGTGGCTCAGACGGTAAAGAATCTTCTGCAGTGCAGGAGACCTGGGTTCGATCCCTGGGTGGGGAAGATCCCCTGGAGAAGGAAATGGCAACCCACTCCAGCATTCTTGCCTAGAGAATTCCATGGACAGAGAGGAGCTTGACAGGCTACAGTCCATGGGTTTGCAAAGAGCTGGACACGACTGAGCAACTAACACGCACAGTAAAGCCTTCCTCCAGGGTTGAAATGAAAACCAACAGAAATAATGTAGGTGTGCTGCCAGGTACAAAGTAAAACCTCAGGACCACCCATGCTACCCAAGATTCTAGGCCTCAGCATCTTCCATCGTAAAATGGTAGCTGGTATTGAACTAGACTAAGGGTGCATAGGGCAGAGAGACTGAAACACACTCACAGACAACCGGCCAATCTGATCACATGGACAACAACCTTGTCTAACTCAGTGAAACTAAGCCGTGCTGTGTGGGGCTACCCAAGATGGATGGGTCATGGTGGAGGGGTCTGACAGAATGTGGTCCACTGGAGAAAGGAATGGTAAACCACTTCAGTATTCTTGCTTTGAGAACCCATGAACAGTATGAAAAGGCAAAAAGATAGGACACTGAAAGAGGAACTCCCCAGGTTGGTAGGTGCCCAATATGCTA
>SJXQ01008124.1:10103-161442 GCA_006408695.1 Aepyceros melampus
GCTGGTCTTCTAAAGGTGAAGGCGAGAATGGTTTGAAGCTGACAGGTAATTTCTGAGTGACAAGAGCAGAGGATGCTCTCATATGGAGAATGGGTGTGTCTGTGTGTGTGTGCGTGTGTGTGCGTGTGTGTGCATGTGTATGCGCGTGCGCTCATGTGGCGAATGGGGGTGTGTGTGTCTGTTTTGAGATAGGTGAGAATAGAACCTGTTTAAAGGATTTGTGTGTGTGTGTGTGTGTGTGTGTGTGTGTGTTTTGAGATAGGTGAGAATAGAACCTGTTTAAAGGATTCATTTAAGAGGGAAAGCAGAGATGAAAGAAACCTCTGAGGGAGGGATGGGGCCCTTCCAAGAACATCATCTGATTTATGGGCACACTTGTGATCAAACTCTTGATTTGTTAGAAGTCTAGCTGATGGGAGTCATTTTATAACTGTCAGCTGTGGCAGATGGTTTTGTCCTGTTCAGTTAATAAAATGTGATGTGACTTGATCAAATTCAGTTCAGACAACGTTTATCAGTTCTTTCATATGCACAAGAAACTGTTTTAGGTACTTGTGAATTTGTGAAGGTGAGACTTGTGAAGTTGCTCCTATTAAGAAATTTAACAATAAAGAAGTGACGGGTGGATGAGTGCAGAGATTACGAGATTTCAGGCATGTAATATTCAACCGTCAGTAAGGTCTGCCCTAGTATCTGCCCCAGTAGAGCAGCATCTAATGCAGTGCTCCCCAACCTTTTTGGCACCAGGGACTAGTTTTGTGGAGGACAGATTTTCCACGGACCCAGGGGGTGGGGGACGGTTTCGGGATTCTCATAGGGAGCCCACAACCTAGATCCCTCGTGAGCACGGTTCACAGTAGGGTTCATGTTCTTGTGATTTGGCAGTCTCCTGATCTGACGGAAGTGGAGCTCAAGTGGTAATACCAGTGCTGGGGAGTGGCCTCAAGTACAGATGAAACTTCCTTCGCTAACCTCCTGCTGTGTGGCCTGGTTCCCAAAAGGCCCCAGTATGGGAGTGAGGGACCCCTGACCTAATGAACCCATCCCCCAAGTCCAGCCAACAGTTATCAATATTTTACCAATTTTATTTTGGCTGTTTGTTCCTCCAATACCCTTTTTCTCCTCCAGTACTTTAAAGAGCGCTGAGACTCTGTAGGGCAGGAATAGTGTATTGTTCAACTTACCAGTGATAACCTGAAGCATAGTGCATTGCAGATTATAGCCTTTCAGCAGACTACTGTTAGATCAGACTATTACTCAATTACAGCAGTGTAGAATTGCATGCATTTTCTCAGTTATATAACAAAGATCATCTTTCCTTACTACATTTGTTTAGAGTATCTTTCTGATAGCTTAAGCAATGCAGCTTCAATTTCTAAGTTGGTTTTATAAAAAATTTTATTACCATTTTCTGCTTAATCTTAGTCTGAAGGAATCTATGTCTGAAGTGTTAGTCACTATCTATGATTGATGATTTAATTTTTATGTGTCTTAAAGTGATATACATGCAATCCACATAATGGATTGGGGAGAGAGGTAACAAATTTGAAAATCTAAGATTTTCAATTTTTTTAAATAATTGGTCAGTGTCTGTTACTACTTTTCTTTACTCATTCTAGTCTTGTGGGATTTTGTGCTGAGAAAAATCTTTGATCCAGATAAGGACTTTGTCAGACATGTGTGTGTGTGTGTGTGTTTACAAAGTAATTGCAAACTTACAGTCAACTTGTAAGAATAGTACAAAGAACTCTCTTCTATGCCTTAACCAGATTTACCAGGTGTAAAATTAAAAGTTAGGGTGCACATGGTCTCTGTAATTATATTCATATTAATTTCATGTGGGTGAGGCCTATGTGTGCAGGTCTGGTAGAGGAGGAATTTAGACAGAAAAGCTAACCAGAGGCCTGGACATGGCACACTGCTTGGTGTGTTCAACCAGTGATGTGGTGAGGGAGAGGGGTAGGAGATGAAGTCAGCAATGTTAACACTTTGTCACTTACAGTCATCTAGGCCAAGGTCAGACATTCGATTTTTACCTTGAGGGCTCTAGGAAGCCACTGGAGGACTTTGAGCAAGAAAGGATGGAATCTGACTCAGTACTGCTTAAGGTGTGGCTCTTCAGTCAGCAGCCACAGTGGTAGCATCACCTGGGAGCTTGTTAAAGGTGCTGGGGCTGCGTCCGGACCTACTTGTCAGAATCTCCAAGAGAAGGGCCCAGGCATCTGTTTCACAAGCTCTCCAGGTGATTCTGATGAATATGATGATTTAAGAAGCTCTGGCCCAGCCTACATTTTCAAAAGATATCTATGGTTGCCCTGTGGAGGACAGACCATCAAGAAGGCAAAAAGGGAGGTAGGGAGAGCAATTGGGATCTAGTTGAGAGGTCACTGTGCCTGGGCCAAGGTGGTTGTGATGGAGGGAATCAGATGTGAAATATATTTTATAAGTAGAACTAAAAGGTTTGCTCATAGATTGAATGTAGAGTGTAAGAGGAGATGATGAGTCATTCATAATTCTAAGGTTTTGGCCTTAGAAGGATGGAGCTGGAGTGGCCATTTAATGATTGGATTATATAGCAGGGGGAACAGTGTAGTGCTTTCTCTTGTTTGTGGGTGATGAGAGGTGGGTTTGGGGGTTGGATCTGGAGTTTGTGGTGTGAATGAGTTAAGGCAGGGAAGCCTGGTGTGCTGCAGTTCATGGGGTTTCAGAGTTGGACACAACTTAGTGACTGAACAACAATAATGAGTTAAGAGTGAGATGAGTTTTGAGTCTTGGAAAGAGGGGATTGCACATTTTGACAGCTGAGCTTTGGGGCCTTGTTTTAACTCCTGCCAGTGGAGGTGTATTTGTATAAGCCTAAGGTTAGGAAAGATATAGTTAGTAGTATCTTTTTTTTCCCAATCCCAAATTACATGTGTTTTGTCTAATCTGCTTTAACAGGTATTGGAGTAAAGAAAACTATAGCTTTCTGTGAAAATGTCAGTTCTAATATCACAGAGTGTAATAAATTATGTAGAAGAAGAAAACATTCCTGCTTTGAAAGCTCTTCTTGAAAAATGCAAAGATGTTGATGAGAGAAATGAGGTAAGACCAAGATTCTAAAGTTTAATTCTTACAAATGTTTGTGGACTACCTACTAAGTAAGTACAATGCACTGTGCTAAAAGGGTAAAGGTGAGTAAGAAATACATCGTTCTCACCCTCAGTAATATTGACATAACTTCTCACAGTTAAAAGTACTTTGAATTCTGTACCTTTGAAATACATCTGAACTTCTATAAATGACTGAACATTGAATTAATGATTTAGATTTATGATTGAGAATTGTGGTTGACATTTTTTCCAGATAGAATAATCACTATTCAGAAATCATTCAAGAATTATTACTGAAATCAAAAGTATTTCTAGAAAACTTTAGAAAGGCTTCTAATCGCAATCTTTTTATAAAAGATGAACCAGAAAAAATAGATTAACCCAACACTATTAGGGCTTTTTGAAATATTTTCTTTATTGGAGCCTCAGCTGTCTTCCTTAGTTGTTTATTATACACAGCTTGGGGTTTTAAAGACCTGCATCTTTAAGAGACAGTAAATAGGTTGTGCGTTCTGTTTACTAAGGTTGGGGAATAAATATTTATTGTTTTCATTAATTTGTATTAGATATTTCTGTTCAACAATCCTAGCAGATAAAATGGTGATTTTATCATGAACAGCTGAGCTGCAACATTTTAGGGACTAATAAACTTTTTGTATGAATTTTTTAAGTGGCAAAGTATATAGATTTTATAAAACTTAAGAAAAATAATTCTTTTTATTAGAACTATAGTTTCAATACAGTGTAATTTTTTTTGGCCTGTGAATAAGATGAATAAGGACTGATTTTATTTTTATAGAAATGTATATGTATGTATATATGTGACATGTGTGTAGACGTGCAAGATATCTTTATGATTTTTTTTTACAGTGGGGAAAAAGTAAAATTTACTGTCTTAACCATAGTGTGCTGTTCAGTAGTTTTAAGTAATTCACATTGTTATGAAATATCTCCAGAAGTTTTTCAAATCTGAAACTCTAAAACCATTATACAATTGCCTGTTCCCCCCACACCAGCCCCTGGTAACCACTGTTATACTTTCTATCTCTGTGAATTTGACTACTCTAGGCACTGAATATAAGTGGAACTGTACAGTGTTTGTCTTTTTGTGATTGAGCTTCCCTCATAGCTCAGTTGGTAAAGAATCCGCTTACAGTGCAGGAGACCCCGATTTGATTCCTGGGTTGGGAAGATCTGCTGGAGAAGAGATAGGCTACACACTTCAGTATTCTTGGGCTTCCCTTGTGGCTCAGCTGGTGAAGAATCTGTCTGCGAAGTGGGAGACCTAGGTTCGATCCCTGGGTTGGGAATATCCCCTGGAGAACAGAAGGCCTATCACTCCAGTATTCTGGCCTGAGAGGTCCATGGCCTGAGAAGTCCATGGACTACTGTATAGTCCGTGGGGTCCCAAAGAGTTGGACATGGCTGAGTGACTTTCACTTATTTCATTTAGTATAATGTCCTAAATGACATGTTGGTTCATCCATGTTGGAGAGAGTAACATGATTTCCTTCCATTTAAAGCTGAATACTATTCTATTATATGTAGAAAGGCTTCCCTGATAGCTCAGTTTGTAAAGAATCTGCCTGCAATGTGGAAGACCTGGGTTCAATCCCGGGTTGGGAAGATCCTCTGGAGAAGGGAAGGGCTACCCATTCCTATAGTCTGGCCTAGAGAAGTCCATGAACTGTATAGTCTGTGGGGTTGCAAGAGTTGGACTGAGCGACTTTCACTTTCATATGCAGATACCATGTTGTGTTTATACATTTATCCACTGATAGACATTCAGGTTGTTGCCTTTTCTTGGCTGTTGTGGATAGTGCTGCATGAACATGGATATGCAAATATTATAAATGTTTTCAAAGCTACTGAATCAACAGTTATTACATTATTATTATTGACAGAGTACCTAATTTTATTAAATACTAGCTGTCATTGAAAAATCATGGTATAAGAATTTTCTGAGAGTAATACAATTATGATAACTCATGTTTTATGCAGTATTTATGTAAATATGATAATATTCTGTATACTTAGCTCATTTAATTTGCATAGCAGTTCTGTAAAGAATTATACTTATTTATCTCAAGTTACAAATAAACTACTTAATCTCTCAGATTCTGCCTGAAGATACTTCCTGGTGAAATCCACATTAAACGCTGTTCTGTCTAACATCAAACAGGCTATGATTTGTTTATGGCCTTTTGTCTTCCTTTGAGTGTTCAGAATAAGTTCATTTAATGATGATATCTGTATTTTCAATGTTTATATACTGCACAAACTGTATTTTGGTTAGTTTACATCATTATTCCCTTCTATGATTATGAATAGTTAACAGTTATTACACATAAATGAGATTAAAATTTATAATTGGAGATTGTTCATTGTTTTAAAAGAGCTGCTTATGGAAGTAGTCATTCTATTAGCATTAATTAATATATTTGGAATAATAAAATGATAGTTTAAAAAGATTAAGCTTTACGTCATAGATACTTTCTTTGAGAATATTGAGAAAATAGCTTTACTTGCTGCTGTTACTCTAAGTCACTTCAGTCGTGTTTGACTCTGTGCGACCCCATAGACGGCAGCCTACCAGGCTCTGCTGTCCCTGGGATTCTCCAGGCAAGAACACTGGAGTGGGTTGCTATTTCCTTCTCCAGTGCATGAAATTGAAAAGTGAAAGTGAAGTCGCTCAGTCATGTCCGACTCTTAGCGACCCCATGGACTGCAGCCCACCAGGCTCCTCCGTCCATGGGATCTTCCAGGCAAGAGTACTGGAGTGGGGTGCCATTGCCTTCTCTGAGCTTCACTTGGAAGGAGAAAAATAATACACAATAAACACAAAATTGTATTGATCTTATTCACACAAAGAATGAAGTGTATTTGGTAAAATTAACATGTTATCAGGCATGTAGTAGCATTTAAGGAGTTTTAATGATATTTACCTCTAGTTTAGTATTATGTCAGTTACAATTGGAGTTTTAAAATAATACTTTGAAGCAACCTGACATTGTTAAATTGTGGCTCAATGTGAAAGGTTATAGAGAAAGTAACTTTTTCAAGGCCTTTTTTGTTTTGTTTTTTAGCATTTTGCTTCTACGCTTCTGATAAAATTTAATTTTTATAGAATTCTAAAGAGTTGCTTAGACTTTCTTCTTTCTCACCTTTAAAAAGTGAAGTACTTAATTACCTCACTTAATGTGTTTGGTTATCAGTTTTCTAAAGGTTTCTTAAATGTTATCAATAAAAGAAAATAATGTGGGGGAAATTGCCTGTTGCTATCCTTACCATATAATCAGTTGCAATTAGTAAATACCAGTTTTCTCCCTTCTTTCCTTTCTACTTTATTTGTAAACTAGATAAAATTCTTGGCCTCTGAATATTGTCAATGATGGCAAGTTTTTTTTTTTTTTTGCTCTTTGTATGAATATTCTTTATGATAGCAAGTCTTTGCCTTTTGTAGAGTAGTGATGGGCTTTAATTTAATTTTATTTTTGAAAAGAGCAAAAAGTCACTCTCAGCTCTTCTTGATAAGGTATAGTGTTGAGGTTGAACATTATTTCTTGTTGAAGAAAGTGAATCGGACTCTTCAGTTCAAGAGATGAATTTTGTCATGTGCTTACAAGTAGAGACCCTGAAGGAAAGTACAGAGGATAATTTAAAAATGTTTTAGTTTCACTATAATTATTTAAAGAAGTAGCTATCCTCAGAATGCCACTGCTTTAAAGAGCAATAGTTATTTAGGTCCATAAAGGTGGCTAAGACAGTAAAGAATCTCCTTGCAATGTGGGAGACCTGGGTTCGATCCCTGGATTGGAAAGATCCCCTAGAGGAGGGCATGGCAACCCACTCCAGTATTCTTGCCTGGAGAATCCCCGTGGCCAGAGGAGCCTGGCGGGCTACATACAGTCCATGGGGTTGCAGAGAGTTGGACATGACTGAGCGACTGAGCACAGCACAGCATACCTGAATACAAGTGGGGCTACCTAGGAACTGGGAAGACCAAAAAGATGCTGGAAAGGAAATGTTTTTGCATTGTAGCTTCTTGGAAGCTGAGATAAAGCATGGTACATGCTGTGGGGAACTTCAGTTGGAATGGCAGTGTTCTATTTTGGTGTGTTTTGGTTTGAGATTCTTACCAGTAGGATAGGGGTTCTATGAGTTATGTGATCCTATATTTTTTGGGAAAGAAATGGACTTGAGATTTGCTGAGATGTGTGTAGCAGGTTAGGTAGGGAAGGGGTCTTTAGTGATTCACATTGAAATAAAAGAATAAAGTTGTCATGACTGTTTCTAAGTCAGTATCTCTACAACTGTAGTTACTAGATGGATTAAGCCAGAACTAATAGAATAAATATGTTTTGTGATAAGGCACAACTTACAAGGTAAATATCATTCTGTCTTTTCGGATTAATTTATGGCAGCCTTTCCTGAGAGTCACTGATTTATTTGGATAATGAAGCGACAAAAGGTTAAAGATTGCTTTTGAGTTCATATAATAGCTCCCCAAACAGTGGCGTAATCAAATTAAGGTCTTACTTTTCTCGTGTAATGACAAGCTTTAGGAGCCATTCCGAGGTCTCGGATATCTTCCCAGGCTCCTTCTGCCCTTCTGGTCACTCCATTGGGTGCCAGTTAGTCCCATCACCTGTTTTGATACAACCGCAGCATTGTGTCCACATATCAGGCAAGAAGGAAAAGGGTACAAGCCAGCTGAGTTGGTCTAATTACCAAGCTTTCCCGGGAGATCTCACTAGAGTGGTAGCATGGATGGTTTCCAATGGCAAGTAAGGCTGAACAATGTAGGTTTTTTTCACTGGGCAGACTGCCACCCCCAACAAAATCCTGTCACTCTAGATATTGGGTAGATAAATGGTAGTTTCTGCAAGAGAAATTTATGACTATTTAAGTCTCATTTAGCTTGTTTATACTCATATTTATACCAACTTTCGTTTTGTATTATGGTTTTTTAATACACATCTAATTTATTTTTTCCCTCATACTCTAAAAGCACCTTTTTTTGTGAACTATCTGAAATGTGCCTGTGACCACAGAGGGTGAACAGAAAGCAACCGAGTCTTTGGAATTGCAGTTTTGAAAACTGATGTGCAAGTCCTATATCCTTCAGTTCAGCTCAGTCGCTCAGTTGTGTCCGACTCTTTGCAATCCCATGAACTGCCTCACACCAGGCCTCCCTGTCTATCACCAACTCCTGGAGTTTACCCAAACTCAGGTCCATTGAGTTGGTGATGGCCATCCCACCATCATCCTCTGTCGTCCCCTTCTCCTCCCGCCCTCAGTCTTTCCCAGCATTAGGGTCTTTTCAAAAGAATCAGCTTTTCGCATGAGGTGGCCAGAGTATTGGAGTTTCAGTTTTACCATCGGTCCTTCCAATGAACACCCAGGACTGTTCTCCTTTAGGATGGACTGGTTGGATCTCCTTGCAGTCCAAGGGACTCTCAAGAATCTTCTCCAATACCACTATTCAAAAGCATCAATGCTTCGCTGCTCAGCTTTCTTCACAGTCCAACTTTCACATCCATACATGACTACTGGAAAAACCATAGCATTGATTAGATGAACCTTTGTTGACAAAGTAATGTCTTGCTTTTTAATATGCTTTCTAGGTTGGTCATAACTTTCCTTCCAAGGAGTAAGCGTCTTTTAAATTTTATGGCTGTACTCACCATTTACAGTAATTTTGGAGCCCAGAAAAATAAAGCCAGCCACTGTTTCCACTGTTTCCCCATCTATTTGCCATGAAGTGATGGGACCAGATGCCATGATCTTCGTTTTCTGAATGTTGAGCTTTAAGCTAACTTTTTCACTCTCCTCTTTCACTTTCAACAAGAGGCTCTTTAGTTCTTCTTCACTTTCTGCCATAAGGGTGGTATCATCTGCATATCTGAGGTTATTGATATTTCTCCTGGCAATCTTGATTCCAGTGTGTGCTTCCTTCAGCGCAGCTTTTCTCATGATGTACTCTGCATAGAAGTTAAATAAGCAGGGTGACAGTATACTGCCTTGATGTACTCCTTTTCCTGTTTGGAACCAGTCTGTTGTTCCATGTGCATTTCTAACTGTTGCTTCCTGACCTGCATGCAGGTTTCTCAAGAGGCAGGTCAGGTGGTCTGGTATAATCATCTCTTTCAGAGTTTCCCACAGTTTCTTGTGATCCACACAGTCAAAGGCTTTGGCATAGTCAATAAAGCAGAAATAGATGTTTTTCTGGGACTCTCTTGCTTTTTTGATGATCCAGCGGATGTTGGCAATTTGATCTCTGGTTCCTCTGCCTTATCTAAAACCAGCTTGAATATCTGCAAGTTCACGGTTCACATATTGCTGAAGCCTGGCTTGGAGAATTCTGAGCATTAATTTACTAGTGTGTGAGATGAGTGCAATTGTGCGGTAGTTTGAACATTCTTTGGCATTACCTTTCTTTGGGATTGGAATGAAAACTGACCTTTTCCAGTCCTGTGGCCACTGCTGAGTTTTCCACATTTGCTGGCATATTGAATGCAGCACTTTCACAGCACCATCTTTCAGGATTTGAAACAGCTCAACTGGAATTCCATCACCTCCACTAGCTTTGTTCATAATGATGCTTTCTAAGGTCTACTTGACTTCCATTCCAGGATGTCTGGCTCTAGGTGAGTGATCACACCATCCTGATTATCTGGGTCATGAAGATCTTTTTTGTACAGTTCTTCTGTGTCTTCTTGCCACCTCTTCTTAATACCTTCCGCTTCTGTTAGATCCATACAATTTCTGTCCTTTATCGAGCCCATCTTTGCATGAAATGTTCCCTTGGTATCTCTAATTTTCTTGAAGAGATCTCTAGTCTTTCCCATTCTGTCGTTTTCCTCTATTTCTTTGCATTGATAGCTGAGGAAGGCTTTCTTATCTCTCCTTGTTATTCTTGGGAACTCTGCATTCAAATGGTTATATCTTTCCTTTTCTCCTTTGCTTTTCACTTTTCTTCTTTTCACAGCTATTTGTAAGGCCTCCCCAGACAACCATTTTGCCTTTTTGCATTTCTTTTTCTTCGGGATGGTCTTGATCCCTGTCTCCTGTACAATGTCATGAACCTCTGTCCATAGTTCACAGGCACTCTATCAGATCTAGTCCCTTAAATCTGTTTCTCACTTCTACTGTATAATCATAAGGGATTTGATTTAGGTCATACCTGAATGATCTAGTGGTTTTCCCTACTTTCTTCAATTTAAGTCTGAATTTGGCAATAAGGAGTTCATGATCTGAGCCACAGTCAGCTCTGGTCTTGTTTTTGCTGACTGTATAGAGCTTCTCCATCTTTGGCTGCAAAGAATATAATCAGTCTGATTTCGATGTTGACCATCTAGTTTGTCCATGTGTAGAGTCTTCTCTTGTGGTGTTAGTAGAGGGTGTTTGCTATGACCAGTGTGTTCTCTTGACAAGTCTCTTACTAGCCTTTGCCCTGCTTTATTCTGTACTCCAAGGCCAAATTTGCCTATTATTCCAGGTGTTTCTTGACTTCCTACTTTTGCATTCCAGTCCCCTTTAATGAAAAGGATATCTTTTTTGGCTGTTCTAAAAGGTCTTGTAGGACTTCTTAGAACTGTTCAACTTCAGCTTCTTCAGCGTTACGGGTCAGGGCATAGACTTGGTTTCCGTGTTATTGAATGGTTTGCCTTGGAAGCGACCAGAGATCATTCTATATCCTTAGGGCCATAGATTCACCTAGTTGGCTTTAATTTATATATTGTACCAATGGATTTTTTTTTATCCCAGTTAATTAGAAGGCAGAAACATGCTGTAGAAAGGAAGTCAGAGACATTAATGCTGACAGAGACAAGCCTGGTATAATGATTGATGTCTGTGATTATGACTCAGAGTCATAAACATAATGTTTAAATTAATCTGTTTAACAAGTAGCAATGTGCACGTTACTTTAAGAAAAAAACTGTTATCATAAAGTTATAATAAAATATATTTAAAGGATAAACATTTCACCTGGAAAATCTACTTACGCATAATATCTCATTATCTAGTGATTGTGGTTGAATGACATGTGACTACCACTTGTAATTTAGCATCCATCATTATATGAGTGTCTGTATGTAACTCGATTTACTTGTGTACCTTAACTCGGTTTTTGTGTTTCTCTATACTTGTATTCTTACAGTAGCATGTGTTGTTACTAGGATTATTTGCTTGTTCATATGTTGCCGTTAGTAGATTTATGAATTCTTCTGTACTTCTCTCACTCATTTACTCATTTACAAATATGTGAACACCTTTGTGGCAGTCACTGCTCCTTACTGGGGAGTTTCAGTATTCAACAAAACAGGCATGCTTCCCACCCTCAGGGAGTTTAGGGCCTTTAGAGGAAACAGAATAATAGTTGTTTATCATGCAAATAAAAGTGTAAGTACAAACAAGGATTAGCATGGTACATGACATTATAGTGGGTTAGCAAGGCTTCCCTGCTGGGTTGGTGTTTGACCCAAGAGATGGGAAATAGTTAATTGGATAGGGTAGAGGGATCTGCTGCTGCTGCTGCTGCTGCTGCTAAGTCGCTTCAGTCTTGTCCGACTCTGTGTGACCCCATAGATGGCAGCCCACCAGGCTCCCCCGTCCCTGGGATTCTCCAGGCAAGAACACTGGAGTGGGTTGCCATTTCCTTCTCCAAAGGGATCTAGAGGTGCAAAAGAGCTTGCGTACAGTTTGAGGGCCCACGTGTGAGGCGGAAATGGCCTGGCATAGGTTTCAAGGTAGACTTTCATGGACCGCAGGCTGTATAAGGACTTCAGTTCTTACCCGGAAGAGCCTAGGAAACCATTAAGGATTTTAAACAGTGGGATATTGTCAAATTAGCATTTAAAAAAATTACTGATGTAAGTAGGTGCTTAATCTGTCAAATGGAACTTAGGTTTTGGTGAAATTTTTTTCCTTATACCTTGGTATGTTTTTGCACCTTTAGTACTGTCACTGTTAGCCCAGAGCTTCTGGTCTGTTTCATGTCATGGCATGTACAGAAAATGATCGTGTGGGTCCCAGACTTGGGATAGATGAAGCTGACAGCTGGAGGGAACCTGTCCCAGGATCCAGCTGTCGAGGCCCTGCCCCACAGTGTAAGGGCTGCGGGAGCCTGTGTCTTAACTGCCGTGACTCATTCTGGGGACAGGCTGGACAGCGCTGCTGTAGCTAGTAGGCACTTTAGTGTAATGAGTTAAGGTAGGGAAGGCTTCAAAAAACTCCGTGATATTGCAGCACCTGTATTGTTTTTACTGTTTTACTTTTCTCCCTCTGGTCCTGATAAAAACATCTTATACACATAGCAAAACCACATTGTGTATCATATTCTAGCTGTATTGTTAGAGGATTTGGTTGCCATAGATATTCTGAGATTATTGTGGAAATTACTTTTCAGTGCCTAAAATTATACATGTTGCTTATTTTGAATAAAATTGCAGTGCCCAAAACAGATTACGAATGCTATTGTAAGGGAAAAAGAAAAGCATTTTCTCTTTGACTTTCATATTATTTGTAAACTGAAAAGTTGAATTCAGAGGTGTTTCTAAATTAAGTGCTGTGAATAGAGCTTAACATCATGGAAGTGTATGGGTGGTATATTTAACTGGTGTGTCAATTAACATCCAGCATCCTGAATGTTCTCTGTCTCTTCTGTCTCTAGTGTGGCCAGACTCCGTTATGATAGCTGCTGAACAAGGCAATCTGGAAATAGTGAAAGAATTAATTAAGAATGGCGCTAATTGCAATCTGGAAGATTTGGTATATATTGATTTACTCATTTGCCTTTTTCGTTTCTTTAACTTTGCTGCTTGGTTTTACGAAGTGATTCAGAAGCAATAGATTACAGATTGTACTTCTGCTGTGTATCACCATTGCTCAGTAAATATGCTAACTCGAGTTTTTTAAAAGGGTAATATAGGAGAGAAATTTTTACCTTCATTGAGAAGTCTCAGCTCTTTGTGTATTTTTTTATATATAGATAGCACTCACTGAATAAGGAGCACATGTAGCCACTCCAGTATTCTTACCTGAAAAATCCCATGGACAGTGGAGCCAGGTGGGCTACAGTCCATAGGATTGCAAGGAGTCAGACACGACTGAGTGACCAAGCACGCACACATATACACACACTCAAAATTAAATGCCTGCCTAGGAGATATCCATGTAAGAATCATACTGCTAAGTAACCCCCCATAATGGTATCTTCTTATAAACATTACCTAGGATAAGCCGGAAAGATGGGGTCCCTTCTGATACCATTTGTGAAGGATAAATCACTATTCGAGAGGCTTACGTCTCTGTTTTTGAGGAATTATTTTTCAGGGTCACATAGCCATATCTTTTTCTGTTTGTCTTTATAATTCAAATTGATGATACTAAATTGACGATTGTAATTCAATGATCATTTAAATTAAATGACAGTACACGTGAATAAAAGGATAGGATAATTGCAGCCTTTAAAAAATAAAGGCTTTATCACATAGTTTCTGAACACATCACATGGGATGGTTTTAGTTTAATAGTTTGTAAATATGCTTTTTTATTTGATTACAGGCTCTTGAATTTCATTTTATAATAGTGGTTGTAGCCACATGGATTAACTTGAGGTTTTGATACTTATTTTTTCTCCTTTTTAAAAAACGTGATTAAAAGTCCAGTGAAAAGACCACAAAGAGTTGTAAAGCCATTTCTACATCATTATAGTCAATAGGTAGAGAGATAAATTCCTTTTTTTTTTTTTTTTTTGGTAAATTCTTAACAGAGCTCATGCTTCAATGTTATTTCAGAGTAGCTTAGAGTGTGTCAGATCATGTCAGTTTGGTATGATCATCTGGTCTGTAAATTCAAATTTAACTGACTTTGGAATGTTATTTGTTTTGAAATGATAACATTTGTGTCTGCATGTTTAAGGATAACTGGACAGCACTTATATCAGCCTCAAAAGAAGGGCACCTGCACATTGTGGATGAGCTGCTCAAGTGCGGGGCCAGCTTGGAGCACCGGGATATGGTACGGGCGCGCTTACAGTTGCCAGTCAGCTGCATTCTCAGTAACAGTGATAGATATTTGTGAAGTCTTGTATTTTTGTGTGTCAGGTGACATTGTTTTTAGGGTTGGGCATTGAAATGACCCTCAGTTCAGTTCAGTCACTCAGTCATATCCGATTCTTTGCGACCCATAAATTGCAGCACGCCAGACTGCAGCCGTGAAATTAAAAGACACTTACTCCTCAGAAGAAAAGTTATGACCAACCTAGATAGCATATTTAAAAGCAGAGATATTACTTTGCCAACAAAGGTCCGTCTGGTCAAGGCTATGGTTTTTCCAGTGGTCATGTATGGATGTGAGAGTTGGACTGTGAAGAAAGCTGAGTGCCGAAGAGTTGATGCTTTTGAACTGTGGTGTTGGAGAAGACTCTTGAGAGTCCCTTGGAATGCAAGGAGACCCAACCAGTCCATTCTAAAGGAGATCAGCCCTGGGATTTCTTTGGAGGGAATGATGCTGAAGCTGAAACTCCAATACTCTGGCCACTTCGTGCGAAGAGTTGACTCATTGGAAAAGACTCTGATGCTGGGAGGGATTCAGGGCAGGAGGAGAAGGGGACGACAGAGATGAGATGGCTGGATGGCATCACTGACTCGATGGACGTGAGTCTGAGTCAACTCCAGGAGTTGGTGATGGACAGGGAGGCCTGACGTGCTGTGTTTCATGGGGTCGCAAAGAGTTGGACACGACTGAACTGAACTGAACTGAGGCTTCCCTGTTCATCACCAACTCCTAGAGTTCACTCAGACTCATTTCTATTGAGTCGGTGATGCCATCCAGCCATCTCATCCTCTGTCATCTCCTTCTCCTCCTGCCTTCAATCTTGCCCAGCATCAGAGTCTTTTCCAATGACTCAACTCTTTGCATGAGGTGGCCAAAATACTGGAATTTCAGCTTCAACATCAGTCCTTTCAATGAACACCCAGGACTGATCTCCTTTAGGATGGACTGGTTGGGTCTCCTTGCAGTCCAAGGGACTCTGAAGAGTCTTCTCCAACACCACAGTTCAAAAGCATCAATTCTTCGGCACTCAGCTTTCTTTGTAGTACAACTCTCGCATCCATACATGACTACTGGAAAAACCATAGCCTTGACTAGACGGACCTTTGTTGGCAAAGTAATATCTCTGCTTTTGAATATGCTATCTAGGTTGAGCATAACTTTCCTTCCAAGGAGTAAGTGTCTTTTAATTTCATGGCTGCAGTCACCATCTGCACAGATTTTGGAGCCCCCCAAAATAAAGTCTGATGCTATTTCCACTGTTTTCCCATCTATTTGCCATGAAGTGATGGGACCAGATGCCATGATCTTCGTTTTCTGAATGTTGAGCTTTAAGCCAACTTTTTCACTCTCCTCTTTCACTTTCATCAAAAGGCTTTTTAGCTCCTCTTCACTTTCTGTCATAAGGGTGGTGTCATATGCATATCTGAGGTTATTGATATTTCTCCCCTCAAGAATGCTTTAAAACCCAGGTGATATAATGTACCTCCTTAGAATACTCTTAATCACATCTTCGGTTTATTTCAGTTTAAAATTCTGAAATATTGTTAAGACAACACATTATCCTTTATAATGTATCAATGAGAGATTTTTTCTTTAAGGAGAACTTTAAGAGAGACATAATATAGTTTTGAAAATATTTTCACTGCTTAAGGTTATGGTATTCATAATAATATAAGTTTAAAAATGTAACTGTTCAGATATGCCATCTGTACTCATTACAAGTTTCTCAAGATCTGATTCTTAATCATCTTAGCTCTTGTTTGATGTTGGCATGTACCTAAAGCATAAAGGTGAAGAAAAGGATCGTGAAGGCTTCTTACTCTACAAAATGTTTAAATTGAACTGCCTTGATAAAACATGTATTACTTTGCTGATGATGCTTAATGAAGTACAGGTGGTCTGAATTTTTAAGAAACTTCAGCTTTCTACCACTTTTCATTTAATATTGTACTGTACAATATAATTTACACAGTGTTCTTGCTTCTACAGTATTATACTTATTCTCAGAACTCAGTGAAGGTATTGGTATACTTATTTTTATAGAAAGATAGAGAACTATTTGTATCCTTCCTTTTGCTGAAAAGAAATGGAAGTACATCACTATAAAAGTTTAGGGAGAGAAGGTGATGATGTCAGTAACCTAGGCAAAGGACGAATACCTGACAGGCAGGAGGAAAATGTAGTGTTCTTTTCTTATTGGCATGTAAAGTACAAGAGAAATTCATAGAATTACCTAGTTCCCAATATTTTATTAAAAGCACCATACCAGTTTATCAGGTGAATTAATATATTTTTCTGTTTTCATAATTCCATTACATTTAGTAATTGAAATTAAGAAAGAGTTCTGTCTTTCTAAATAAATATATGTAGATACATATTTTAGCATTTCCTTTCCCTGATAGCTCAGTTGGTAAAGAATCCGCCTGCAATGCAAGAGACCCCGGTTCCTGGGTTAGGAAGATCTGCTGGAGAAGGGATAGGTTACCCACTCTAGTATTCTTGGGCTTCCCTTGTGGCTCAGTGATAAAGAATCCGTCCGCAATGCGGGAGACCTAGGTTCGATCCCTGGGTTGGGAAGATCCCTGGAGAAGGGAAAGGCTACTCACCCAGTGTTCTGGCCTGGAGGATTCCATGGACTGTAGTGTCTGTGGTGTTGCAAAGAATCAGACACGACTGAGCTGCTTTCACTTTCACTTTCTTGCATTACAAAATGCGTCAGGTTCAGATTCATCTTATATTTTCCCTGCCTTATTTCTGTGATTCTCCCTCCTGGAATCAATCAGTTTCCCAAGGGGCCCTAGTTCTTGATATTCAAAAGTGATATTTAGAAACCAATAATCTAGTTGTCAGGTATACTTATTGCTACTGGGATGTCTCTGCTTGTCCTCCTCAGTGGATAGATGTAGAAAATACATAACTCTTGCATACATGTTACATATGTCTATTCTGTATATCTGTGTGTGTGTATATATATTAATAAAGAGACTCAGTTGATGTGTGTGGGTGTATATTTTTTTAATGAAAAGACTTAGTTGATAACTGTGAACCCAGTCTACAGTAAGCCTCCCCCATTTTCTTAATTTGTAACACTCTTCTGACTGTGAGAAATCTGGCTCTCACTATCTACACAGAATATTTATTTATTTGTTCAACTCTAGTAAACAAATAGTTTCCGAATTTCTAACCCATACCCTGAAACAGATTTGCCACTAAATACAGTGTTCGTATACAGTTCTTTTTGTCTGTAGCATTACAGAATTCAGTCAAAATACTGCTTTCTGCCATTACCTGGATTGGGTTCTAAGTAATTGTGTGATATACTTGTAATATAATTAATTCATCCTGGTCTGTATTCTGTTTGTCTTTCCTACATTCTAGCTGATTTTTTAAAGATTTACATACAGTAAAATTCACTCTCTGGTGTTCAGTTCTGTGGGTTTTGACATGTTTGTGATGTCATTCATCCACCATAGCTCTGTGCAGAGCAGTTCCATTGCATCAACTGTACCCTCAAGCTACTTCTTTTTAACCATCCCCTCCACCCACTCCCCAGTCTGTGGCTACCACTGTCTGTTTTCCCTTTCCATAGCTTTGCCTTTTTCAGATTAGAGCAGCTTATTTTATTTTACTCTTTTAGTGATGATGAAACAGAATCAAGAGGATTAAGTGGTTTATATTCTTGCATCCTAATTTGGATTGGTCCGAATACTTTTCTTTTTTAAGCAAACAAAACATTCACCTCTTAGTGTAATTTGAGTACATTTGTCTCTCTTATTGAATTGCATGATAGCTAAAGAGAACACTGCTAAAACTAAGAATGTTGCTTTGTAGCTTAGAAAATAGGAAGTTACCATGCTGTTAATCCATACTTAATGACTTTGCTTGCCCCTGGAAATCATGATCTATAGATCATTGCCTCTGTATCTTCTCTTTTTTAGCAAAAGGTACGATACCAATCTGGAATTTATAGGATGGGTTTAGATATAGGAGTTGAATGGGATGACTGGAATCCGTCTCTAGAAAAAATCTAGACTCACACCAGGAAGAGAGTATCTAGGGACATAGAATGTTTTCTGAAGGAAAATATTTAAACAGCCAAAATAAATCTTGGAAATTTAGAAGAGTCCAATATGAATGTTCCCTGTATCAATTTCCAAAAATGTAATACAAACTTTGGAGTAAGCATTACTGGACTTAAGAGATTGGACTTTATCCGCATATGATTGTGTATTTCCCTGGGGAGCTTGGGTATTTAGAACTACATGGTAGTGATTTCATGAAACAGTGGTTTTATAGAGAATGTTCACAAAAGAAGCTTCATTAGTGATATTTTTGTCCTTGGAAACAGTCCAGTATTTTATTTCCCTCCTCTCCCCTCCTTTTTTTTCCCTGAAGGGAGGATGGACGGCTCTTATGTGGGCGTGTTATAAAGGCCGTACTGAAGTGGTCGAGTTGCTGCTTTCTCATGGTGCCAATCCAAGTGTTACTGGTCTGGTAAGCGTTAACAAAAAATTCATCTGTAATAGAAGTGGTAAGTTCCTTTAGGAAATACTTAAGATTGGTTGTACTTTGGACTTCATATTGGATAAAATGATCTGGATCTTAACTAAATAATTCAGAATGTAATTTCAAAACACAAGGGAACTTTTTTCAAGCTAAGCTTTTTTTTTTTTTTCCAATTTTTATCAACAAAACAACTTAAATGTTAATTACAGCTATATTAACATTTCAAAAGGAGATTCTGAAATCCTTATATCATCATGCCTGTGTTCTATGGGTATGCATTCTTAACCTAAGCTCTTTTAATGAAGAGAGACATTTACCAAATAACTCATGCCAGTTTTCTGTACATTCTTATTGGTTGTAATACATGCATTACTGTTTTGCGTGAAGCTTGCAATGACTGAAGATTAAGTAATCATTTTGTTGATGGGGGCACTCTTTTCACAGTGCATATGTATGTCAAATCATCATGTATGCTTCAGATACCTTACAGTTTTATTTGTCAGTTATGCCTTAATACAACTGGGAAAAAAGCAGTTTTATTCAAGTTGATAGGATTATAAAGAAAGGTTTCACATTCTTCTTAGTCTTACCTGTTGGCTAGATAATTACATTAAGTGTGTTGAATTTATAAAAATATGTTCATAACACATTTATTTAAGGTTGAGTACATCTCAGTTCTCAGTTACATATTATGAGATTTATGTGTGTTTTTAATGGTCTGTGACTTAACTTTTTAAAAAAATATTACCTTGTATTGCTCCCTGTGTTATTTACTCTTCTTAGCAAATGTGTGCTATGGATACCAACCTAAAAGACTTTTTCTTTCCCTCCCTCCCTGTCTGCCTCCCCGCCCGTCTGACTGTCTACCAGCAGTACAGTGTCTACCCAATCATTTGGGCAGCAGGCAGAGGCCATGCTGATATAGTGCAACTTTTACTGCAAAATGGTGCCAAGGTCAACTGCTCTGACAAGGTAGGGCAACAGGATCTTCCAGGTTCAGTTCATGTTGTGTCCACTGTGAGTCTGACTTACCAGGATTTTTATATGATATGGTGAGGCTGCAGTGATGTATCTTATGTTTATATTTATTAATATATTTTATAAAGGCATACATCTCATAGATAGGTTCCCTATAGGTCCTAAAAGTGTTAATCACTCAGTTGTGTTGATTCTTTGTGACTCCATGGACTATAGCCTGCCAGGCTCCTCTGTCCATGAGATTCTCCAGACAAGAATACCGGAGTGGGTTGTCATTCCCTTCTCCAGGGGATCTTCCTCACCCAGGGATTGAACCTGGGTCTCCTGCATTGCAGGCAGATTCTTTACTGTCTGAGCCACCAGGGAAGCCCAAATTAGTACTCAGTATCTTTCCATTGTCTTTTATATTACATTCATCATTCTCAGGAAAGTAGAGTTGATTGCCTAGCTTCATTATTTGAAATTTTCTGTTGTAGCTCTTGTTTCTGTCTTGGGTCCTTATCTACTTTCTCTGTATTGTTGCCAGGTTATCTTTTTAAAATTTTAAAAATTAATTAATTTATGACTGTGCTGGGTCTTTACTGATGCTCGTGAGCTTTCTCTAGTTGTGAGCGGGGGCTACTCTATGTTGCGATGCATGGACTTCTCATTGTGTTGGCTTTTCTTGTAGAGCACAGACTCTAGAGCACAGGCTCAGTAGCTGTGGTGCACGGGTGTAGGTGCTCCACGGCATGTGGTATCTTCCTGGACCAGGCATCGAACCCATGTCTCCTGCACTGGCAGGTGGATTCTTCACCACTAAGTCATCAGGGAAAACCCAGATGATCTTTAAAATTTAAGTTTTGTTATTTCTCTTTCATACTTAAAATCCTAAGGATGTCAGTCCCTGTTATGATGCATAAAGATAGTCTTTGCCTCCCTTTCTCCTGCTGTCTGTCCCACAGACTGCCTTTGCTCGGCTGTCGACAGTGCAGGTTCCTGAGTTCCTTGCAGGTGCTCTTTCACAGTGTGGAGCGCCCTCTCCTCTTTTTCGACTTCTATTCATCCTTCACTCTCAGTTCCAGAAAGCTCCCCACGATTTTGTTCTATTCACTTTAAAAAAAAATCCTTAATACCCCAAATGGGGCTTCTCACATGGCAATAGTGGTGAAGAATCTGCGTGCTGGTACAGGAAACACAAGAGATGCGGATTTGATCCCTAGGTTGGGGAATCTCCTGGAGGAGGAGATCCCAACCTGCTTTAGTATTCTTGTCTGGACAGTTCTGTGGACAGAAGGGCCTGGTGGGCTACAGTACATGGAGTCGGCAAAAGAGTTGAACATGACTGAGCACGGCCCATGTATTTGAGAAATGTTTAATTGTATCATTCTTTCTTGCTTTGGGGGAGCTTTTCTAGCATTTTTGGTTTCAAAGCCCAGATTTTTCAATTTGACCCAGTCTTTCTTCCCAGGCTCACTTTTTGCCATTGCTCTCCAAATACACTGCACTTTTGGATGCAGAAGATGGTCTACCATTCTGTGAACTTTTATGAATTTCTGTGAAGTGTGTGTCTTTGTTTATTCTTTTCCCTCTATTAAGAATGTTACTATCTCCTCTGCCTGATGAACTCCTATTTATTTTCTCAAGGCTCAGTTGGAATGTTATCTTCTCTGTTAGGTCTCCTTTACTTACCCAGTCAATGTGGATGCCTCTTCTTCTGTACTGTCAGTATACATTGTCCATACCTCCATTAGTACACAGAAGTTCTCTTAGTCAAGGCTGTTATAAAAAGTAGGCATTCATTAAGCGTTCATGTCAATCTGCAGTTTCCTATGTAGTCAAATGTCACAGCAAGTGTTCCTGTGTCTCTTCATTGCCACATGAATCTCCCCAAAGGTAAAGCATTGCTTTTATGCATGATTTACATTCTCTGATGCCTTTTGAGTCATGTTGCAGCAGAATGTGCTTTTGAGTGCCGTTTCTCAGCTGACATTTATTTTATCAGGCATAGAGGCGAATCTAGGGTGGTGGTGAAGAGCACAGGCTGAAGCCAGGCTTGTTGGGTTCATGGGTTTTGCTCTGCCTTTTAGGTGCTTTGTGACATCGAGCCTGTAATTAGCTTCTTGGGGTCTTGTTTGCTCATCTGTTTAAAATGTGATATTGTGATTTGTACTTACTCTTGTGATGAAGATTACATGAGTTAACCTATGTCAACTAGTTAGAACCATATTTGGCACTTAGCTGTCACTATTTTGACTATAGTCAGATTGTTTGTACGTCACAAGATATGGGAAGCAAAGAAAGTGTGTTGGAAATTAAAGGCTGTATGACTTTATAATGAAACATTGTCAACTATTATAAAACAGTTGGTTAAAATATATTTCATGCAGTGGTTAACCATCTATTTGGGAGAAATAAAATGAGAAAAATATGATTCATCTAGGCTTAAAATTATGATTGTAAACTGCAATAGTGTGATTTTTATCAAAATTCATGTTGAGAGCTTAGTTTCTTTTAATATATCTTCAATAATAATTTTAAATTTGTTATTTCTTTTAATAGTATGGAACCACCCCTTTGGTTTGGGCTGCACGGAAAGGTCATTTGGAATGTGTAAAACATTTATTGGCCATGGGAGCTGATGTTGATCAAGAAGGAGCTGTAGGTATCTTTTCTACTTAACTGCTGGTAGTAGAGAGATATTTTTAGTTTTGAGAGAGATAATATTTTTTCCTTAGCATATGTCTAGAAAATTTTCCCTACAGTATCTAAATGATACTTAGAAAAACAAACATATTATCCTGGTAAATTTAATATTATATATTACAAATATGTGTTCTTAAGGAGTTTTTGCCAATGCAGATCAATTTTAGGAGGCTAAAGCTATAAGGAATATCTTTTAGTAATCTTAGTATAAAATACTTCCTACATCAAATGATTTGAATTACTAATGTGGAAAGAATTTCTGTTTTTTCAAAATACCTTTTCTTTAAAATTTTAAAATAATGCCATAATTTTTTGATGTTTTAAGCTGCAACTTGTTTTCCTTCTCTGATAGATTTTAAAATATCAGAAATCAGTGGTAAAAACCTAGATTGCTTAAAAATTTGTTCAGTATATCTTAGGGACTAGGAGTTATGGATTCATTATTGAGTCCCTGCTTGCACCTGGCCTGTGCCAGATGTGCTGGGGGTACTAGAGGAGACCATTGCATCACTTTTCTCTTGAACTTCTAAGAATATAGTTAAAGGAGATGATGTTTATGCACAAGAAACATACAGTCTTCTGTTAACATAATTATTAGATTATGTGAGGTGGATCATGAGGGATTCTGAGAAGAGTTGCTAGCAAACCTGTGGCTGCAGTGTAACAAGAGTGGGCTCTAAGTCATATTGACTTTCTTGGCATAATACCAACCAGCTCCTCCTATTTTCCATGGTGGCAGAGCTGCTAATTGCCGACCCTCAAGGGGCGTGGAGTATGTTAGTGCTGTGTGGAGACAGAGCATGATTCTTACCCAACCCTGGAAGCCATACTATTCACCTGCCTCTTTTGTGGGCAGTTTATCAAGTGGATAAGGGGCCTGTCTCTATGTTGACTGCTGAAGAATCTGAAAAGGCTGTGTTATTTAATATTGAGAGTTATGGCTTAGTTCCAGGGGCTGATATAACAACTAAAATATTTCTATAAGGAAATTGCATGCCACCCCAAAGAGATAAAAATCTCAAGAATAAATTTTAATATTTGTTTTGTAGTGAGTCAGATTCTTGTATTAGGTGATTTATGGTTAATAAATTAAATGTGAAGTTTTTAAAAGAACCACTAAAATTAAGACAGTTTTGAAAATGTGGTTTCTGGGTCACTGTAAGAAAGAAGAATATATTATACTGTTATTGAAATATTCTATACTTTTTAATTCATTGTTTCACTTACATTTTTTGTATAGATTTATAGATTGTTACTTGTTTGAAGTCTGTTAACCTTACTTTGGATTACTTCATTTAGAATGTGTTTAATTTTGAATCATCCTGTCAGCTATTTCACCATTCAATACTTTTGTGAGAGGATTTGTTCATTGTAAATGAGTCCAAATTTAGGTTATCGTTTAAAGATTTTAATGTCAGTCCTCCCGACTGAAGAGAACTAACACATCTTCAAGAATGGAAAATATGCTTCCTGACCACTTTGGTATGATCACTTCTGATGATTTATGTTGGCATTTAATTATCAGAAATAATTATATATCACCTATTTGAGAACATCAGTTTTTGACTAGGGCATAAATTGTCTGAAATGATAATTTATTGGACTTTTTTGTTTGTTCTTTAGAATTCAATGACTGCACTTATTGTGGCAGTAAAAGGAGGCTACACACAGTCAGTGAAAGAAATTTTGAAGCGAAATCCAAATGTGAATTTAACAGATAAGGATGGAAATACAGCCTTGATGATCGCATCGAAGGAGGGACATACAGAAATTGTACAGGATCTCCTTGACGCTGGGACATATGTGAACATACCTGATAGGGTAGGTTGTCTATTTAGAACTTGTCTTCCAGTGGTGATGTTGATGGAAGGTACCTTAACTTCTCAACACCTTTCAAGATTCTTCCTGCATAACATATTTAAGATGTTTTATTTCTACCTTTAAAACTAATAAGTTAAAACATATTTAATCTTTGTGAAGGGTGTTCTTTTCAGTTTTAAAAAAAATAATATTGTTATTGATAATGTGATCTTAAAATCATCCTTACTGTAGGTCTTGTTCATGGCTGGTGGTGTTCATTGTTCTAAAACTTCAGGTACTTCCCTTACACTTAATAGAGTTTTCAAGTTTGTATCTCTTGCTCTTACCTCTTCTCAGAAGTATACACTTGTGTGTCCATTTCCACTTAAACTCTCCACGTGAGTGTCTAGTGGTCCTCTTAATTTTCAGCAAAACAGATGTTTTGTTTGTTTGATTCCAAACCTGCTTTCCCCTCAGAATTCTCCATCTCAGATGGTTCCACCATCTACCCTGTGTTAAAGACCCATACTGTACACATTAGTCTTGAATTCTCAGTGACCAAAGTCACTCCCCAGTCACTTTCTATTGCATCTTTCTCTTTTATTTGCATTACATTTATCTTGTTTTTTATTTTGTTTATTTTATGTTGTCTGTGAGTCTTCTCTAGACTATATATTCTCCTAGAGCTGAGACCTTGTCTAACTTATTTCCTAGAGCCTAGAATAGTGCATGGTGCATAGTAAGCAATGAAATATTTAGAACCTTGTGTTAATATCCTAGTTTGAACCCACATTAATGCTAATATACTCAAAGGTTTTCTGCCATGGGTTTATACTTTTAATATAGTAGTTAAAATATTATATCGTGGCTCAGTTCTCAAGGGCCTGCATCTTGAACTGCAGCCCACTGGGGCCCACTTAGGATTGAGATGCGCCATAGCTCATGGAATGATCCAACTCAAACCCATATAACCGATTTGTAACTTAGCAGTTAAAAAAAAAGGCCATTTACAGTATTTGAAGTAGGGAAAGATATAATTAATAATGATTATTGCTTGTGGAATATAATTTCAGGGCAGAGCTATCCTTATGAGGTAATGAACTTCATCTAAACCTTGTATTGAGGAATGAGTCAGTCCTGGGCATTCTTGGCCTGTACTGCCAAGTAGAATATATATTCTATTCTGGGAACCAACCTTCTCCCTTAATTAAATGTGGTTATAAACCCATAGATGGCTCTAGCTTTGCAGCTCCCTTTAGAGTCAGTGGCTTTTGTCAGATAGCATGACTTCAAGGGATTTGTGTTATGTAATTTCCAAAGGTTCATCTGGTTCATTGACAGTCATGGCGTCATTTTATTTAATTTACATTTGTAATGAGAGGATGCCTTCAAAATAGAATGGCTTGTTGTTCTGGGTGACTTACCTTTCTAAAGTTTTGTCCTGGAATTTCAGATATAAATGTCCTCATTTTGATGTATAGTTTTCTGTCCCTTATTCTACAGGCTATTAATATCAGGCATTAATACTAGTTACCTAAAAACTTTGTTGTTTACAGAAAGTATCTGAGATAATTTTTTTCCCAAGACATTTCCAAAAAAAATTTATTGTATTAATATATGATTAATCTTAACTTGAAAACAATATTTTTTGTTTTCCTCATCAATTATCTCTGGTTGTCTTTTTTTTTGGTCTTTTTAGAGTGGAGATACTGTCTTAATTGGTGCTGTCAGAGGTGGTCATGTGGAAATTGTTCGAGCACTTCTCCAAAAATATGCTGATATTGACATTAGAGGACAGGTGTGTGTGATTACAGACTGTTATCTGTGACTGTAATGGTCATATATGTTGGTTGATCATAATGTCATTCTTTGAGTTTTCCTATGAAGTTAAACTTATAAACACTAATATATTTAATGGATGCCTGTATTATTGTTTCACTGCCATTATTTTGAAATTTCTGTATTAATGTCAAGTTAGATAGAAATGAACCATAAATAAGCTCATTTTTTTCAAGTAAACCTCCCTTATTAATGTCTAAATATATTCAACCCTGAAATTAATAGTTTATAATACTGAGAAATGGCAGCACTTTGAGTGTGTGTGACTTGTTTTCTTTAGTGTTCTCCCTGTTTGTCTTCTTCATCCGTGTATTATTCTATTCCTTTTTTTTTTTTTTTTAAGTCTTTCATCTCCTTTCCCCCATTTGCTTGCCTTTCTCAGGACCACTTGGTAGTGCCTGTGGGCTTTGTTTAAGGCAGTCACAGCTCACAGAGATATGAAGTTATTCATTTTAGTTATTCATAAAAGCACTCCTAAAGTTGTAAATTTATTCAGTATGTCAAAAGCTTTAGATTAAAAAGGAAAAATCTTTACAACCCATTTTGCTGTTGGACAGTCTGTATTTCTGCTCAGTTTTTTCCTTGTATACAAATCCATTTTTGAATCAAACTAAAAAACGTTATGCCAAATGCCATAAGAGTCTTTTTTAACATGGATCTCTTGCCTGTAAGAAACATGTATTTTAGTTTGGAAGGTTTTAGTTCATTTAGTTTATACTTAAATTTTTATCTAAACATAAAAAGTGATGCCACTTTTGATATCAGATAGTGTATGGTTGATTGCCTAGTGAAGATTCAAATGTAAGAGTCTTGAGGTGGTGAAAGAGGGCATTAAGGAGAACTTTTGAGGGAAGGAAGAATTTGCTAGTTTGAAAAATCGGTCAAGTTTGGATAAAGAAAGGCTGAGTAATTCAGGCAAGGATAGTAGAATAATGGGATGAGAAAGTTCAGGAAAGTGGGAAAATGAAAGACTGTAGTCCTTAGCTAGTGAATAAATCAGGTTGTTAAGGAGGGTGGGTGGGAGATAGTAAAGTACAAAGGGATGTAGGACCAGAGAGGTTAGAGTATGAAACTCAGAAGGTTTAGAAGCTAGTGTGCAGTTTTGAGAAGGGAACTGTGTTGAGAAAATCTTGGTGTAGCAAACAGTGTGATAGTGGCTGAAAGTCATTCATTGAGGAAAAAATCATATTTTCACTAAAAGTAGGTGCCTTGATCACCTGTTTTGACTTTTATCTAACTCCTTTGTGTCAATTCTGTTTTCCAACATTTTAATCAGTTTTTGTTTTTCTTCTTTAGCTCTGCTTTTAAAATCTATTTGAATCTATTTTTGGTGTTTGAACTAGATAGGATTTAAAGGATCTGATGAAAATCACTTTATGGATATGGGTGGAGATTAAAGCTGAGAATGACAGAAACAACTCAGCTTATGTTTGTGTAGTACATTCTCATGCATTATCTTTTGAAAAGATTGAGCAGATGAAAAGCCACAAGCCAAGGTCAGAATATTTACATGACTTCTCAAAGGACACAGCTCAAGTCCTGAAGACCTCCAACACAGTGCGGGGTCCTGAAACCTCATTGCATTCCAGAAGCATAGTTGACCCTATCAGCTGTGTGGGGTTGCTGCTTCCTAATCAAGAAATGTTAAGTTTTCCTAGACTTCTTTTGTAAAGAATTTCCCACAAGTAAATGCAAGGTACAATAAGGATTAATATTATTTTCTATCATGCTACTTCTTGGTAAAATATATTAATGCTTTCTGACAGACATGTTAATACTGATGAATTTTTAATATTCTGTCTTATATGAAGTGATTTTTGATTTTTTAAATTAATACAGGACAACAAAACTGCTTTGTATTGGGCTGTTGAGAAAGGAAATGCAACAATGGTGAGAGACATCTTACAGTGCAATCCTGACACTGAAATATGCACGAAGGTATAAACGACATTTCTATCCTTTTAGCAATACCTAATGCTGAATGTTAGTAGTGCCTTTTTTTTTTCTTCAATTTTTACAACGGTTTGATATTAGAATGACGAGATTTCACTGGTAGTGTTCTGTATTAAGTTGAGGAATAGCTTCATATCCTTTTAGGAGTTGTGTATTCACAGCAGAATACACTGTGTAATTTGTTATTTTAATTAGATACTTTCAGAAAGTACAGTATCAGCTGTTCATAAACTGTGGCCAGATCATTTCCCCAGAATTATTTTATGCTCCTGTTGTTTGGAATGCCAAAAGTGTTTCTTTTTAAAAGATCAGTTTGTGTGGTTATTGGTTCCTCAAACCAACCACTTTAGTCTGTTTTACTCCATGTGAAAAGTATAAAACTGTGTAAGACCTCAGTGATTATATTTGGCCTTCTGTGTAGTAGTTGTTCTTCAGGAAAGTATATTTGAAATTCTGAAATGAAATGGCAGGAGTTCTTCCTGAATAAAGCAGACTTATGGAAGCACCGTAATACAGCCCTATTTCATCTGCCAGAGATTTGGAGCAGTGTTATCTAAACCAGTGATAGTGACTGCAGTGCCCTGGGATACCTTCTGGTTTGCAGGCTGTGGCTCCTTGGAATCTTTTTTCTTTTGGAATTGTGTGTCAGCTGCTCTGACCACATGTGGCTTCTGACCACATTTTGCTTCTTCCTAATTCAGTGCTGAACTATGGTCTCTTTTTTCTCTAAATTTGTTTTGAAAGCAATTAGGTTATTCTTTAATAAGCAGGTAGTGGGTACATCCCTTGCTTGGCTGAGTGACATACAAGTATTTTGATACAAGTGGTTGGTTATGGAAGGAAAAGCACTTTCTTGTTAGTTTTTGCAACTGTGTTTTCTTGAGAACGTTTTCAATATAGACTGGGCAAATATTTGACTTCTTGACGTGTGTTTATGTGACTTTAAAGACTAAAGGTATTAATCTGGCAAACCTTTTTATCTGTACCCACAGGATGGCGAAACACCCCTTATAAAGGCTACCAAGATGAGAAACATAGAAGTGGTAGAGCTGCTGCTGGATAAAGGAGCCAAAGTGTCTGCTGTCGATAAGGTAGTAATAAAACATTTGGCAGAGAGCATAGGGCAGTTGGTAAGACCAACCTGTATACCTGGTGGACTTAGGGGAGTCTCATATTTTGTGGAAGGAGAGATTACTGACTGGGGATATCTGTGTGGGGTTTGGATGCTGTGAGATCTTGGCTGTTCTGAGAGGTGCTGAGGAGTGGGCAGGCTCAGTTAAAGAAGTTGCTTCCTGTGTTCCCTCTGTGGCTCAGATCAGTTATGGGGAGCTGAGCTGCATTGAGCACCATGCAAGGATGATGTCATGAGGGTGGATCTTGTTGCAGAGAAACAAGGGGAAAGAATCAAGATAAGCCACAGGAAGAACGTGGCATATCATTTTCATTGAATGTTCTAGAGTGACCAGAGTGGGCAGGAACTGAGAATTTCATTTCTTAGCTTTTGGGTCATTGTCTTTAAGAGATGTTTGTAAAGTGAAAGATGGAGAATACTTTGCAAACTAAATTTCTTTTTGACATGATAGTTTTCATTAGTGCTGGATATGAAGAGTAAAGTGATGGAGATTCTAATAAGGGAAGAAGGTAGGTTGATGTTTGAGAGAGGTGAAAGCTGAGGGAATGAAGAGGTGGTAAGTAGGCAGAGAACGTGGATACAACAGAGAGGACTCCGAGGGAGAGAATGTAGAGAAAGACAATGATGGTGACTGAGGGCATGGGGAAAGACAAGTTCACTCGTGATAGTGAAATATCAGCATGGACTGAGATGCTGTGTAGACCAATGATGAGAGCATTGTGAAATAGAATATAAATTAGTTGAGGAAGATGGTTGACATCGGTGGACAGTATCTGAATGGTAGATGGAAGTACCATTAACCTATGATGGAAATGGATCCAGGGCCTGTGGGAAGCCGCAGGGGAAACCTGTTCCTTGTGCTCTTTCATTCTGGAAGCTCTGGGAGAAAGAATACCCAAGAAAAGCTAGGGACGGAACTAGAGAAAGAAAATTGCAAGGAATAGAAATAAAAACTCATATGAAAAATATGGAGAGTTTGGGTATTCTCTTATTTTGTAGAATATGAAAAATGTTATTCTGTATATATGTCCATGAGAAATGGGAAAGTTCAAGTGTCCCTTCACTGTTTACAGAAAGGAGACACCCCTCTGCACATTGCTATTCGTGGGAGGAGTCGGAAGCTGGCAGAACTCCTTTTAAGAAACCCCAAAGATGGACGGTTACTGTATAGACCCAACAAAGCAGGCGAGACTCCCTACAATATTGACTGTAGCCATCAGAAAAGTATTTTAACTCAAATATTTGGAGCCAGTAAGTATTGGGTTTTTTTATCTGCCTGAGGTTTTAAGAAATGGACATCTATGACAAAATTAAGAGAATGACAGCAGTTTTGTGTTTATCACGTAACCAGAGATTATAAAAGTTGAAAATGTTATTACTTTGCTGTAGAAAAGTAACTTCTTCCTGTCTAGAGTTCCTTTGCATTATATTGGAGCATTCTAAATTAAATACATTCAGAGTCAACAGTAGCTTTTAAAATCTTCAAAAATCTAGCCTACTTTTCTAAAAATCTCTTTCCCCTGTTATTCTCTCAGGTAAACTTTGTTCTTTCATCAACACGGTCTGTTTTCAATGAGTGGCTCTCTACCTCTGCTTGTGTTGTGCCCACTCCATTCCTACGAATGTTCTTGTTAAAATCCTCTTTCTCCAAGGCTCGGGTCAACCGTCTCTTTCTCAGTGACGTTTTGACTGATCTGCCTAATCAGATAAGATTTTTGCCTCATTTGAGTACTTAAGCACTGTGTTAATAATCCTTTTTAAATACCTATTACATATGGCCTTTTGTTTCTTAGAATTTTCTTCCAGATTCCAAGTTATTCAGGGCAGGTATTCTTTCTTCTTATCTTGTATCCACCGTAACACCTAGCATAAGGCCTTGAATATTGTACTAAAGTAGCTTTTGCTTGTAGAGGATGCACATGAGAATCTAATCATTCGCATGTGGTCTTTTGAGATATGGAGCAATTTTCTACTCAAATTAAAAAGAGAGATGTTAGTCATAGAAACCAACAGGAGAGAGTGAATCCTGCCACCTTCCAGTTTCACTGTTTTTGTTTTTAAGTATGATTCTATTGTATTGAGTTTTGTATTTTAAAATATTTTTTCTGATGATAATGCATACATTAAATTTTAAGGATGAAAACACAAATATAACAGAAAAAAAGTGCAATCTTCCCATTGTCCCTTATCTCCTATTTGTCATTGTTTGGACAAATTGTAAATTCTTTACATTTCTAAGAATGTTTTATACTTTGTATATAGCCTTAAAAAAAACTTGAGATACCATATTATAAAATCTTTAAATGATTGCTGCATAATGTTTCAAAGTTTTAATAGTATGTTCAGTTCTTTATTGATAAATACTTGGTTTGTTTTGCAATTAGAAGCTAATGCTTCAGTGAACATACTTATACAAATATCCATTAACTCTTTATTTTTAGGATTATTTTCTTGGGATAAACTTCCAGAAGTAGAACTGGCAAGTCACTGGGTATTCAGTTTTGATAGACTTTCCAAAATGGTTGTGACAGTCTCTTCTTCCTTAGTCCACGTTTGTGCAGTTCCCTACAACTTTGCTAACACTGGATATTTCCAGCTTTCTTGTTGACCTTTGCTAATCAGATTGATAATAAAAAAATTTCATTTAAATTTCCATTGTAAAATTATTAGTGAGATTGAGATCTTTTAATAACATTTATAGCCTATTTGCATTTTTGCTATTTTCCTCTTTGTATCTTTTGTCCTCTTTTTTTTTTTAAAAGTATTTAATAAAATTGACTTTTGTGTTTTTAAGGATATTGATCCTGAATCCAGCTAAATAATGTATCTTTCTCCCCAGATTATTCTTTGTTTATGGTGATGGGAGTTTTTTTATTCCCCATTCGAAAGGTATATAAATCCGTAGTTTGTTGACCTTTTCTTACAGCTCTGGCTTTAATAATATTTTGAGAAGGAAAGCTCTTTGCCACACAAATATTTTTAAAGGTTTTTCTCTTCTATTTTCTTGTACTTTTATAGTTTTACTCTTTACATTTAATTTTATTCAGAAACTTATTTTTGTTGAAGTATGAGATGTAGAGTTTTAATTTCATTAAAATAGAAGGAAAAAAAAAAAAGAATGGCTTACTTCTCCCAACACCACCTACTAATTCATCCTTTCCCCACTGATTAGACATGCCACTTACATTAATATCCTGTGTGAGTTCTATGGTAGTTTTAGAATGTATTTTGATTCTTCTCCAAAGAGAGCTAATAGTAGTCTTTAAATTTTTTTCGTAGCTATTCTTGCTTTTTAATTTTTTAGAATATTCTCATCGATTTTTATTGAGATTGCCTTAAAGTGATAGATTAATTTGGGGAGAATTGCTATTTTTTAGTCATTGACCCTTTCTGCTTGGAACCACAGAATATTTTTTTCTCTGCTTATCTCTTGTGTTTTTAACTAACATTTTATAGCCTTATTTTTATTCGTACTCTACATATTAAATTGATTCCTATGGACTAGTTTCTGTTTTAATCTTTTTATTGATTGTATAATACACTTTACTCCACATTTTAGTATCCTTGAAGTTGGACTTTGTCTTATAATTGATGGGTGAGAAAGCATTGTGTCATAATTTGGCAACATTTCTTCTCTCAGTTGAACATAATAATGATGCCTCTTGTAATTAATAGGTATCTTAAGTTCTGTGAAATATGGTATTAACTTATTAACCTTTGAACCTATTTTTACACAGGTCTAACCTTGGTGGCTTAGATGTTAAAGAATCTGCCTGCAGTGCAGGAGACTGGGGTTCAATCCCTGGATCAGGAAGATCCCCTGGAGAAGGGAATGGCAACCCACTCCATATTCTTGCCTGGAGAATCTCATGGACAGAGGAGCCTGATGGGCTACAGTCCGTAGGGTTGCAGAGAATCAGACGCGACTGAGCAACTAACACTTTCAACCTTTTTTTACCTTTAATTGAGTAAACAATTAATACTTGAGAATTGATGCTCCTTTATAATAATAATGTCTCTTTTTAATGTTAGGGTATCATGTGTTTATAATTACAGGACACTTGTTCCTACCGAGACAGATGGTGACATGCTTGGTTACGATCTGTACAGCAGTGCCCTGGCAGATATTCTCAGTGAGCCTACCATGCAGCCGCCCATTTGTGTGGGACTGTATGCACAGTGGGGAAGTGGTAAATCCTTCTTACTCAAGAAACTAGAAGGTAAAAGGCTTGTTTATAAAGTGTCTGCGTATATAACAGGGTTTTCTCTTGTGTGTTTTTTAAGTAAAAATAGAGTTTTATGTATGGGTATGTGGTTGATCCTCCACCCAATCATTTGAGTTCTCTTTCTAAAACAAACATCCCACTGCATTAGAACCCCTCTGTAGCAGATTTCCTGCCTGCACTGTTTATGGATGGTATCTTAAACCAGGGCCCTTTGCAGACATGTCAGCTTGTGTGCTCCCACCTGCCAGCACGACCTCTTGTGCTTGCTCAGTGCTGCAGTTACAGATGGCTGTTTAGTTACAGGTACAGACCAGACACTTACGGAGTGGCTCCTCTATAGGAGCTTCCTGGACATCTGCCCCCACCTCTGACCTGAGACCCCACTCCTTTTGCTTGGCAAAATCTTACTCGTTTCTTCAAGGATAGGTTTCAATATTGCCTGTAACTTTTTTTTTTTTTTTTTTTTACTAAGTTTTGTAGTAGAAATGAATGACTTGTTCCAGGCTCATTTGGGCTTACCTTTAAGAACAGTGATCCTCAAATGTAACTGGAAGGAGAAGTGGTGAGGAGGTACAGAGGAATGGTGATGCTATGTTTTCTGAAGACACATAGCAAAGTAATAATTTTTAGTTTTATATATGGAAACAATACTTTGTTGGTTGCATAATAGAAATCTCAAAATATCAACAAAACTTGACAGATGGGAATATATGAGAGAGGATTTTGTGCATTTTCAGTAGGAAGCAAGAGAGTGGGTAGGGCAAGGGTCAAGGGTAAATGTGCCCCTAAGGAATGAGATTCTTAGCAAAAGTGAACATTGGTTAGCATGGTTAAGTAGCAACATTCTAGTAGGTAAATGTTATAGTGAAAATGTGAAATTTTCAAAATGTTTTATTTCTTAAATAATGTTTTCTTATTAATTTCTCTTTCAGATGAAATGAAAACTTTTGCAGGACAACAGATTGAACCTCTGTTTCAGTTTTCATGGCTTGTGGTGTTTCTGACCCTGCTCCTTTGTGGAGGGCTTGGTTTATTGTTTGCTTTTACAGTAGACCCAAATCTTGGAATTGCAGTGTCATTGAGCTTCTTGGCTGTCTTGTATATATTTTTTAGTAAGTCTTTGCCTTTTATCTTTTTCAAAAATGTAGAGAATGTCAAAACTCATTGTTTTATTTAAAATTGTATTTGTGTCTGTCTTCTAAAGTCTCTCAATGGTTTTCCTATTTATGTGAAAATATTGATTTTTTGCTATTTTGTAAGTTGGCTTAGAGGAGCATTGTCCTCAGCCTGCCCTTAAAGCTAGTGCACTACTTGTTAATATTGAAGCAGAACTTTAAATTACTTTCTCTTTTTTATGTTAATGATTTATATTTGAATCCTTTTTGAAAATAAGTCTTCATAGACATCGTGGCATGCTCTTGATCATTTCGATCATGACTAATTTTTATCTAAAAGCAAAGTAATAAATATATATAATCCCTGTTTTTAGGAGTGTCTTCAGTTGCAAGAAAGGAAATAGGTTTACTGTTGGTAACTTGAGCAGTCACAAGTAGAGATAAAACCAGTCATTATTACATTTGAATCTGAACTAAAGGATGTGCTTCGGTTTAAGGCATTATCCTTCTGATTGTGTTTATTATGTCATATTTTAGTCAGCTTACTTTCTGTTTTTCACATACCTGATAATATGTTTTTGCTATTGCTGTTGCTTAGTCGCCCAGTCGTGTCCAATTCTTTCTGACCCCATAGACTATAGCTCACCAAGCTCCTTCGTCCATGGGATTCTCCCAGCAAGAATACTGGAGTGAGTTGCCATTTCCTACTCCAGGGGATCTTCCTGACCCAGGGATTAAACCCAGATCTCTTACGTCTCCTGCATTGGCGGTGGATTCTGGGAGGCTCCAGATGTTTGTTGGGGGAGGTTAATTAGTTGAGGAATTCTTTGAGGACTAGTTAGCAAATAACAAGGGACCATGAAAAGTATGTAAGCATACCTGTCACTACTTGATACTTGACTGTTTGCAGAAAAGAGGCTGCTTGACTAATGATTGTTCTGGATAATTTTTTTTAAAACCTTGACTTTTAGTTGTCATTTACTTTGGTGGACGGAGGGAAGGAGAGAGTTGGAATTGGGCCTGGGTCCTCAGTACTAGATTGGCAAGACATATCGGTTATTTGGAGCTCCTCCTCAAATTGATGTTTGTGAACCCACCTGAGCTGCCAGAGCAAACCACTAAAGCTCTACCTGTGAGGTGAGTTGGTCCCTTTGACAGAAGTAACTTTTAATAAAATGAAAGTTGATAATGCATCTTTTCTCATGTTTTTTTAAGAGACCAAAAAAAAAAAAATTGGTCCCTTAAACTTTTTTAATGTGAGAAATAAACATGCCCTGGTCAAATACACTTGGAAAACTCTTCATATTACTTCTCCCTCATGTACATTATAGGATCAGAGACAACTTTTCATAAAAAAATTATATTTAACTTTGTCAAATTTTATTTGAGTGAAGCCCCACATTGCCCCCTTATGATACTTGTTACCATCCTTTGGACAAATCAGTAGAGTACTGGGTCTAGGATAGAGTCCTGGAACCTCTTGACATCAGGGTGTGGCCTTGGCAACTCAGCATGTGCTCCAAGCTGTTCTTTCCTCACCTGTGGATATGTATTTACCCACTCCTCTAAAGTTATCATCATATCAAATGATAATGATACCATTATTATCGGGTATTATCATACCTGATAATAAGGGGAAGGTATGAGCAAACAGTTCAGAAAAGATGAGAAACTTGTAAGTCAAAGAGTAAAGGCAATCTGGAGGGCCCCAGAGGAAAGTAAAATGGAAAAACAGGTTAAAGAACTGAAAGCAAAAGGAATTCAACAGAAATTAGTAAAATAATTAAATAGCAAAGGTTAATAATTTAGAAATTATTGTAAGATAAAATATGTGTAAGTTAAGCTGAAAGTGAATGGACCAAACCTGGTAAGACATCAGAACTATGAGAGGAAGATAAAAATAAAACCTTACAGGTAAATAAATGGTATATAGGATTAAGTGTTAAGAAAAGGATTTAAAATGACAAGTTAAAATGAAAAACATAAAAAGAAAACATACAGAGTAGAATAAAAAAAGTTGGGGAAGATATTTTTACATAAATTAAAAGCATTTAAAATTAATGAGATCATTATCTTTTAAAAAGTTAGAACAACTGAAATAGCATTAAGACCAGGCATACATAGAGTACACTGTGATCTTGGATTGTATTTTGAAAGCAATGCTTGTCTATAAGATTAAGATGGGAGTTTAGCAGTAAAAAGGAATAAAGGAACTAATGCAGAAGTAATACCCGTTCAGAGGCTCAAAATGCAAATAATTCAGTTATTTCACAGAACAACTAAGAAAAGAATATAACTTCTTTCTCAACCCCTGGTAGATGAGTAAATTATAAATAGGATATTCTGAAGCTTGAGTTTTTAAATGGCATCAAGTTCTTAATTACTATACTATTTTCTCAAGGTTATAATCTCTTCAGTTGGTGTTTACAAAATGTTCTTTGTGCAGCTCTTTCTGACTGATATGGGGCACCACCATTGAGTTGCTGTGTCATGAGGTCTGGGGAGATGTCTGGCTCCTTTGTCTAAGTTCTGTCATAACCTTTTCCCTTTTCTGCTTTTAGTCAGAATTGCTTCATATAACTCTACTAATTTAACTTTTGTTACTGTCTTTTCCTAAGAGAAGAATATAAGCTGTTAGAAATGGAAGATACCTAATTACAAATAGAATTTTAAAAACAGTATTTTGACAGAGACATGAAGGAAACACAGCTACATGATAGACATAATGTATGTTGACACTGTTTCTTTAGGTAGCGACATAACATTTTCTTTCCCCTTTCCCCAAGGTTTTTGTTTACAGATTATAATAGACGTCCAGCGTAGGTGGGGAAACTTCAATGGCTGAAATGATCGCCACCCTCTCAGATGCTTGTGAAAGAGAGTTTGGCTTTTTGGCAACCAGGCTTTTCCGAGTGTTCAAGACTGAAGATACGCAGGGTAGGCCCTTCTTCTCTTCTTTCTGTATATGGAGAGGTTGAGGATGGGATGGACAAAATGCATGGAAACATGAACATCAGGTTCGTCATATGCTGTCACTGTAATGATTGGGGTTTTTTGGATGTTTGAGATGTTAAAACCATTTGTCGTGTTTTACAGGTAAAAAGAAATGGAAAAAAACGTGCTGTCTCCCATCTTTTGTCATCTTCCTTTTCATCTTTGGCTGCATTATTGCTGCAATTACTCTTCTGGCTATATTCAGAGTTGACCCGAAGCATATGACAGTGAATGCTGTCCTCATATCAATTGCGTCCATAGTGGGGTTGGCATTTGTGCTGAACTGTCGAACATGGTGGCAGGTGCTGGACTCACTTCTGAATTCTCAAAGGAAACGCCTCCATAATGCTGCCTCCAAACTGCACAAACTGAAAAGTGAAGGATTCATGAAAGTAAGCACACTTTGCTTGTTAGAAAATAATTCTGGGAATTCTCTGGCGGTCCAGTGGTTAGGACTCTGCTTTCACTGCCAAGGGCCCAGGTTTGATCCCTATGCATTGGAGAAGGAAATGGCAACCCACTCCAGTGTTCTTGCCTGGAGAATCCCAGGGACGGAGGAGCCTGGTGGGCTGCCGTCTGTGGGGTTGCACAGAGTTGGACATTACTGAAGCTACTTAGCAGCAGTAGCAGCAGCAGGGAACTAAGATCCCACAAGCTGTGTGGTGCAGCCAAAACAATAAAAAAAAAAAGAAAATAGTCTTAATGTGAATATGCTCCCATGATCATCATCACTGGGGCTTTAGGGAGTCTATTTTCTGTTAGAGAATTGCACTTGTTTTTTGTTTTAATCCAGATTTTTCCTATGAAAAATGTGTAGTGTGGAAAAAGTTTTAACAGTAAGTATTTTTATAAAATTGACTTTTATAAGATCCTCATAGAGTTAACTATAGCTTCAGTACTTTGGCCCCCAGATGCAAAGAGCCAATTCATTGGAAAACAGCCTGGTGCTGGGAAAGATTGAAGGCAAAGGAGAAGGAGACAGCAGAAGATGAGATGGTTAGATAGCATCACCGACTCAATGGATATGAATTTGAGCAAACTTGAGGAGATAGTGGAAGACAGAGGAGCCTAGTGTGCTGCAGTCCGTGGGGTCACAGAGTCGGACACAACGTAGTAGCTAAACGGCAACAGCAAAGAGTTAGCAGATTATCCCTCAGGTGGTAGTTATTACCTAATAGTTTAGGTTGCTCTGCAGCCTGATAGAGTAGACAAATTGAACCACCAAAACATAGAAGATAGGAATGTACTTTTTAGAGTAAAAAAGGATTTTATACAATTATCTGCAGCCCCTTCCTTTGATCAAGGTCACATGCCATCAGGAAGCCAGTTGTGGTGTGGCATGTAGACCATTTGGATTTGCATTCTGTCTTCTGACCTTCAGAGCATGTGATCTTGGCATGTAAGTCACTTCAGCCAAGTTTGTTCTTTTAAAATGGATATGACATTGTCTACCTCTTTGTGAGAAATACTTTAATTTAGATGAAGGCACTTTGTAAATGGTGACGCATTCACTACAGTTCTACTAAGTGGAACCACAGCTGGCAGCAAGCACTTTGGGTTTCTTTTCTCCCAGTAGGCGACTTTCAGGTTCTTTAAGAGAGGTACTTAAGTTTCTCATATCTTCAGCGCAGTGTATCCTTTCTTTTGCACAGGTTCTTAAGTGTGAAGTGGAATTGATGGCCAGGATGGCAAAAACCATTGACAGCTTCACTCAGAATCAGACAAGGCTGGTGGTTATCATCGATGGGCTGGATGCCTGTGAGCAGGACAAAGTACTCCAGATGCTGGACACCGTACGTCTTAACCGTCTTAAAGCTTGTAACTGTCACATAGGTGGCAGCTGAGAGGAACAGCTTCATGAAATCTCAAGTGGAATTTGAATACTATTTTTTCTTTTATGAAAACAACTGTGTGTTTTATGTAGAAAGAGCAGAAGTTTCATCCCAAGCAGATTTAACCAATTTTAGGTTAATGGCAGTGTGAGGGGAAATGTGAGTAGGGGGGTCTCTAAAGTCCAGGATGTGACTCCAGTGTTTCTCTACAGATGGTTATGGTTAGAATATAGATAGGGGTGGGGAAACCACAGAATTTGTGGAGTTTTTGTTAAAAAGTAAGAAAGGTTCATGGCTTTCTGTAAGGCTGATATAAGCAGCAGTGTGTGCCTGTGGTCAGAGACTAGTGTGTGCAGTTCACCGTGTCTGCTCGTATTTCTCACGTGTGTGGATCTGACTAGACCAGTGTGTGCAGTGCACTGTGTCTGCTCGTGAGGACTTCATGAGTGTTTCTCATGTGTGTTGCTCTTACTAGACCAGTGTGTACAGTGTATCGTGTCTGCTCATGAGTATTTCATGAGTATTTCTCATTTTTGTGGATCTTACTTATTACGTAGATCTGAGTGTCTCAAAGTAGGACAGGACCAATTGTTTCCTTCGGAGATTCTATTACTGTTAAATGTTGAAAAATTGTCAGGTGGTGAAAAACCAGATTGAAACTTCAATAAAATTTGTTTTCATATTGAATAACATTTGAATGAAAAGGAAATGCTGTTTTTAAAATGTAGTCACAAAGGCTAACACAGATTTTGAAGAGGTTTTATTACTTTGGATAATTTTAAGTTTTTTACTGTGATTATACATTTCTTCTACTACAGGTCCGAGTTCTGTTTTCAAAAGGCCCATTCATTGCCATTTTTGCAAGTGATCCACATATTATCATAAAGGCAATTAATCAGAACCTCAATAGTGTGCTTCGTGACTCAAACATCAATGGGCATGACTATATGCGCAATATAGTTCATCTGCCCGTTTTCCTCAACAGTCGGGGACTAAGCAGTGCAAGAAAATTTCTTGTGACTTCAGCAGCTAATGGGGATGTTCCGTGCTCGATAATGCAGGTAAAGATCAAATTCCTCGGGTGCTTTGGGTTTGAAGTGGTTCCATAGTTTCTCATTTTGCATCTCCTCTTACCTTAAAAAGTATTGTTCGAATTTCACAACTCTTTAAGTATCATTTACAGCAGAGTTTCAGGACAAATGGTGCTTTCTTGATAAACTCTTTTAGGGATGCAGGAAGATGCTGACAGAAGAGTTTCACAAAACAGCCTTGGAGAGATGACAAAACTTGGTAGCAAGACGGCCCTCAATAGACGGGTAAGATAGTGTATGTTTTGAGCCATTTGTTTGTATTGCTGTTGTTTAAGTAAAAACAAAGTAAGGCCGCTAATTTATTTTATAAATACTGCATTGAGCTCATAAAGTATATTTTATCATTGGTGGTTTTTCAGGGAATGTCTGAACTTAGAGCCATAATAACTGTAAATTATATAGGAGTGCCCTGTCTCTCCCAGCCTGTTCTCAGCCCAGATCCCACTCCAGACCAGTTGAATCAGAACCTGAGAGTGAGATTTGAAAGCTGCCTCTTAGATGATGGCACTGGGGACAGAGAACCGTTGGGTTCATCCCAGGTCAGGCTGTGCTTGTCCCAGGGGCCATTGTCAACACAGCTGTAAGGGGGAGAGGCTTGTGGTGTGAGAACCAGTCTCTGCTGTATTGTCCCGTTGGCTGGCCTCCTGCCCTAATGTTTGTGAGGTGTCCACTCTTATTTTCTATCCCCACGTAGTGACCTTGTGTGCCTTTCCTAGTCTGTTGGTTGTCTCCTGGGAGACACTGTAGTTTCCCTGCTCTGCCCTATCCTAGGAGCCTTTTGTAAAGAACTGGGGCTATTATAAAACAGGAGATATACCTTTGCAGGTAAGTGATGGTAACAATGCTGCTTATGGATGGCGAGCTTGGGCTAGCATTGGTGATATTTTTCACTACGCCCTCCGCCCCCCTGGCCCCTCCCCCCCCAGTTTGCAAATATTTAATTGGGACATTTTACATTTTAAAAACTTGTCTTCAGGTAATATATGCCTTCACCATGTACAAGTATGGATGCAAAAATAATGTATGAAGGATAATTGACAGCTCTAAATTAAGAGGGAGGTATAAGTTGCCATTTAGAATTTCTGTCCTGGGAGCCTGGACCCTTGGGTTCCCCTGTCTCATGACCTTAGATGAGAACCATCCTCATTGTGCCTGCTTCTCCTGATTGGATGGGACCCCCACCCACCCTGTGCAGTAGAGAGCCTTTCATTCTTACTAGACATGAGGATACAGCAGCTGTGCCCTTTCAGTAACTGTCACGTTTGAAAATAACCTAAAAATCAAAATGCTGAATCCTTAAATCTGGGCAAGGGGTATTTGCTTTGTTATCAGAGTTCCTATAGATACTGAGCTCCCATAAGAGTTTGAATTGAATTTTCTTTATACAGTTTAGCTTATTTATTTATTATTATTTTTGTAAATTTTTATTTTTTAGTTTGTTTTGCTTTACAATACTGTATTCGTTTTGCTATACATTGACATGAATCAGCCACGAGTGTACATGAACTCCCAATCCCGACCCCCACCTCCCCCCTCCCGCCCCACACCCTCTCTCTGGATTATCCCCGTGCATCAGTCCCAAGCATCCTGCATCCTGCATCAAACCTGGACTGGCGATTCGTTTCACTTATGATATCACACATGTTACACTGCCACTCTGCCAACCCATCCCACCCTCTCCCTCTCCCACAGAGTCCAAAAGGCCGTTCTATACATCTGTGTCTCTTTTGCTGTCTTGCGTACAGGTTTATCATTACCATCATTCTAAATTCCATATATATGTGTAAGTATACTGTATTGGTGTTTTTCTTTCTGGCTTACTTCACTCTGTATAATCGGCTCCAGCGTCATCCACCTCATTAGAACTGATTCAAATGTATTCTTTTTAATAGCTGAGTAATACTCCATTGTGTATATGTACCACAGCTTTCTTATCCATTCATCTGCTGATGGACATCTAGGTTGCTTCCATGTCCTGGCTATTATAAACAGTGCCGCAATGAACTTGGGGTACACGTGTCTCTTTCAATTCTGGTTTCCTTGGTGTGTATGCCCAGCAGTGGGATCGCTGGATCATAAGGCAGTTCTATTTGCAATTTTTTAAGGAATCTCCACACTGTTCTCCATAGTGGCTGTACTAATTTGCATTCCCACCAACAGTGTAAGAGGGTTCCCTTTTCTCCACACCCTCTCCAGCATTTATTGCTTGTTGACTTTTGGATCGCAGCCATTCTGACTGGTGTGAAATGGTACCTCATTGTGGTTTTGATTTGCATTTCTCTGATAATGAGTGATGTTGAGCATCTTTTCATGTGTTTGTTAGCCATTCGTATGTCTTCTTTGGAGAAATGTCTATTTAGTTCTTTGGCCCATTTTTTGATTGGGTCATTTATTTTTCTGGAGTTGAGCTGCATAAGCTGCTTGTATATTTTTGAGATTAGTTGTTTGTCAGTTGCTTCATTTGCTATTATTTTCTCCCATTCAGAAGGCTGTCTTTTCACCTTGCTTATAGTTTCCTTTGTTGTGCAGAAGCTTTTAATTTTAATTAGATCCCATTTGTTTATTTTTGCTTTTATTTCCAGTATTCTGGGAGGTGGATCATAGAGGATCCTGCTGTGATTTATGTCAGAGAGTGTTTTGCCTATGTTCTCCTCTAAGAGTTTTATAGTTTCTTGTCTTACGTTTAGATCTTTAATCCATTTTGAGTTTATTTTTGTGTATGGTGTTAGAAAGTGATCTAATTTCATTCTTTTACAAGTGGTTGACCAGTTTTCCCAGCACCACTTGTTAAAGAGATTGTCCTTAATCCACTGTATATTCTTGCCTCCTTTGTCGAAGATAAGCTGTCCATAGGTGTGTGGATTTATCTCTGGGCTTTCTATTTTGTTCCATTGATCTATATTTCTGTCTTTGTGCCAGTACCATACTGTCTTGATGACTGTGGCTTTGTAGTAAAGCCTGAAGTCAGGCAGGTTGATTCCTCCAGTTCCATTCTTCTTTCTCAAGATGGCTTTGGCTATTCGAGGTTTTTGTATTTCCATACAAACTGTGAAATTATTTGTTCTAGCTCTGTGAAAAATACCGCTGGTAGCTTGATAGGAATTGCATTGAATCTGTAGATTGCTTTGGGTAGTATACTCATTTTCACTATATTGATTCTTCTGATCCCTGAACATGGTATATTTCTCCATCAGTTCAGCTTATTTATAATTTTCAAGGCATTGGGCTTTCTCTGATTGTACAACTATAAATCAGGTACACCCATAGTCTCTGATGCATTTGCTGGAAATACATACTTTAGAGTTCGGTACATATGCTACGTCTGGGAGTAATAATAATACTCTTTAATACTCTTTCATCTTCCTGTTTGACTGAAATTTTGGATTGTTTTTGTTGTTGACATAGACATGTATTAACTTCTCAAAAGAGCCTCAGGCTCTCAGGGTTGAAGTGAGGGTTCACGCTCACTGACGGTACCCCGTTTCAGGACACTTACCGAAGAAGGCAGATGCAGCGCACGATAACCCGGCAGATGTCCTTTGACCTCACAAAACTGCTGGTTACGGAGGACTGGTTCAGTGACATAAGCCCGCAGACCATGAGGAGACTGCTCAACATCGTTTCTGTGACCGGTGGGTTTCCTTGTCTTAGTGTTGTGTGGTAGACTGTAAGGTGCAACGTCAACAGAGCATTTCCCTTCCAGAAACAAAAGGATGGACTGTGTTTATAGGTTTACACCAGTTTTATTTTGCACTGTGTGTCTAATAAAACCAATATTGGTTTCGGTAGTGAAAATCGACTGTCAGTTGTGTACTGTTATTTTAAAATTTGATGATTTAAAAATTTCACCTCAGGTTTAATTTTTCTCTTTGTATAAAAATAATTTTATGCTAATTTGTATAACTATAATTAATTTATAATTGAAAATGTTGAAGTTCAGATTTTTACGTGCTGCTATTCTGCTTTTAATTTTCAAATTACTATTTTTTTCTTTTTTTTAAATGTGTTAAATTATATACACATAAAATTTACCGTCTTAACCAGGGTCCTTTGGGTGGTATTAAATACTTTCACTATTTGTGTAACCTTCACCACCATCCATCTCCATAGTGCATTTCACCTCATTAAACTGAAACTCTATACTCATCCCCCTGGTCCTCTCCCAGCAGCCATATAAATATTAGGTGTGAATTTGTAGTGTAAGTTAAGTGGCAAATTAAAAAACAGTGAAAGTTGGTTATTTGTGAATATACAGAATGGTTGGCTTAACATAACGTTACATACCTATTAATTCTAAAATGTTTTTGTGTTCTTTAAAGGACGATTACTGAGAGCCAATCAGATAAGTTTCAACTGGGATAGGCTTGCTAGCTGGATCAACCTAACTGAGCAGTGGCCATACAGAACGTCATGGCTCATATTGTATTTGGAAGAGACTGAGGGTATCCCAGATCAAATGACATTAAAAACCATCTATGAAAGGTACTTTATCTGACCTTTTTATATTTATATTTGTTTTAAATTGAGTTGACTCTTAAGAAAAAATGCATACAAAGCAAAATGAATGCAAAATAATATGTATAAAATGTAGAGTTCTGAGTTTAATCATTCTCATTAGTAATTCTTCCATTATAATTTCAGAGTTATATTAGCACAAGTGTATATCCCATCGTGTAAAATTTACAGCTTTATTTGGATAGGTTCTTTTTTTCTCAGTGTAACCTATGTGATAAAAGATGTTTAATTAATAGTCCTATTAAACTTACATATTTAAATATACAAAAGGCAAACCTTAAAACATTGTTTAATGTCCATTTTATTTTTTTATTCTAAGTGTCTTGATAGAATATTCAGGAGGTCACATTTTCAAATCATTAGTGCAGGTGTTTTCACAGCTTTGTATCTGGAGGACCTGGGGAACTGTGAATACGGGCTGGTAAACGTGCTTTGCACTAAACAGTAAAAGAATTTATTGTTCTTTTCTAGTCATGTGAAGTATTTTTAAAATCTACTTCTGATAAAGAAATTGATTACGTTTTTTCTGGGAAAACACACAGTCAAAGCTCAGTGTGTGTCAAGTACGTCAGGTTTTAAGAGTACCACTTCCTTGTCACATTAACAAAGTTATGATCCTCTTTGTTTACCAAAATACTTAATACCTTCATAGCTTTCAATTATAACTCTAAATAAAAGTATCTCTCAGGAAGAAATGCAATTCAAAGGGGCTATGCAATTGTATAAAACTTAGTATAATTGAAGCATTATTTTGAACATGTAAATAAAATAATAAACTTGACCAGCCATTCAGTGTAGGGTTTCTATATTAAACTTTTAAGATTGTAAATAGTTTATCCTTGAGTATTATCAGCATATGGTTTTCATTATTTTCCAATCCCCATTTTTCATGTACATATTTTATCTACTATTTTTAGGTAAATAACTGATTTTAAAATATTGAGGACGGTTGTAGTATTTGTCTACACACTTGAGCTCTTGAGGTTATATGTTCCATTTATGCTACATTAATTATTGTAAACTGTGTGGGCTGTGTGAAGTAGGTGTTCCAGTAGATGGCAGTGATCCACAGCTGCCAGGGGCCTGCAGAGCAGTGTTACTGGATGCATCTGCTCTTTGATAGCTTAGAACTCCTCTTTTTATTATGAGATACATGATTGGTGTTTTCCTTGGTTGTGTAGTAGACTGTTGTTTTGTTTCATGAATAAACATTTGTATTGTAACAGGTACTGCATAATGAATATTTGCTGGATGAGCACAGTTTTAGGTTTTGGTGCAGAATAGGACTGAAGTCAATCTCTTCACCTTCATATAATTGAATGTGATGCCTAGAAGTTTCCTGTGTCTCAGGAGCACAAAAACATTGACAGTGTTTCACGTTTTACGGGCTGTATGCTTAGAGTTCAGCCCTTGGCCCCATGTATGCTCTATGAAGAGGGTGAGACTTGGTGAGAGAGTCTGTGTCCTCAGGAAATAGAAGCAGGAGAGATGTAAAACTATCAAAAGGTTTTTAAAACTCTCAGAAAAATTCATGATTCAGTTCAATCAAAAAAAGTTTATTAAGTGTCTTCTGGGCCCGCCACCAATACTGGAGATACAGTGGTAAACAAGTGAATATGTATTTACTTTTTCACCCAGCAATCCTACTGTGGAAATTTACTCTGAACACACACCTCCACAGTGATAAAACACTTATACATTATTGTGACCTTATTTATTGTGTTATTTATTGTGACCTTCTCTATAGCACCATAAGTTAACTGCATGTTTTTAGAAACATTAGTTGAATAAATTATGGCACATCTACCATAGTAGAGTGTTTTGTAACTGTAGAAAATGAGAAAAAAACTATGATTTGATATGGAGAAATTTAAATGATACATTAGTAAGTGAAAACTGCAAAATGTGAGAGTCTATAACATGTTCTATCTGTATAAGAAAGAAGGGGGAGTAAGGACATTTATGTATAAATATGTAAATATGTATTATTTTTTGTGGAAATATAAAACAACCCACAGGAAGGAAAAAACAGAAAGTAATAAAAATGTTTATCTGAAGAGGATGCTTAGATGGGGAATGAGATGTGCTCTGAATGTGTATTTTTATATGGTTTGCCTTTCATATATTAAAAAAACTAATTCAAAAAGGATAGAAAAAGCAAACCCTAATATTGAATACAAACAGGAAGAATTGATGCTAATGATATATGAAATTGATAGTATAACCACACAGAAAAATATTAATTCAAACACCTTGGAACTCAATTTTCTCTTGACTCTTTATTCTTAGTAGAATATACTGAGGACAAAATTAGCTACAACGAAATCTTGAACTTAGTAGGTTTATTGTTGCTAATTGTATTATTATACTCCTGAAGTCCTTTTGCGTGTATTGTCAGTTCAGTTCAGTTCAGTCGCGCAGTCGTGTCCGACTCTTTGCGACCCCATGAATCGCAGTACGCCAGGCCTCCCTGTCCATCACCAACTCCCGGAGTTCACCCAGACTCACGTCCATTGAGTCCGTGATGCCATCCAGCCATCTCATCCTCGGTCGTCCCTTTCTCCTCCTGCCCCCAATCCCTCCCAGCATCAGGGTCTTTTCAATGAGTCAACCCTTCGCATAAGGTGCCCAAAGTACTGGAGCGTGTATTGTAAGATAGAGTAAATGAATAAATAAATTGCTATTCTTGGAAGCCAGTGTTTTCTCTGTGGGAGAAGGAAATACCAATATTGAATGGAAAAAATTAGGAAGAGCACTGTGGTATTAGATTGGATTTTGTTGTTGTTAGGTCGCTAAGTCATGTCTGACTCTGTGATCTCATGGACTGCAGTGCACCAGGCTTCCCTGTCCTTCACTATCTCCTAGAGTTTGCTCAGATTCATGTCCATTGAGTTGGTGATGCTATCCAACCATCTCACCCTCTGTCGCCCCCTTCTCTATTTGCCTTCAATCTTTCCCAGCATCAAGGTGTTTTCCAGTGAGGCAGATCTTCACATGAGGTGGCCAAAGTATTGGAGCTTTAGCTTCAGCATCAGTCTTTCCAATGAATATTCAGGGTTGATTTCCTTTAGGATTGACTGGTTTGATCTCCTTGCAGTTCAAGGGGACTTGAAGATTCTTCTTCAGCATCACTGTCCATGAGATTTCCTAGGCAAGAATATTGGAATGGGTTGCCATTTCCTTCCTCCAGGGGATCTTCCTGACCTAGGGATTGAACCCAGGTTGCCTGTGTCTCCTGCATTGCAGGCAGATTCTTTACCTGCTGAGCCATCTGGAAAGCAGATTGGATTTGGAAATGTTAAATTATTAACTCATAATTTAAAATGAGATTTTCCCTTGCTTTGCCCGGCGAAAGGGAGCAAAAATATCCCCAAACTGTGAGCCCACCTGAAGCTGGACTCCTTGGAAATGGCTAATTCCAGGTCAGAGGCAGGGAAGGCTCAAGGGGAGTCTGCATTGTTGTGCCAGAAACCAAAGAAGGATGTCTTCGAGGACAGCAGGGTTTGCACAGATAGCCACAGGACGTAGTCTGAAGGAGCACCTTTCAAACTTGGGCCCATTTTCACAAAGAAAAATGATAGTAATGGGTTATAACATATCAACAAAAAAAAATCCATGAGTCATAGTAATGCTTAGAAGAGAGCAAACAAGGAATAATTCTTTGTTTTAGAATGCTAGCTAATAAATTGTAGAAGGAATGAGTGAAATTAAAAAATTATTATTTTTTAATCCCCAATATAATCATTGATTCAAGCAAGGATCATCAGTGGTTGCAAAAACTACTGGGGGGAAGTTGTTGGGGAACACAAGGCACATATGATCTCAAAGTGTCACTCCCCAGGTTATGTGCAACCACAGAAGAAATGCCCTTGCTGGGAGAGACTGTCACCAGTTTTAATCAAATAGTCAAGTCTGACATCAGTAATAGGTGGCATAGCATTGTGTTGCTGTTTAGTCGCTGAGTTGTGTTTGACTCTTCGCAACCCTATGGACTGCAGTACTCCAGGCTTCCTTGTCCTTCACCGTCTCCTGGAGTTTGCACAGATTCATGTTCACTGAGTCACTGATGCTATCTAACCATCCCATTCTCTGCCACTGTCTTCTCATCTTGCCTTCAGTCTTTCTCAGCATTAGGCTCATGTGACTCTAGGTAAAATGCAGTGGAAGGTACCTCATCACCTATGTGCTCCTGTTGCCAGCCGTGTTTTACTGTGATCCTAATTATGAGGAAACGGCCAGATGAATCTGAGATGTGGAACACGCTACAAGGCAACTGGCTTAGGTTCCATATTGGCCATTGAGGGAGACGGAAGAGATCCCACAGCCCAAATGCAGTGTGTGAGCTGTGATTGGAATCTTATCATAAGAGTAGAGCACTGAAGGGCATTTTGTGGGCAGTTGGGGAATTTGAGCTTTTGAGTTAATGTTAATATCCCTCGGTATGCTAAGGGTGTTTGGGGGACATTCGTGATGAAATATTTACATGTGAAATACACTTTCAGATGGTTTGGTGAAAGGAAAGTATGTATGTGTGTGTAGATGAAGTACCTGGTTCTTATTAAAAAGTTTTCCTCTTCCCATGCCTTTTGTTCTCCACAGTGACTGTCCAGTAAATTTTGCTTTGTTAACATTTTTACTTAGGGAATAATTTGAATTAAATGAATCTAACAGTTGTACTCCTTAGTGCACTCCTGTGATTTTAGTAACCTTTTCACACATGCCAAATTGAAAATCATTATGTGTCTATACATGGCTCATTTGAAAGCTCTAAAAAAAAAAACCTACTATTTTGTTCCATGGTGGCAGAATGAATCACAGGTCACACTTTATTCGCTGATTGATTCTAATGTCAAAATCAGCCAGTACCTCTAAAGGTATGGAGCAAGCAGGTACAAAAGGTGCAGTTTTCATCAGTGTACCCATTGTAGTTAATTTTCTTCATGTGATGTGTGCTTAGTGTGGGTCTTTACTGTAGGTTAGGGCTCAGATTGTGTCCTTTGTGCTTTTCTGTGTTCCAGGGGCTGCCTGAGGAGGTAGGGTAGAGGGACAAACGTGCAAAGCATCTAATGCCCTTGAGGAGCTTACAGACACGTTTCTACACACATACATACCCTTTTCTTTTGCCAAACCATCTGAAAGTGTATTTTACACCTAAATACTTCAGCATTCCCAAAGACACCATTACCACACGACTTCCCACCCGCCCCCCACCATGGCACATGTTTTTTTCTAAACCACTAGAGGGTAAATTATATGCAACATATCTTTTGTCCCTCATCACTCAGGTATATGAGGAATATATATTCTGATTGAAAGTAAAATGTACACATTTGAAACAACTGGAATGAAGTAAAAATGTGATGGCTCAAACAATTAGCCAGTTAACAAGTTTTATCAATAATGGGCTGAAACACTGCTTTCTGGATGATAGAAAGCTTTTCAGGCTAAAACTAACGTTCTTTGCTAATAGACCTTTTAAAAGGTCTAATTACTTGCCCTTTTAAAACTTTCACACTAATTTCCAGCTCTTGAGCCTCAGCTTACACGCCTTCCTAATGTTCAAGGAAGTTCTCAGAAATTTACATTTTAATAGTTAAAATATATCATACAAAAATATTATCACCTGTAGTTTAAAAATAATGGTAAAATTTCACCCTGTTTATGAATAGAACATTTGTCAAAGAAAAGTTTTGGGGGAAGTGTATTTTGAATCATAAACATAGTGTGGAGTGAATTTTTGTAGTGAGAATATTCTATGCCTATAAATATAGACTGTTGTGTATTGGAGGTATAATGAGGTAATGAGAACTTTGCTTTGCAATTAAGTTAATCTATTATTTTAGACTTCAGCTCTTGGTGGGCCTGCCATCCATGAATGGGTAGAATGCAGGGTGACTTTGAGATGTGTGTCTCTTTTTTTTTTTAAAGAAATGACTGTGTCCTATATGCCTGCAGATACTTACAAATACTGTTTTGTAGCTATTCTAAAGGAAAGAAAAAGACAATTTAGTAAGAATCTTTTGAGAGTTCATTAAGGAATTGACTTAATTTAAGATCTCAAATGAAAAACTACAAGGAGACAGTTTGATCAGTATATCAAAAAATCATACTGGAATATGTTAGAATAACTCAGATGACTGTTCTAGTTAACCATAGTTGAGTTCTTTGATGCTATTGCTTGTCATTTGAATAATAAAACGTTTTATTTATGGCAGACAGAAAGCAACAGTATATAATTGATATTCATTTATTTTATTAAAGAAATCTGATTTGGTAAAAACAAGCAGAAAATAGTATTTTTAACACTAGTAGTAAAATTTTTTTAATCCATAAAAAGCCTCATTTATTTTTATAGCAATTTGATGACACATCTGCTGGCTTTATTCAGCTGAAAAAGAAAATGTTGGTTCTTGGTGTTTGGTAAAATTGCTTTGTTAAATTATTTTCTAAATTGTTCAACTTTTAACAAATGACATTTGATACTAACACTGGAAAGCAATTTCAGCTAATTAAGTAGATCCCTCTATAAACCATTGGAACATTAAGATGACATACTGTTCATTCAAGATTATTTTAATTGGTACAATTATTGTAATTTTCTTGCAATTATGTGTTGAGCTAAAAGCTTTTGTCTAGATCATTTGAGGGTTTTTTTTGTTAACATACATTTAGTAAGAAGAAAAGAAGTAAATAAAAACTGTAGATAAAGATTTTCTGTCAACTTTTATTGCAGAGTTTTAGACCCCACTGAGATATTTTAGTATAAAACTTTATTTCTGGCATTTTTTTAGTATTAAGCATTTTAAGCAATGATAGAGGCTTTTGAAAGATCCATTTAAATAGCTTCCATGAAGGTACTGCTTCAAATGTCTGTTTTGACACTACTCAGCCAGTCTTTTACTTAGAATGATGTGGTCAGAATTACGCTTGTGGTAAGGATAATGTTGTACTTTGTTTTGGTACTTGACTTTTTTAGAGCAATTGAGTAAGTTTTGAGAGAGCTTCAGAATGGTGGCCATTTCCATTTCCCTAAAATAGCTGTTTGCTGAATAGACACTATAGACATCTAATTTATAAAATTCATCCAAAGTTCAGTATATTTAAACTGTTCAATGAGTAGTGTTTCTGTACTTAGAACATTTTTCATAGTAAAACATCATGTTGGATGATACTTAGCCAAACTTTTCATAAGCTTAGTTTTATCACTTCTAGTTACTTCACGCCTCTCTTCACTCTAACTACCTTCCTCTTTCCTTCAAGTTCTGGGTCATTACTGCTACCCCTCCCCACCCCATCACGTGGCCCAGATTATGCACAGGCTTGTTTCCTTTGCATATGGACGGAAGTTATGAATCTGAATAACATAAAAAATTGGACGCCAGATAGTTTAGATTTGTAAGGAAATTGTCTTATCTTCTTGGTCGTACGAAGTTCATTCTTGTACTGATGATTTTTTCCTTAATTTAGGTTTGAGATACTGTAAATATTTATTCCCAATACTGTTTCATGCTTGTCCTTTTATTGTTTTCTGTAAGTAGTTGAGAATCCTAATGAAATTCTGTATTCTTGATATGTGTTGGTGTTGTCACCATTCCACAGTTAATAATTTACTTTCTCATATGTAATTGTTATTTCCATTTTTATTCCCAGAACATTCTTGCTCTTAATGTATATATAATGTAAACACTTTTTTCAGGAGTTCAGTACTTTTCGGTATCTTTATTGGCTCGGACGGTAAAGCATCTGCCTGCAATGTGGAAGACTGGGGTTCGATCCCTGGGTTAGGAAGATCCCCTGGAGAAGGAAATGGCAATCCACTCCAGTACTCTTGCCTGGAAAGTCCCTTGGACGGAGGAGCCTGGTAGGCTACAGTCTATGGGGTCGCAAAGAGTTGGACATGACTGAGCAACTTCACTGTTTCTTTTCTACTTTCTTTTTTATCTTTAAAAAAAAAAAACCCTCATCAAATTTTTTGCAAGCTCATAAAATAATTCTCCATATAGAAAAGGAAACTAAGCAGGTTTGTGTTGAAAAAAAAAATTACAATCTAAAATAGAAATCACATTTTAACAGGATAAAATAAATAACAGTATATTTGCAAGGTTTCATGTGAAGATTGAGCCTTTAAAGAACCATGAACAAAGATGCCTGTAAATAGATGTAGTGTTGACAGTTAAACATCCATTTCTTGTTGTGTGTTGTTTATTTTTATTCATTGTCTGTGTGGAAATTACTTGGAAAACTCAGGTTCCTAAAGATAAATAAAGGTGAAGGGCAGAATTTTTTAGTTTATTTTGATAGGCCTGAAAAATATCTCTACTTTTGTTTGGAGAAAAATAAATGAAACAGAATGAGACATGTTTGACTGTTTTTTGAGTTTATCTATTTATATATTTTGCAACTTCTTTGTTTTATCATTGCTACCAGGCTCCTAGTAACATTCAGTATCTTTAATAGATATTTGCATTGCAGTTTCTTTAATATTTGTTTCCTGAACTAGACTGATAACTCCATGAAGTGTAACTTCGTTAAACCTTGCTAAATTCCTTGTTTCTAGACATTCATGACATAGAGTAGGCGGTGGTGGGTATTTCTGAAGGAATAATGAAATATGATGATGACATTTGCTCTGGGGAAAGCATGGTGTGGGGGAAGGTGGTAAGTGAGAAGTCACATTTTATCTTGAATACTATCCATACAGACTAGTCCTTCTTTGGTTCTAAATGTAGGTGACATTTTCCTTTGTTATTACAACAGTGGATCCCTGGGTAAGGCACAGAGAAAGTTTTCGGAACAGGAAGATTGAATGATGACATATATTTCAGCTAACACCTAGTAGATTCTGCCTTTTGTCAGGTGATAGTAAAATCAAAGCAGTGTTTTCATAGGCGTTTCCCTGTAGGTGAGTTCAGCTGCATTTCTAAGGTTTCTTACACTCATGATTGTTTCATGAATGCCACAGTTTGGAGTTGCTTTGTATCAGCACACTTTTATTAGACAAGTTCCTCTCACTTCTGTTTCTGTTTACTGGCTGTGGTCAGTATTGTTCAAAAAGGCCCTTTGACTTAGCTGGACTCTGTTTTTGTTATGCTGAATGTTTTGATTGTGTTCATTCATTAAATATTTATAGAGTTTATTACATGCTGGGCACATGCTAATAAAAGCACTAGCTAGTGCTATTACTTGAGCCCTCAATATATGAATTTACCTAGATTATTTCATTTAATACCCATAACTCTGGGAGGCAGGGAGTAGGAGTTACCTAAGACCACACAGCTGTAGCTGCTGGAGCTTCCCCAGGCCTATTTCTGGAAGCCAGCAGGCTGTCTGTGACTACAGAGCTAGACAACTGGTCTCAGATATTAGAAAGACAGAAGTGAACTAATTTTATTTTTATTTCCAGATATAATTTATTCATTTTCAAATGAATATTTAGAATCATTTATTGTGTATCAATGGGAGTGTTACAGCAGACATTTTTTAAGAGGATGGAATTTATCTTAATTCCATTTAAAAAAGGCAGACTTCTTACCAACTTATGTAAAACCCCAAATCAATGCTTTATTCAGTTTTGATTGTGTCTGCTAACTGCAGTAGGTTTTGTATGGAAAGCTTAAGAAAACTCAGTTGTGATATTTGGCACTTAAACAGCTGGTACATCTGTGTGTTTAAGCCTTTAGACCATTTTTATGTACACTAAGTGGCTGTAATTTTTTCCTTGGTAGCTTCTTTAATAACTTTTCTTTTGCTTTCATAGGATAAAATTGATTTTTAAAATATTTTCTCATTTAAACTCATAATGCTATTTTCAGTATTTTATACAAATGTAGAACAGAGAAAGAATTTTAAATATTTCAAAGTTGTGTGTTTCTAACTTGAACATGAAAAACTAAAATATGTTGATTAAGGCTTTGATATTTGAAAATATTTAAATATTTGAAAACAGTATTTAAAAATCAGTTTTTCTAAAATATGTTTTAATATGTAAAATAAAAATATCATTACCTGTGCAGACTTACAGTTTATTTTATAGTACAGCAAGAATATTACGCACATTTACATTAAAAAACATACTATTGAAGGATTCAGATTTGTCAAAAAGATTAAATATACCATTAGAGATCAGGTAGAGATCAATTTTTTCCTGAAATTATTTCTTCAGTAGAGGTTTGTAATTTTGGCATTTCAAAGCGCAATACTTTTAAGACTCTTCAAAATGTAAGAATAAACAAAAGTAACATATAATAAAAATGCTGTGCTATGGTAAGCCACTTCAGTTGTGTCCGACTTTTTGTGACCCTATGGACTGTAGCATGCCAGGCTTCTCTGTCCCTGGGATTCTCCAGGCAAGAATACTGGAGTGCGTTGCCATACCCTCCTGCAGGGGATCTTCTAATGTTAGAAGATGCTCCCTAGTGGAAATACTAAAACGGTGGGTGGGATGCTGTTGTAAAACCTTGAAGCATGTGGCCTTTGTTGGCAATGTCCAGAAAGTCCACGAGAGGGCGGTATTTCACCAGAAACATGGTTAACATGGTTGGCTGAGGAATAAGAGCTAATGCATTTTGCTTTCCCTTTTTCATAGCAGAAAAACAAGAAAGATACTGAGTTTAATGAATATGTTAGTCTCTGAAGTTCAGCTTTCATCTTTATTATTTAAAGAATGGCTTCAAAGGACACTAGTAAGCACTGAGAATTATGATCATAAGCGAATGATTATCTGATTGAATAGTGTATTTTTCATTAAGTTGATTGAGAAAAGGGTAGATATGAAGATGTTTTAAATTAATCTTCTTACAAATTTGTATTTCTGTATTAAAATACTAGTGTAGATCTTGGGTTCCATTCTAATTAAACATTAAACTTTTAAGATAACTTATATAATAGAAGCTTTGGTTTAACCTTAGACGTATTTATAGGCAGACTTTGAGTGCAGAGCCTTCATTCTCTGCTTGTTATTGAAAATTTTATTACAGATTTTTTCAGTAAATCACTGTGTGATTAGTCACTTTTTAAGATTTCTTAAAGGCGACAATAACATGAACATTTTCTCATTGCTTTCCAGCACCTCACAGTGTTCCTTAAAAGATTATGAAAATTGGATCTTATTTACTTTTGTTGGAATATTTTAAAATATCATCATATAAACTTTTGATCTAAAACAATGAACTTTGCTTTTTATGAGTGATAACTATTTTCATTGAGCCTGTTGTGAAATATGTTGCCTCTCTCTTAACCTCTCAACTGAATTTTTCTCTTTAGCTTGAAATCACCATTTTGTTGTCATCTGATCACTTATATGATTCAGGCTTTCCCCCTGCTAGTGGAAACCTTTCTTCAGATTCTGTCTTGTGCTGAATCCCAATAAATAAAGCAGAATAAATAGAAAATAATTGAAATTATAACGTTTCCTCGGAGAAGGCGATGGCACCCCACTCCAGTACTCTTGCCTGGAAAATCCCATGAACAGAGGAGCCTGGTGGGCTCTGGTCCGTGGGGTCGCTAAGAGTCGGACACGACTGAGCGACTTCACTTTCACTTTTCACTTTCATGCATTGGAGAAGGAAATGGCAACCCACTCCAGTGTTCTTGCCTGGAGAATCCCGGGGACGGGGAAGCCTGGTGGGCCCCCGTCTATGGGGTCACACAGAGCTGGACACGACTGAAGTGACTTAGCAGCAGCAGCATAACATTTCCTGATAAATTCATTTGGGAAAATGAGCTGTTTTGAAGATTATTAAAATTGAAGTGTATGGATGATGGTTGCAGTTCTGCATTGGTTTGCACATCTATTTGTTCTGTACTCAGTTTTAGCAATGTAATATCAAGAAAATTCTAAATCATGAGTAGATGCAGATGGTAACCAGTTTTTAAACTTGCTTTGCAATGATAGGGTATTTTCAATTAATGCAATTCAGAAATGTGAAGGTTTAATTGGGAATTTTACTTCTTAAGTGACTCATTAATCTAACAGTTGCTCACATTTTTTTTTAATAATAGATGAAGTGTTGGGTGCTGCTTCTCTGACGAGGTCCTATCATTTGAAGCATGTCTTTATTATTGCTATTTTTTAACTGGCTTTTGCATTCCATGCTCAGGCATGTGGGGTGGAGTAGTAGTAGTGTCTTGTTTGCATAATTTTGTTAGCAGAAAAGTGCTAGCCTGTATTTTAAAACTGTGAAGGAATTTAAATACATCCACAAAGATGGAGGAGAAACTTTATTTCAAAAGTCTGCAAAAAACTGAAACAAAAAGCCAGTATAACCAGCCAATGTAGGCTTATGTGTTGGTCTTCTTCAGTGTGTATAATTTAATATGTAACAACATTCTACTTTATATTTTTAAGGAGTTAAAAACATGTAAATCATTAATTTAAGAATCATGAGCCAGTGCAAGGAGCAGGGTACAGGCTTGTGAATCGGCAGACACACCCACCAGCTCTTCCCCTTACAGCCAGGCCATGTCAGGCCAGTTGCTTAACCTCTCTGAGCCTCAAGTTCCTCATTTTAAAAACTGAAATAATACTTCATGGGATGTTGGGCGATAGATAAAATACTAGGTTTTTTTAAATTCCCTTTCTTTATAGCATTTAAATATCTTTTTTGTTAGATTTTATATAAGAAAGGGATACCTTACGCAGAACATTTTACATAATGTCCATGCATGAAGTCAGTGCCTTATCAGGATTTTTGGTGCCATGGAGGGACTTGTGGGATCTTAGCTCCTCCGACCAAGGATTGAAGCTGTGCCCTCAGAAGTAAAAGCACAGCATCTTAGCCACTGGATCACCAGGGAAGTCCTTCAGGATACTCTTTATGAGATTTTAGGGGTGATTAAATTTATGGGATGCAGCAAAGGCAGCACTCAGGAAAATTTATACCTATAAATGCTTATATTTAAAAAGGAGAAAAATCTTATATGAATAGCCCAACTTTACACATTGAGAAACTAGAAAAAAAGGAGCAAATTTTAAAAATTTCAAAGTTAGGCAAAAAAAGGAAATAATAATGATTAGAGTGGAAATAAAATAGAGAATAAAGTAGCATTAGTGAGAATTGGTGAAAATGAAAATTCTTTGCAAAGATCAAAATTTACAAGTCTTTCACTAGATTGACAGGAAAAAATAGAAGACAGAATTAACTAAAATTAGAAATTGTGGATGTTACCACTCATTCTACAGAAATAAAAAGGATTGCAGAATACTCAAGGGAGGCACAAAAGGCATCTGATGAAATACAACACCCTTTTGGGATGAAAACAGAAAACTAGGAGTGGAAGGGAATTTACTCAGTGTGGTAAAGGGCACGTAGGGAACAGCCCACTGCCAACAGTCTCAGTGATGACAAAATGCCAAGCTTCCCCCTAAAGACAGGAATAAGATAAGGGCACCTCCTGCTATGGGCAGAATGTGTCCCCTGCAAAATACCCCCAGTGTGATGGTACTTGGAGGTGAAACCTTTGGGAGGTTTATTGAGGTCATGAGGGGCAAATCCTTATGATGGAATTGATGTCATTAGAAAAAGAATCAGAGAGCTAGCTGCAAATCAGAGAGAGGGTTCTCATCATAACCTGATCATGCTCTCAAACCGCATGAGGAATAAATGTTGTTTAAGCCCCCAGTCTGTGAGATCCTGTTAGAGAAATCTCAGGTGACTTAAGTCACCTGTTCTCACCACTGCTGATTGGCATTATCCTGGAAGTTCTGGCTAGCACAGTTAGACAAGAAACAGAAATAAATGAATCCATTTGGAAATAAGGAAGTGAAAATACTTCTGGTCACAAATGACGTGGTGCTGTATGTAGAAAATCCCAAAGAATTTCACAAGAAAGCTAATAGAGCTGTAAATTTGGCAGTGTTTCAGGATACAGATCAGCACAAAAATTAGCTGAGAGTTTTTATACACCTGAAATGAACAATCTGAAAGGAAATTAAGAAAACAATTGTATTTACTATAGTGCCTGAAAGAATAAAATATCCAGGAAAAAATTTGCCCATTGAGGTAAGGACTTGTACACTGAAAACTACAAAGCATTGGTTAATTAAAGTAGTTCTGAAGAAATGAAAAGATATGCTACATTCGTGGATAGGAAGACTAAATATTGTCCATATTACCCAAAGTGATCTATAGATTCAGTGTAATCCCTTTCAAAATTCCAGTAACCTTTTTTTTTTTCTTTAAGCTCTAACCTGACCCTTAGATTCATAATACTGGAGTAGCCTTTCTCTTCTCCAGGGGATCTTCCCAACCAGGGATCGAACCCAGGTCTCCCACATTGCAGGTGGATTCTTTAGCAGTTGAGCTGTCAGGAATGACCTATATGAAATTGGAAGGGATCCCAAACAGCTAAAACAATCTTGAAAATGAATAAAGTTGGAGAGCTCTTTTTTGATTTTAAAAAACTTACTACAGGGACTTCCTGGGAGAAGGCAATGGCACACCACTCCAGTACTCTTGCCTGGAAAATCCCATGGATGGAGGAGCCTGGTGGGCTGCAATCCGTAGGGTCTCTAAGAGTCAGATACGACTGAGCGACTTCACTTTCCCTTTTCACTTTCCTGCATTGGAGAAGGAAATGGCAACCCACTCCAGTGTTCTTGCCTGGAGAATCCCAGGGACGGGGGAGCCGGTGGGCTGCCGTCTATGGGGTCACACAGAGTCAGACATGACTGAAGTGACTTAGCAGCAGCAGCAACAGGGAGTTCCTTGGTGGCCCAGTGTTTAAGATTCTGCCTTCCAGTGCATGGGGAGTGGGTTTGATCCCTGGTCGAGGGGCTAAGGTCCCAAATTCTGTAGAGTACAGCCAAAACTTAAAAAAAAAAAAACTTACTATAAAGCTATAGTCATCAGAACACTATGGCATTGCATAAAGATAGACATAATGGAATAGAATTGAGAGTACACACGTAAAATAAATTCACACATCTACAGCCAGTTAAGCTGTAGAAAGGTTGCCAAGTCCATTGAGGGGAAGAATAGTCTACAAGAAATGGTGCTGGAATAGCTAGATTTCCACATGTGAAAGAATGAAGTTGGACCCTTATTTCACACCATGTGCAAAAATTAGCGGGAATGGCTCAATGTTCTCTTTCCCAAGCACAAGGTTTTTTCCAATCAGAAAGGATAATTAAAGTGAAAATTATTTTAAAAGAATAGAGTTCTTTGGGAGCAATACTTTTTTGTGTGTAGGTTTTTCACTCTGCAAATTATTTATTAAGCAAAAGTGATATGATGGCTCTTATGTGCTAAGCATTTGAAATACACACCCAAACTCGTCTTTAGCTTTAATGGCGTTTATCTTTTAGCAGGGTAAATAGGCATTATTAAATTATTTCACTCTTGAATAACAACATTCTGATTGTGATATGTATATGCAAAGAAGCATATGTGGTTTGAGCTTTGTAATAGAGGAATGCAGTGTAGTTTCACGTAGGACCCCCTGAAGAGGGGGAGCTGAGTGGAGAGACAGAGGATGAGTAGGAATTAACCTAGTTAAGACCAGGAAGGGGAGAGCATGGCTAGCTCCTGACGTGTTCTGGGGGTTTTGATCGTCTCCAGATAGTAATGGGCTTCATTTTATCTTTTTTTTTGTTTGTTTGTTTCTGACCCTTTGGCTACAGTGCTGAGTGGTGGTTTTCTGTCTCTGTGTTTCATCTGTGTTCCAGGATCCCCAGAGTGCTCTGTGCAAAGAGAGAATTTAGCAAATGTGCATTCACAGATAGAAAGTATTTGAGAATCTACTGGAAGTTAAATTGTGTCAAAGTAATAAAATTCTGAGGCAGTGAAGAGTTTTCCGTTTTTAAATTTTTAAAGAAAATGTATCTTAATTTTTAACCTCTTATGATTAAATAATGACATTATCACGCAGCTGCTTTTAGACAAAATATGTAAATAACACTTTCTTCATAATGATGATCTTAGAACCTATTTATACTTTGATTTAAAATAGAATTTTTTTCCATGTAATTTAAAACCTTATTTTGAATGGAATTGATATGAATGGCTTATGTACTTTCTGCCAAGGAATTAATACAGACTTCCTAGAAACTACTGTCATTTATAATCAAAATGCTTTTGACTTACATTGACATTGTCATTAACAAGTTCTGCTAGATTGGTAGCATAGAAAGAAAGTGCATTTAAACTTACTGGGAGATCGTTGATGCCTGAGGCTTTATAATGCTTTCTGTGGGCCATTTAACTGCTGGCAACTTTAATTCACATGATTCATAATACTGGAAATTTAAATTCACTGTTAATTGAAAAGTGAAGTTACTTAAATTCTTTAAATACTAACCTTTGGGAAAAATATCTGAAAAATAAAAGCACATGTGATTTTCGTGGCCTACTGCCAAAAGATTATCATTTACATAAATATCTCTTTCAGTAGAAGAGTTTAATGTATTGAGCTCAAAAGGTTAGAATAGAGACTTCAATCTGGAAACCAGAAGTAGACTGTTGGCTTGTGAACAGCAGTATTGTTCATCATATTGAGAACACTGTTCACATTCAAGCTTAAGCAGAGCTGGCATTAAAATTCAGTTAATTTGTTTCATGTGACTTGTCAGCTGTGTGTTTTTATCTAAATCTTTCTAGCTTCTCTTCTTAGCATTTTGTGTTAAACTCCTGAAATAGACAAACTACCTTTTTAACTGTTTAAGCTCTGATACTTTGGCCACTTCTGCAAAGTGATTTGCAGAAATCTGGGGATTCCATGAAACCATTCTCTAAGTTTTCCATTTCATTTTAAATATATTTAATAATTGGTTTGAAAGTCGACTTAATTTATTGGCCTCCCAGGTGGTGCTACTGGTAAAGAAACCACCTGCCAATGCAGGAGGCGTAAGAGACTCAAGTTCGATCTCTGGGTCAGGAAGATCCCCTGGGGAAGAAAATGGCAACCCACTCCGTGTTCTTGCCTGAGTAAGCCCATGGATAGCAGAGCCTGGCGGTTATAGACCCTGGGGTAGCAAAGAGTTGAACACAACTGAAGCAACTTAGCACACACACACGATCCTATTTCAGAGGGCTCTTCTGTTTTGTGCATATGTGCATGACCCCATAAAAGGGACTTCCTGAAATTCATTAAGATGCAGTTGCTGTCCCTGTTTCCTCACCAGCACCCTGTTCTGTTCTTGTTTGCTGATTATGGTCTCTGGATTTCCCCTTAGATGGCTTTTAATAAATGGCTGCTAGTCAAATGGTGAGCCTGAGGAATACAATGCTGGTCCCAGAGAAATCATGTTGCTGTAACCAGTATTAGAGTCAGATCCCATTTTACTTTTTTTGAAGGGCAGGAAAATCTTACTGTTTCTGGCTTACTATAATCTCACAGTTAATATTATTAGCTAATTGGGAATTGAGTGTTTTGAGGATATCTTCAAGTTTATAGTGATTTTAAAACAGCTTTTGTGGTGTAATCAACATACAAGAAATGGCCATATTTAAATTGTCCAGTTCCTGAAGTTTCTATATATATCTATAGCCACCAAATCATCACCACCACCAGGAGAGAAGACATGTGACTTCCAAAAGTCTCCTCCCATTCTTACAAAATATCTCCTGTTGCCTCTCTCCCCCCATCCCTGACTTTACAGCAAACCCTTATCCTCTTTCTGTCACTATAGATTAGTTTTTATTTTCTAGTTTTGTATAAATGAAAAAAATATAGCTGTTCTTTATTTGCTATATTCTTTCACTCAACATAATTTACTATGAGATTTATCAACATTGTGTGTATATATATATATATATATATATATATAAATAAATCCATTCCTTTTTATCACTAAGTAGTATTCCATTATATGGATATACCACAAATGATTTATCTCTTCATTGTTAACAGACATTGAGTTATATCCAGGTTTTCCATCCACCTCTTTGTCTTTTAAGTTCCTTTACATTTTCCATTCTTTTCTCTCTCTGTGAGTATTTTTACTTACTGCCTCAGATTAGCCCATGACTTTGCATGTAGTGGGTTGAAAACTATGGAATTGTCAGTAGTTTACCATTTTGACCTACAAAATCGGCAGTTTCATAAAGTTCAACATAGAAGTGTTTTTAATTTTTAAAGTAGTTTTTAATGTCACTTTTTTTACATTTAAGACCTCTGCCTGATTTACTTATAATTTAGCTATGTAAAAAGTTATGCATAATGAAAAATAGACTGATACTATATTAGTAGTTATTGTGTCTGGTTGGTAAAATTATGTGGCTTTTTAACCCCCTCTGTTCTTTTGTACTTCTTTGTCTTATATATATATGCTTATATAGTAAGCACTGGAGAAGGTGATGGCACCCCACTCCAATACTCTTGCCTGGAAAATCTCATGGGCAGAGGAGCCTGGTAGGCTGCAGTCCATGGGGGTCGTGAAGAGTCAGACACAACTGAGCTACTTCATTTTCAGTTTTCACTTTCATGCATTGGAGAAGGAAATGGCAACCCACTCCAGTGTTCTTGCCTTGAGAATCCCAGGGATGGCAGAGCCTGGTGGGCTGCCATCTATGGGGTTGCACAGAATTGGACACGACTGAAGCGACTTAGCAGCAGCAGCACAGTAAGCATAGATAAAACCTTTTTTAAAAATGGAAAAATCTATGCATTTTTCTAGTTTGCATAATTTATTTAGAAATTATTCTTTATTTTTCTTTTCTTTGCAAGAAATGGCAAGAAATCAAGGCATTTTAGGGACTTCTCTGGTGGTCCAATGGTTAAGACTTCATGTTTCTGCCACAGGAGACAGGAAGAGACCCCTGGTCAGGGAACTGAAATCTCACATGCTATATGGTGCAGCCAAACAATAAATTTTTTTTTTTTTAAAGAGCCATGGCATTTCATAATAAAACATGATTTTTAGAGTCAGCTAGATTCTCTTTCATGTCACGTGACTTAGGCAGACTGTCGAGTTTGTCTGAGGCCACTGTTCACGTGTGTAAAATGGTAAGTCAGTTTCACTGTGAGGTAATCATTAACATGTTACTGTCCTTTTTCTGTTTTCCCTGCCCAAATTCTGCCTTTCGGTGTGAAAGTCACTCAGTTGTGTCTGACTCTTTGTGACCCCATGGACTATAGCCCAACAGGCTCCTCTGTCCGTGGAATTCTCCAGGCAAGAATATTAGAGTGGGTTGCCATCCCCTTCTCCTTTGGTTAAGGCAATATAATTCTAACCTCACACTTGTCCCCTTAGTAATTTTGAAAATGTACCATTTATTTTGTTCCTTTTTCTTTAAAAATAATTAATGAGCGCAAACTGAGTAATGTGTTATTTATTTTTATAAATAACATATTTTTAAGTTCAGTGCAGAATTTACCTGTCTAATAATGACTTTAATGACCATTTTCATTTGTTTCTTGTTTGAAGAATATCAAAGAATATTCCAACAACTAAAGATGTTGAGCCACTGCTTGAAATAGATGGAGATATAAGAAATTTTGAAGTGTTTTTGTCTTCAAGGACCCCAGTTCTTGTGGCTCGAGATGTGAAAACTTTTTTGCCATGCACTGTAAATCTAGACCCCAAACTGCGGGAGATTATTGCAGGTAGGTATCAGTAATAAATTTAATTTGCCCTCTCTGAAGTGCTAAAAAATTTTCCTCTTTCTAACTTGGCTGTATAAGTTTCTCCTGCTCCATGAAAAAAATGGAAAATATTGAACCAGGCACCACCCAGGAGAGTTAATGAAACTGAAGATGGGGATCTCAGCATCCTCTGGGAACTCTGGGAAAATGCTGTTTGTTAAACTGACCATATTATGTTTCCCACCCTACACACCTGAAGCGTCCCTGGAATCAAATTCCTTTTACTATACAGTTACCACTTGAAGCTGTCAACCCACTGTGATTTTTCTGTCACCAGTCTTCTGTTTTTAATAGGGATCTGTATCCAGAGCAGTAAGAAAGTTTATATTCCTTTCAAAGGTTAAATCTGTGGGCTAGAACTTGATGATAATGATGTGAAGGTTTTGGATAAGTAAAGTTGCTCTTGAGGCAGTATGCTCACAAAAACACACACTCAGCCTTCATTGGAACACACGCTCTTTTGTGTGATACAGTACTGCTGACCCACCTTTGCATTTTCCATGAATTATGGAGAGGGAGAGAAACTGTACTTTCATATGTTCTTTTTTAAAATACCTGTTATAAGCCTGTTGTCTGAGGTGTATTTTCTGACTATGGAAGTGTTGGTGGTGGTTGTTCAGAGGTGGACGTGTCATATGGTTTGAAAACCCACAGTCTTAACTAACATTGTACTTACTACACAAGGATGAATTGCTAATATTTAGCAAAACTGTCAGAAGAATTGTTAGAATAGCACAAATACCTTGAAAAGTCAGAAAAAAAATTCAGAATTCTGGTAACTGAAGAGAAGAATACAGACGTTGGTGACTTTTCACATAGTGAAAAAAAACTTATGCGAAGTAGTTGAGTGCCTCTTACTAAGAATGTCTGTGGAGTATTCAGAGTTCCCTGTCTGCTTCTGTAAAGCCAGTTGGAATCTTTGGCAAGAGTGATATAATCAATCACTTTTTTTTCTGTCCAATAACTGAAGGAAGAAGTGGTAATTGGACTAGTTACTAATGTTCTATTTTCTTTGGTTACTAACGTTGTATTTTCTTTTGCCTTCTGGGGTATCATTTAATCTCTTAGACGTTCGTGCTGCAAGAGACCAGATTAACATCGGAGGACTTGCGTATCCCCCGCTACCTCTGCACGAGCCTCCCCCTCGGCCGCCGTCTGGCTACAGTCAGCCAGCATCCGTCTGCTCTTCGTCCACCTCCTTCAATGGGCCATTTGGGGGAGGGGTTGTGTCGCCGCAGCCTCATAGCAGCTACTACAGCGGTATGACGGGACCCCAGCACCCCTTCTACAACAGGGTAAGCAAGTGCCTGGCATCTTAAATTGAAGAATTTCTTCCAGGAAAAGGCTAGAAGTGTTCTGCTAATGGAGTCTGTTACCATTTTGAAACTGTACTTTAGCTGTAAAGACAAAGTTTTCAAATGTTTTCAAATTCAAATGTTTGAATGTAATTTTTTTAAAAATCAGAAGATTTTTGAATCTTAACAGATTCTAGATCTCAATTGAGTCTAAATAGTAGAGACGCTTTTTGCTTTCATTTATTGTCCTGATAAGAACGTGAACTCTGTGGGGTCAGCAGTGACTATCCTGAGCTTCAAAGCGATCTGTTTTTCTCTTGGCTTCTAAACAGATTTTCCATTTGTTGTATCTTGTATAATAATTTATATTGGCATTCGAAACAATGGTAATTTTTATCTTAGTTCAGTAAACCTATATTCAGTGTGATAACAGCTTTTAAATATGAGATAATGGTGGGTCCTAGTGCTTGAAAGACTCAGATGCTATTGGCTAGATAGCATGTAGTCTTATTTCTAGAGCTTTATTTCACACTACCTTCAGTCATGTATAATTATTTTCATACTATATGATAATTTTCTAGTTGAAACGATGAGAGCACAATTCATTATCAGCAATATTCAGACCCTGTCGAGTTTAGTAGCTCCAAGCTATCCTCATTTTAATGGTCTTAAACACTAATATTTTCTGTAGGAAAACAGAACAACAGCCCTACTATTATATTAGGTTGGTCAAAAAATTTGTTCAAGCTTTGCCATAAGACGGAAAGGCTTGAATGAACTTTTTGACCAACCTAGTATTTTCTGCAACTGAACTGTAAAATCCATTGTTTCTTTATTTTTGTTGTCTCCCTCTTTAGTCTGAAGTGAGAAAACATAGGGGCTAGCATTCACAGATGGAGAAGGAAATGGCAACCCACTCCAGTATTCTTGCCTGGAGAATCCCAAGGACGGAGGAGCCTGGTGGGCTGCCGTCTGTGGGGTCGCACAGAGTTGGACACGACTGAAGCGACTTAGCAGCAGCAGCAGCATTCACAGAAGCCAATGCATGCCTAAATAAACTTTCAGTAAGCTAGAAAGAGAAATTTGAATAAATGTGGCAAAGAAGAAATTCTAGAGTTTAAATTTTTCAGTTTTTTGAGAAAGGTAGCCATGTAAGTAATTAGGTATACCATCTTTAGAGGTCTTAGGAATGTTATTCTATCCTTTTACTCAAATGAGGAGGAAAAGGTGGAATGATAGCATTTGATACCATACGTCATCTCTGTAAACTTTAACTGAGTGCTAGGCAGTGTGAAATTCAGGTTTTTATTTAGCAGTCTTGAAATCTGCTGTAATTTTACATAAATGTCTCAACTAATAATTAGATGAAAATTGATGTTTTGAGACCAAGAAGGTTTTTTTGTAATTACTATACCATCTAGGTGGAGACTTTGTGTTCACTAATTTCTTGTGAATAACAATGATGTATAATGCTTTAGTAGTGTTTTATTATTTTTAAAACATTAAAAAATTCTTATGCTTTTAGATTTAGTTTTTTTTTTGTCTGAAAGTTAAAAGCTGAACAATTTTCTTAAAATGGCAGGGGTGAAAAAGGTAAGGGAAGATGTTACATCAGTGTAATGAAGTTTAATATGTTTTAATCTTTATTTTTAGCCCATATAATCTGATAGCTCATGTTTATATGAAGCTGGCTACAGATAAATCCTATAGTTACAGATTTCCTCTAAACAGTGGATTCCCCTTTTAAATAATATCCTTGCTTATTTAGCAGATGGCATAAACTCCAGGGTGTAAAATAAAATCTAGCAACTTGGAGTAACAATATTCCTGAAATCCATGTTAGGAGGTTCTTAAATAATTCAGACTGTTTTTTTTGGTCTTAAACTTAAGGCTGATCTTTTTTTGGTAAAAAATAATACTCAAGATTCTATTTTGCTTTTTTTTGGTGAGATAGTGAGTTAATATTTGTATTTGTAAATCACTTAGAACCTGACACATGGTAAACCACCCATAAAAGTGTTAAATGTAAAGAGAAACTCTGATGTCAACTTGTAAAGTGCAAAACTTTAGTTGCTTTATAAAAATATTGTATTAAATCAACAATATAAAAATTTAAATAATATGACTTAAGTTTGGGTTAGATATCTTATAGAATTGAGTGAGGATTTTTTTCTTCTGTTTTGTCACTTGCATTTTAAAAATTTGGAGTTGTATTTTGTTGGTTAGTTTCATTTGATAAAGCTCATTATACTTTGATTTCGGTAATTGTTTTGTCACGTGTTTTCTCCATAGCCATTCTTTGCCCCCTACCTTTACACGCCAAGGTACTGCCCTGGCGGCTCCCACCATCTCATCTCACGTCCATCAGTAAAAACGAATTTGCCCAGAGATCAGAGCAATGGCCTAGTAAGTATAAAAAAGGGTAACTAAAGTATTACAGTCAGCAATAGAAGTTTGCTTATTTCCTTTCTGTAGTAAAAGCACAACTTATTTTATAAATAGTTTCAAGAAACAACCTTATTACTAACACAAAATGTATTTTGTTTTCATTTTGGTCAGGATCTATGGAAGGAAAGTGACTAGCAGCCTCAGGGAATGAATGACGAGTTGTTTACAACCAGAGTTTCTGGCCTAGAATGTATTGTTTGTTATCCAGCTTTTACAACTAAACTTTTACGTTTTCTAATATCTGGTTTCTTTTTAAAGGACATTCATATATATGGTATCTTTATCTATCTAAATATATGCTAGCCCTTAGTGCATATATTGGAGGAACACTTTGATTGAATAGCAGGAATTAAATAGGGCAAGGAAATTATCCAGATATACTATTAACTCTAATCCAAAGCAAAATACATTTGGGCCTAATATTCTAGGTGTTACTGATGATAAACTTAGTTTACCAATTTAAAGAAAGACATTCCCTGCTAATTTTTTTTTTTAATTAGGAGGTAAAAGCTTTAGAACTTAAACTGTTATTTAAATTTAAAAATAATGCCATTGAAGAAAAAAGTCTGATTACATCCAGGTATCACTGTCACATATTATTTTAGCATCCTGTTCATTCATCATCCTTTTTTGGCTCAGCCCGTCACCTTTCACCCACACTCTTGTTTTGTGTTGCTAGGAAGTTATCAAGGAGGATGCTGCTGAGGGCCTTTCTTCACCCACAGACTCCTCGAGGGTATGGAGTAGTCTTGTGGTGTGGTCCGCGAGCCTCTCCTGCTTTTGCAGCAGTAACGACTCTTAATCGTGATGACAGCATTTCACTAACTATGCATCTGTGGTGTGATGTGGACTGCTAGTGTAGAGTAGCTGAGTACTAATAATTATAGCTCATGGATTAATTAAAAAGCTAACGTTTAATTACCCTTCATTTCCTCCTGCTTTTCCCCTTTTTCAATGACGTGGGGTGGGTTTTGTCTTTTTTCTTTTTTGGTCGTCTAGTAAGGAAGGGGTTCTTCCAGCAACCATCAGGAGCATTCACTTGGTGGTATTTGTTCCTTAATGTTGGGCCTTATTTTCACATTTGCCTGTTTTTCTCCTGAAATTGGTACTGCACATGTAGAATAGTTTTGAAAATATTCATAATTGACCTTGAGACTACAAAAACGACATTGTGAGATAGTTTGATGTAGACCAGGAATGGATCCTCAGTGACCCATGCTTAATCTCAGTGCCCACACTTAAGTGTAAATTCAGTGCTGCTACAGTGCTACTTTTCTTTACCTATATACAGTTGGTCCTTAAACAGTACAGGAGTTGGGGCACTGACCCTCCTACCAGCCTAAAATCCTAAGAGTCTAAATTACAAACTAGAACTTATAGTCAGCCCTGCAGTGTAAATCTTTCATCCTGATCTGTGGTTCTGTGTCTCTGGATTCCGACAACCTCAGATTGTGTGTGTTTGTGTGTCAGTCACTCAGTCATGTCTGACTCTTTGCAACCCCATGGACTGTAGCCCACCAGGCTCCTCTGTCCATGGAATTCTCCAGGTGAGAATACTGGAGAGATTTGCCATGCCCTTCTTCAGGGGATCTTCCCAACCCAGGAATCGATAGAACCTGGGTCTACTGCATTGCAGGCAGATTCTTTGCTGTTAGTACTGTTATATTTACCATTGAAAAAAATTTGCATGTAAGTGGACCTGCACAGTTCAAACCTGTGTTGTTCAAGGGTCAACTGTATTTATTAAAATAAAATTTCCAATAAACAAAGCTAGTCCAGCATGTAAAGGGGATTATTTAAAACTTTCCCCCCAACACTTTAGGATGGGTTTCTTTAAAAAAAAAAAAACTTTTGTAGGAAGTCACTTTGCATATTTATTATTTAAGTCTTTGTACTTAATAAGTACATTTAATATGATGAGACTTACAGTCTTCGTTTAGTCAGTGAGGAATTTTAAGAACTCAGTTTGTATTTTTCAGTTCTGTTGATTTATTTGCAGAATGTTATGCCCATGTAAACATCAATTTAATATAAAGAAATGTGGCATAGCAGTTGGAATTAATTTAGTGAAATAGTGCATCCTGAATTTATGCATAATTTTTAACTTAAAACATGTGCTTGAATAGGCAGTGGTTTTGTAACTTTAATTTTCTTTGAGTTAATATTAGTGAGATAGAAAGAGAACCATTTTGGTGTTTTCATTGAGGGGCTGATGATTCTTTTTTAAGTCATTAACATTTTAGCTGAAGTGTTTGAGAGACTTCATTATCCACGAATGATAGACACAATAAACCATAGTAATTTCATTTGGGTGTTAGGGGAATCTTTAGTCCATGGATCATTGCCACCATATGCAAGAATGAGTTTTAGTTTAGTCAGAGAGCCTTTAATACATAGATTCATGCATGCAATGCAATTGTCTGAGCTGAAATTCCTCAGCAAACTTTTGATGAAAGTTAGGTTCTGTGAAGAATTTGATGGTCTTAATGAGAGAGACATGCTGAAATAGCTATTCCCATCCTTAAGGACAAACACTTGTAAGTAAAAGGTGTCTGTAGTTTCAGGGACCAGTGAAGGAGCATTAGGCAAATTTTAAAATGAGTTTTTGGGGAAGGGGAAATAATGCAATTCCTAAGTTGTGTATATAAGCCCAATAACAAAGAGTAAACATGCTCTGAATATATTAGTGCCTTTGTTTAGTGAAATAACTGTAGGATTTGCTGTTCTTTTAATATTAAGTGATAGTTTTATAATTTGCTTAGTGAATAATAATTGCTTCCCAGCTTTCTTTGCTTTTAAGAAATTAACAATGACAGTAGCATGTAGCATTTATTTTGCAGTAGATTAGTCCAAGTAGACACTTAGTTCAAAGACATGTTAAAAAAAAACAGTGGTGGAAATATGGAGAAGTATCTATCCAGGGGAACATCTTATGGGATCTTTATAACTGAACCAGCACAGAAGTAGTTAATGTAAGTTTTTTAGCCCTTCATGGCTCCTGTGACTTGCCAGGCCTGTAGTAAAAGACTGTAATTCCTGAGATAAGAAGACTGTAGACTGAGTTCACGTCTGCTCACTCAACTGTCCCCCTGTGGGCAGCGCTTGATGACCAGAGCTGCTTATGGATAAGCAGGAGCTGCATAAACATTTTTGGACAAATTGTCTTGTTAGTGTGGACACAGAATAATGAGTTAAAAAAAAACCCATCTGATCACAGTTAACCAGCTCTCTGTGATCTTTTCAATATAAATGGTCTCATTTTTTTTTTAACCTCAAGAAATTTCTCATCAACCTTTATAAAGTGGATCTTTATGAAAAACAATTGGGTTTTCTCACATTCAGAAACACTGTAATGACTGTGACTTGTGAAGGCCAGCCAAGACTTACCAGATAAATTACAGATATGTCCAGGTGTTTCATGAAGGTGAAGATGCAAAATGTAAGCCTCTGTGCTGGCTTTCTTCCTCTGTGATTGTATAATAGAGAAAATAAGTGCCAAATCTTAGAAAACTGACAAATAATACATTAATATTGGGCCTGAGATAGGATCCCCAGGATATTAGAGCTAGAAAAGACTCGTGTTTTTCAGACTTTCAAAGCAGAAAAGACTTTTTAAGAAATGAAATCTCAATCAGAATTTCACTTTATGAAACCAGTAAAAACAAGAACTCTGGCCTCCACCTTGGCGGATTTGCGTTGCCTCTGGGGGAGCCTCGTGCTCTGTGCTCAGTCGTGTCTGACTCTGTGTGACCCCATGGACCATAGCCCAGCAGGCTCCTCTGTCCATAGGAGCCTCCAGGGAAGATACTGGAGTGGGTTGCCATGCTCTCCTCCAGGGGATCTTCCCCTCCCCAGGGATTGAACCCATGTCTCCTGCATTGGCAGGTACATTCTTTACCATTGAGTCACCTGGGAAGCCCAGAGAACACCAGTACCCATGGTCTAGTCCAGCACCATGCTGCAGGTGTACCTGACCTGAGGCTCACAGGAGAGAGCCCTTGGTGCAGGACTGGTGCATGGCCAGTACCTGAAGCGTTTCTCTCCACTGTGCTGCCCCCTTGCCTCTGTTAATACTAAGCCTGACTTGGTGTTCAAGGTGAATAGGCCCTGGTGATTAGCTCTCTACCTTGAAGAAATTACTTAAACTCTCTGATACTCCCTCATCTGGAAAATGCAGGCCTTACCTCATAGGTCTGATTTAAGGATTACTCAGCCTTCGCATACTTGAATTACTTAATAATTATTACTATTACTACCATCCCAGAGGCCAAATTCCATGGAACTTTAAAGACTCAGAAACTAAAACTGTGTTAAATAACCTCTCCTCAGGGGTAGGAGTGGTGCACACACGCTCCAGTCATTTTAGATTAACTCAGCCCTTTATCTGTTGATGCTTTTCTGGCCCCCAAAGGTGGTTTGATTTCCTAGAAGCAGTTTGTTTTCCTAGAATTGAGAAGGATTTCCAGGTTGTCTGAATACTCCAAATACTTTACACTTTTGAAAGCTTTCCAGGAGAATTTTACTTGGTGCCTTTACCTTCTTTCAGTCCAGGCCCCTTTAGGAAGTAGCAGCATTCAGATCACTCAGTAACCATGAGGGGATGAACCCACCAAGGAGGGCCTTTCATGAGCCAGGTGTCCTCAGTGGCATTTCGTTGTGGTCTTTCAGAGAGTTGCCCTTTGAAAGAGTCATATTCGGTCTATTTTTATTTACAGTGTGGCTACTCATTTTTCAAAGGAGGGAGTGTTTCCTTGAAGAGGGTGTGTTCAAAAGAAAGAATAATGGAGGATTTCTTTATCCTTGTATCCTTCCTTGTATTACTTACCTCAAGTCCTTCATGTGCCTGTGTGGTTATCCACTGTTTCACTATTGCAGTGGGATGGGTAGTGAACAAAACTGATGGAAACCCTGGCTTCCTGGAGCTGATGGGTTGGAGGGCTGCCAAGAGGGGGAATGATCAGTGCTACCAAGTCACTCTTTCTCGACCTTCTCTGCTGCAGGGTTTGCTTGGTACCTTTAGATCAGCTGCTTCACTGAAAAGGCATAAAACTGATTAGCACAACGTTGGATGGTAAAAAACTTCAGAGGCATTATTAAGAGCAGTATCCTGCCTTCTGATGTGCCATTATTTTACTTTTAGAGATGGATGAAAATTACTGAATTAATAAAAGTCCTAGAAATGAAGGCTTGGTTTTCATTAAACTGAATCCAGTTGGTGGAATAACCAACTGAAAAAAAGATGCGACTCCATTGTAGATCATTTTATTTCCACCACCGGTTTAGAACTGGTAACCTGTTTTCAAACAAATGGATGTCCAAATCGTGCCTGTCTGTCATGGATGTCTGTCATTGTTCAGGAGCAAACTTGGACGAGAAAGCTAAAGATGCCATGGGTAAGGCAGGGCACGTTTCAGGTTTCCCTGGGCTGTAGTCTCAGGGTGGGTGCTCTATGCCAGCCCCAAGGACCTTCTCTGGAGATTCACTCACACTGTCTAAAGCAATTTAGTAGTGCATTTTTATTAACTGCTTTAGTTTGGAAAATTATTAACATTTTTTCTTTCATAAATAGTGAAAAACTTTATTCACTTCCAGCTTCAAAGTCTTTGTGCCAGACTTCAGCTCAAGAAAACATTTTTCCTAAACACTAAACTACAACTAAATTGGCTGAGACACTATTGAAGAAATAAGATATTGTAATATCAATACCATTGAAATCCTAGAGTACAGTTAAAAGTTTAAAAAAATAACAAAATCATATTTTGAACTTGAGTTTTTTAAAAAGATTGCCCTTTGCATGTGGTATCAAACCTCATCTGTCAGCTTTAACCTACGTATCATTTCTCATGTATTTGAAGAGAAACTACATTTTCCAAGTTGGAAAATAGCCTTCTTTTGTGTTTTGGTATCTTGTAGAAAACTGTAATCTCATCAGTGCTCCTTTTTGATATTTTTTCAAGTTTCCACAGATATTCGTAGTAACTTTCTAAAAAAAAAAAGTACCTATAGTAAGTTTAATATGTAAACCAGAAAACAGAGTTCCCATGAAATGCTCCAGATAGTAAACATGTTAAAAGAACATTGTAAATTGACTCAACATTGTTAGTTATTTCTAGATTATTTGAACTATTTTGAGACTATTTACCACCAGCCTAATCTGTGCAGAACAATAATTGATAGCAGTATGTCAGCTTTGAATTAGGGATTTAAAGAGTTATATCAGGAATTTCCTCCTGGCCCACTGTTTAGGATTCTGGACTTTCACTGACAGGGACCAGGTTCAATCCCTGGTTGGAGAACTAAGATCCCACAAGCTGTGCTGTGTGGCCAAAACAAAAAAATAAAGAAAACTGCATCAGTAAAATATTTACCCTACTGGTAGTGTGCCAATGTTTTCTCACTGTTGCATTTATGATTTCTTGAGCTGCTAGGCTCTTATGGCCTTTCTTTTCAAATGACACTTCAGTGCATGCCCAGTGAAACAAAACCTAAATCTGAAAAGTATATTTCTTAACATTAACTATTAGTGTGACTAGAAAATGTTTTATGAAGAGATCATGTGAATTCCAAGTATTTAAACCTTACTATTAAAGGTTGCAATTAATTGATCTGAAATTAATAGTTGCAGTTTTTTAATCAGAATGTTAAAAATTAATTTTTAAAATAATTGTATATAGTAGGAATATTGACTTTTTATAGCAAATTTGATTTATCTGGTTTTCTTGTTGAATGTATGGCCCATGGCTTATTCTTCTAACAGGAAGAATATTAAATTTGAGAGTACAGTTTTAAAATTACCAAGCACATGTTAATGAAATTAAACTCTGTGTGTGTGTGTGTGTGTGTGTGTGTGTGTGTGCCTGTGCATGGGTGTCCTTTGTGTTGCTGCAGAGATGGTGTGTTCAGAGTCGTGGGAAAACAGTGACAGAAGTGCTGCCTATGTTTATCACAAAAGTGTGTTTGACGTTTTCCTTTAAGCTCGTGTCCTTCATTCTGTTTTATTCCTTTCTTAAAGCCGTGTGACTCTGGGTTTAACAAACAGAGACAGGTACAGAAACTTTCAGTGAAATCTTCCTCATTTTTCTTATTTTAGTCTGTTAGAAGCAATCATTGGCAACTTCCTGCTGGGCTGTTTATAAACCTGTGCTCATTTCAGTGCCTTGAGTTTATTTTTAATAGCTGCTTTCACCCTCTGCATGGCTCTCATTTCTGGCTAATCAATTCTAAGCTTGTTTGATAATTTACTGAAGATGATGATGTTACAGAGTATAGTTTTAATCTACTTACAATATAAAATAATTACATCAAAGTAATTTAAATCTGTTTTGTTTTACTTTGACCTGGAGGAATTCTGATTTGTCTATATTTTGAAGCTTGTAAGTATTTAACAGTCTTAGGCAAACTAACATCTTCTGCATTCAGTTTTCTGTGTTAGAAAAACAATTTTTTAGTAGATTGTGATATATACTGAAATGATCTTTCCTTGACTTATAACAGGTAAATTTCAAGTAAGAATATGCATGATAAACTCTTTAAGTATTACCATATATTGAATTATTGAATATACCTTTTCCTTGTCAACTATTGTACTTCTTTTGTAAGGTTTCCATCCAAAGATTGTTGTTTCAATACTAAGTAAGGGTTATTTGGTTTCAAAATAATTTTATTGTATATGATTACTTTAGAAAAACTGGGTGAGTAGTTACTATTTCTCTTTTATTCAAAGAAGTATATTGTATTTTAATATATTGATAATCTACTTCTTATCTTGATGAGATCCAACTCACAAATAATCATAGTCTGACTATAGCTTTGATGGAATTACAGGGTACCCTGTGTGTCTTTTTCTTAGAAAACTCCTAAAAGTCATTCAAAGATAATGTGTATCTTCTACATCCCCAGTGAGGGACAAAATATGTTTTCAAGTGATAAAATGTAGAAGTCTTGAAGGATCATGAAAGTAAAACAATGTGGAGTTTCTGTTTTAGAGGAAAGAGTAGTGTCTTTATTAATGTGTCTGTCTTGCCAAATTCTCTGAGTCCCTTCTTAAAGGGAATGTTAATCTCTAACATTTTACATTTCCCCTGCCCCCACACAGACAGAGTTAATCAGTTCCATGTCTGTTATACTCGTTCTTTTTAGCACAATTAAAAAGCTTTTTGTGATTAAAAACTTTTTTACTTTAAAATAATTTTAGAATTCAAAGGTACAAAAACAGTATTCCCCTAATATTAACATCTTTCCTAATTGTAGTGTATTTCTCCAGAACAGAAATGAAAATTTGTACAATACTCTTAATACAGGCTTTATTTTAATATTACCAGTTTTTCCACTAATTTCATTTTTCTGGTCCAAGATCCAGTCCAGTTGTATTTTGTTATTTCTCCTTACAGTTTCCTAATTGGTGACAATTCCTCAGTCTTTCCTTGTCTCTTATGATCATAAAACTTTTGAAGAATACTGATCAGATATTTTGTAGACTGCCCTTCTGTTTGGGTTTGTTTACCGTTTCCTAATGATTAGAAGGAGATTATACATCTTTGCAAGAGACCCACAGAAACATGATGCGTGTCCTCCGTGTGTCACATTTGAGGGTCTGTGAGGGCCTGCATCTTCCCAGTGGTCATATGGACCTCAGTCATGTGGTTAGGGCAGCATTTGCTAAGTTTCAACATTGTGAGGTTGTGTCTTTCCCTTTGTAATGAATGAATATTTAGGGGGAGATACTTTGAAACTCTGCAGATAATCCTGTTCCTCCTTATACTTTTCTCATGAGTTTTAGTGGTGTCTGTGTACCGCCACTTTTGTTTGTTTTCCAGGTGGTAATTTTCTTTTCCATTCTACATTTATTAATTGGAATTCTATAAGTAAAAGCTGTCTCTTCTTCCTCACTTACTTACTCAACTTTTTCTTTATACTGTGGATTCATGACATTTAATTCTGTGAATTATAATTCAGTATGATCATTATAATCCAGTATGATCAAACTGTGCATTTGTGATTTATCTAATCACGGAAATGTAGACAAGTATAAATGTAACCAGAAAGAAGAAATAGGTTGAGGAATGAAAACATTTGAAAAACAGTGTTAAAGATCATTTAAAAGATAAATACTGTTCAGCGATAAGAAAGAATGAAGTATGAATCCATGCCATAGCATAGATGAACCTTGAGAATATACTAAGTGGAAGAAGTGAGTTACAAAAGGCCACAGATTGTGTGGTTCTGTTTAGATATCCCAAATAGGCAAATCCGCAGAGACAGAAAGTAGGTCAGTGGTTGCTAGGGGTTGGGACTGGGTGTTGGGAGGCGTGAAGGTTGACTGCTAATAGTGTAGAATTGCTTTTTAGGGCTCTGATAATGTCTTAAAGTTGAGTGTAGTGATAGTGTCACAGCTGTGAGAAGATACTCAACATCACTGAATTGTGTACTTTAAATTGGAGAATTGTTTGAATTATATTTCACATAAACCTGTTTAAAAAGAAAGAAAAAACAAATATGGTTATTAAAAATTCATAGAAAGCATTTAAAGTTTCCATAGCAGATAGTGGGTAATTAACACTTAAATATTGGCTGTTCTCATCCAGGCAGAAAATAGAACTATGTATAGAAATATGAAAACTAAATCGTGGAAGTAATAGCGTTGTGCTGTACTTAGTATTTTTGAAGTAATTGAACTTCAGACCATATAATATATGGCATATTTTAAATTTATATTAAAAACAAGCTATAATTAGTATATTCCAAATCATTAATTTACAAATTTTTATGGTACTGTTTTACACTTGTAAACTTGCTGAGGCTCCCTCTTATAAAATGACTACCTTACTGTCTGTTCAGTATGGTCTCATTTGCTAGCTATATTTATATGTAACTAGGTATATTTTTTTTATATACTATGTGTGTATATTTATCTATCAATTCATAATAGAGTATTATCTTTCATGTTACAAATAATGTTTAACACGTAGCTCCCAGGCAGTTTTGGCTGTCACAGTCTACTTCTGCCTTGATGATGACAAAAGAGGCAGTGGAAAATTTAAATTGACACATCCTTGGGGATAGGATAAATGATATTTATCATTTTAAGACTAAATTGACTGGTAAACAAGACAGATAATTTGTAACATTACCCTCTATACTCATTGGCTTGTCTTCTCTTTATTTTGGTTATAGTTTCTATGAACTCTTTAAAAATAGACAATGGCAACAAAGAAAATAGGAAGTTGTAAGACCTGTTAAGCTAGGGTTCCAGTCTGAATCTACCACTAACTAGCTGTTTATTCTGTGAGTTGGAAGCCAAAACTTACCTCTTTGGACCCCAGTGATCACATCTGTAATTGAGGAGATTCGTATGTCATTAGCCACAGGCAAATACTTCTTTAGTATGTCTCTGTATTCAGAAAATATTTTTCTTCTCAGTAAACACTAGGTTTATTATTTTGATTTTTATTTTAAATGAGACTGAATTTTGATGGATTGTATTTACTTCCACATGTGTTAAGAAGTAATACTGTTGTTTTTATATTTACACGATTATTGTATAGGTTCTTATCCAAGATCTCTTGGATATAAAATATGATCAAGATCTGAAAACTTCAGCTGTTGTAGACTATTAAGGTAATCTGTGAAGACATTTAAAGCTGCTGAGTGTCAGCACTTTTAAAATTATCTCATAGGTTTACCTTTTGTATTTTTTTGTATGTTATAGGCATCAGTAATTCCCCCTATTCCTTTTCTTTTTTTAAGTCCCTGTCTTTCTGTTATATAAGGTCTACACCTTTCTCTGTTGAGGTTTGAGGTTAGGCTTTCTTGAAGTTGGCCTTAGGTTGGCACATGGAACTTACATCTTCTTAGAAAAGTAGTTTTGATCAGGCTATATCTGCTATAATAAAAGATACTCTTTAAGGTAAACAGTAGCTAAATCTGTTCTCTAATGGCATGTCCCATGCTGCACACATCACTGTTTTTAATTAAGTTTGAAATTTTATCTTTAATTGAAGTACTTCATAGTGTAACTTCATAAATGTTTCTCTGTCACATGACTCCATATATCTGACATTAAATGCTGTTTATACATGTGTTTTCCCACAACTTACCTAGGGATCAGGCCCAGCCTCGGGTACAGTACCACTGAATTCAATGAACGTGGATGCGGTTTGTGAGAAACTGAAACAAATCGAAGGGCTGGACCAGAGCATGCTGCCTCAGTACTGTGCAACCATCAAAAAGGTGACCTGCACTTTTACCTGCTCACTCGAGGGCACGGGAGGCGGGCTCTGTGGACAGCGAGCATTAGGCTATCAAAGATGATTTCTCTGCTGAGATGGGAAAGCTCAAGTGGAAATAGGTTTCTTATTTTGTATCCTAAAATTGCCCTTTTGTGCCTTAGTTTAGAGATGGATAAAAGAAAGTGCTGTGTTACAATGCTACTTCACAGTGATCTCATGTAAGTTAAAAGTGCTTTGATGAGAAATATTGATTGAAAGCTCTAAAGGATTTCAGATTAAGGTTGCCAACTACTTACATTTCCAGTATGCAGCATAGAACATTTGAAAGCCTTTTCTTTTATGTTACACTTTCTTTAGTTGTAATATTTGTGATTTAACAGTTATCCAAGTAAACCACGCTTGCTTCATTTCCATCTAATTCTCACTTTCATGTCTTAGAGGACTCTGATCATGTCCCGTTTAAGTTTTGGGTGTGCAAGGCTGACACATTTGAAGAGGTTCTTTTCTTCCTAGAACTTTTATTGCAGTTCCAGTAACTACCATGAACCTGAGATTTCAAGGATGTCTTTCCATGTACAGGGCTAACTGAGTCCCAGTTTTAATAGATATTTCTACTAAGTTATACTTTTTCTATCAGAAATACAGTGAAGTAGAACATTAACAACAGCATCTAGTATTTACATACTTTAAAGAATGGCATCTGAAAAGTTAATTGTGAACATATATACTATCTTACTGCCCCAAAAGAATGCCTGGTCATAGCAAACACCCTCTTCTAAGTGATGACTCTACACACGGACATCACCAGATGGTCAGTACCGAAATCAGATTGATTATATTCTTTGCAGCCAAAGATGGAGAATCTCTATACAGTCAACAAAAACAAGGCCAGGAGCTGGCTGTAGCTCAGATGATGAACTCCTTATTATAAAATTCAGACTTAATTAAATTGAAGAAAGTAGGGAAAACCACTAGACCATTCAGGTATGACCTAAATCAGATCCCTTACAATTATACAGTGGAAGTAACAAATAGTTTCAAGGGATTAGATCTGATAGAGTGCCCAAGGAACTGTGGATGGAGGTTCTTGACATTGTATACAAGGCAGTGATCAAGACCATCCTCAAAAACAAATGCAAAAAGCCAAAATGGTTGTCTGAGGAGGCCTTACAAATAGCTGACAAAAGACGAGGCTAAAGGCAAAGGATAAAAGGAAAGATAGATCCATCTGAAAGCAGCGTTGCAAAGAATAGCAAGGAGAGATAAGAAAGCCTTCCTCAGTGATCAATGCAAAGAAATAGAGGAAAACAATAGAATTGGAAAGACGAGATCTCGTCAAGAAGATCAGAGACACCAAGGGAACATTTCATACAAATAATGGGCATAATAAAGGACAGAAATGGTAGGGACCTAACAGAAGCAGAAGATACTAAGAAGAGGTGGCAAGAATACACAGAACTACACAAAAAAGATCTTCATGACCCAGATAGCTACAATGGTGTGATCACTCACCTAGAGCCAGACATCCTGGAGTGCGAAGTCAAGTGGGCCTTAGGAAGCATCACTATGAACAAAGCTAGTGGAGGTTATGGAATTCCAGCTGAGCTATTTCAAATCCTGAAAAATGATGCTGTGAAAGTGCTGCACTCAATATGCCAGCAAATCTGGAAAATTCAGCAGTGGCCACAGGACTGGAAAATGTAAGTTTTTATTCCAGTCCCAAAGAAAGGCAATGCCAAAGAATGCTCAGACTACCACACAATTGCCGTCATCTACAACGCTAGCAAAGTAATGCTCAGAATTTTCCAAGTCAAGTTTCGTGAACCGTGAACTTCCAGATATTCAAGCTGGATTTAGAAAAAGCAGAGGAACCAGAAATCAAGTTGCCAGCATTTGTTGGATCATCAAAAAAAGCAAGAGAGTTCCAGAAAAACATCTACTTTATTGCCTACGCCAAAGCCTGTGACTGTGTGGATCTGAACAAACTGTGGAAAATTCTTCAAGAGATGAGAGTGCCAGACCACCTTACCTGTCTCCTGTGAAACCTGTATACAGGTCAAGAAGCAACAGTTAGAACCAGACATGGAACAAAAAACTGGTTCCAAATTGGGAAAGGAGTGCATCAAGGCTGTATACTGTCACCCTGCTTATTTAACTTACATGCAGAGTACATCATATGAAATGCTAGGCTGGATGAAGTACAAGCTGGAATCAAGATTGCTGGGAGAAATACCAGTAACCTTAGATACACCGATGACACCACCCTTGTGGCAGAAAGTGAAGAGGAACTAAAAAGCCTTTTGATGAAAGTGAAAGAGGTGAGTAAAAAAGCTGGCTTAAAACTCAACATTTAAAAACGAAGATTATAGCATCCGGTCCCATCTCTTCATGGCAAATAGATGGGGCAATAATGGAAACAGCGAGAGACTTTCTTTCAGTGGGCTCCAAAATCACTGCAGACGGTGACTGCAGCCATGACATTAAAAGACGCTTGCTCCTTGGAAGAAAAGCTATGACCAACCGAGACAGCATATTAAGAGCAGAGACATTACTTGGCCAACAAAGGTCCATTTAGTCAAAGCTGTGGTTTTTCCAGTAGTCATGTATGATGTGAGAGTCATGTGTGGATGTGAGAGAAAGAAAGCTGAGTGCCAAAGAACTGATGGCTTTTGACCTGTGGTGTTGGAGAAGACTCTTGAGGGTCCCTTGGACAGCAAGGAGATGGAATCAGTCAGTCCTAAAGGAAATCAGTCCTGAATATTCATTGGAAGAACTGATGCTGACTGAAGCTCCAATCTTTGGCTACCTGATGCAAAGAACTGACTCATTAGAAAAGACTCTGATGCTGGGCAAGATTGAAGGCAGGAGGAGAAGGGGATGACAGAGGATGAAATGGTTAGATAGCATCACCGACTTGATGGACATGAGTTTGAGCAGGCTCTGGGAGTTGGTGATGGACAGGAAAGCCTGGAGTGCTGTAGTCCATGAGGTCCCAAAGAGTCTGAGACAACTGAGCAATTGAACTGACTGATACTATCTTAGTAACCATAACCTACATTTGGTCAGAAATGCTCATATAGCACCGGTTTTCTCACAGATGTAGTTAATTCCCGTTTGCAAAAGTGTCCAGCACTGCCTTTGCAAGCTACTGACCTCACTCTCTCCTCTAGGCAGCTTGATTAGAGTCAGGAGTGAGTGAGGCCCCCACATGAATCCTTTGTGGGGATTTTATTTCCCTCAGGACAGTGGTTTTCTCCCTGCTCAGCTCTTTGCTAACAGGCCCTTGCTGTTTAAAGCCCATCATGGCCGTTGGTTTCTTAAGAACTGCTAACCTCCTTGCATTTCCACAGAGGACCCCTGCCATAGGCTTGCTCCGTACAGTCTTTTCTTCAGAATTCATTTGGAAACTGGGCATTCTGTTGATATTAAACACAGGTATCTAATACTTTACCACAGTTCAGGTTTTGTATTTTTGTAAAATAAGTAAACTGCCTGTTTATTAATCAAGAAAATTCCTCATCAGAGACCCAGTGGTGATAAGATTGTTTTTTGTGCATTTAATAGATTGGGAACCTTGTGGTGGACATTTGTAGTGATTGAGGTTATCTGGTGTAGTTGATGAACATGTTTGTCAGTGCTTACTTTATTTAGAAGTAAATGAAGGCTTACCAGGGCTTCCCTGGTAACTCAGCTGGTAGGTCAGCTGGTAAAGATTCCACCTGCAATGCAGGAGACCTCAGTTTGATTGCTGGGTTGGGAAGATCCACTGGAGAAAGAGATAGGTTACCCAGTCCAGTATTCTTGGGCTTCCCTGGTGATCAGCTGGTTAAGAATCCGCCTACAATGTGGGAGACCTGGGTTCAATCCCTCGGTTGGGAAGATCCCCTGGAGAAGAGAAAGGCCACCCACTCCAGTATTCTGGCCTGGAGAATTCCATGGACTGTATAGTCATGGGGTCGCAGAGTCGGACACAACTGAGCGACTTTCACTTTCACTTCATTTAGAACTTTGTCGGTGAGTGACCAGCATGCTGACGGACATCTGTGTCCCCTCCCAGCAGCTTGCCTTTGTGGTCAGATTTTATAAGATTACAGGGGAAGAGTTAACAGTTTTGTTATTACTCATGGCAAGGTACGTAGTTTCAGAAATAATTGTGTTTAACTCTGAGGTTGATCCATGTGATTTATTTTACTTGAGCGCCTGAAACACTTGGGAAAGCATAGAGTGACTTATGTTGTTCAGACTGCTTGTTTAATAATTATGTGGCATGATAAGCTTCTTTAGGTCAGTGTATTCTAGTCTCTAGAATAAATGTGCTTTTTAATCACTGGAAATTCAAAATTTCTCACATTTTGTTTATCTTGTGTTTGTTTTTATTCAGGCAAACATAAATGGCCGTGTGTTGGCTCAGTGTAACATTGATGAACTGAAGAAGGAAATGAATATGAATTTTGGAGACTGGCATCTTTTTAGAAGCACAGTAAGATATTTTTAATACTTGTAGATTTACAGTACTTTATAAAAGAAGTGCCAGTAAGTACTGGTCTAAACTGATATTTTCCTATATTTTTAAAAAACGTGTAAGAATGGCATTTTACACTTGTGTGTAGGGCTCCTGTATGTCCTATTATGTAGAGTATATATAGCAGCTCTTAGCCATATTTGCTTCTGGGCATTTCACTTGGAAATACGGGAGAGAGACCACCTGCCAATTCTCCACGCTTTCATTGACCAAGACACTCTCCTGACCTCATTCAGTCAGGCTTCTCTAATCCTGTAGGCCTTGACCTTGGTATCTGTTCTTGTGGGTCTGTGTTGCCGAGTTGTAGCAAGAATTCTGTAAAGTCAGTTTAGAAAGAACCTCACCCTTAATGTCTGATCACCTTCGATATCTGATCAAATTCCTCATCGCCCTGCCCACCCCCAGTGATGTGCTAGACCCCTGGCCTGCCTCCAGCATAAATCCTGTCAAGATGGTTCAGCCAGAAAACACCCCTCCCCACCCCAGTACTCCTGAGGCGTCCTCTTCGCATCTTCCCATCCACTGACCCCCTTGCTCCTGGGCTGTAAATGCCCATATGTCCATGCTGCTTTTGGAATTGAGCCCAGTTCGGTCCTGAGCTCTCCTTGCCCCACTGCAGTAGCTCCTACTGCTTTAGCTGCCGTCCAGCTCTGCTGCTCAGTGACACGCTCCAGTTGTGCTACATCTTAATGTTGTGTTACACTAGGAACGTAATGGCCAAATGAGAGTGTGCCACATGTACGATGATTGCCGTCATTCCAGTCATCCTTTAGTATCTGGTGGGGGAGTGGTTCTGGGACCCCCGTGATTCCAAAGTCTTTGTATACACAAGTTTTTTCTATAAAATGGCATGGTATTTGTACACTACACACACCTTCTTGTATACTTTAAATCACCTACAGATTACTTACAATACCTCATACACTGTGAATGCTGTGCAAATAGTTGCCAGTGCATGGCAAATTCAAGTGTTGATTTTTGGAACTTTCTGAAATCTTTTTTCCCAAATATTTTCAATCTGTGATTGGTTGATTCTACAGATGCAAAACCACTGGATTCTGAGGGCCAGCTGTACTACTTTTAGTACAGATAACCCTTGAACAATTTGGAGGTTAATCCACTGACAAGTTGGAGTCAGCCCTTCATATCCAGGGCTTTTACACATCTGTGGATTCAGGCAGCCCTGGACCACGTAGTAAAAACTGCCATCTCCACTATCGAAAAACATTTGTGAGGAAGCGGACCTGCACAGTTCACACCTGTCTCAGTCAAGGGTCAGTTGTATTGTTAATATGAAAGATAAGCAGATATAGGAGAAATTTATTTGAAATTCACTTACAGAAGTTTGCTTTCTCCTTTGTGTTTAATTTTTAAAATAATTTCTAAAGCTTCTAAAATGTGATTTGTCCATGTGGATATTGATGACTTTGTTTACTGTTAAGATATTAGAAATGAGAAATGCAGAAAACCAAGTGGTCCCTGAAGACCCACGTTTACTGAGTGAAAACAGCAGCTCTGTTCCTCACGGTGAACCTGCTCGTCGCTCCGCACACAGCGAGCTGCCCCACACTGAGCTCTCCAGTCAGGCTCCCTACACCCTGAACTTCAGCTTTGAAGAGCTGAACACGCTTGGCCTGGACGAAGGGGCTCCTCGCCACAGCAATCTAAGTTGGCAGGTATTTACTGGAATGCCATTATTTACATGAGCCGAAGAGGAAGGACGGGGTTGAATTAGCTGGGATTCTCTTGGTGCATTCAGAGAATCATTTAGAAACTCTTTAGTGAGTCCCCAAGTGAACAGAGTGGAGGGAGGCGGCCCTGTTCTCCAGGAGCTGTGTTCTTCTGGAGAGGACAGTCAGTAAAACAGAGACAATAACATTATTTCTGAAGCTGATAAGAATTGTGAAAACAGTAAAATAGGGTAATGGCATTGAAGGTAAATAGGAACTGGGCTCTCTAGGTAGTTAGCTGAATTCATCCTTCACTTGCTATTTTCTTGTTCAATTCAGTAAGCATTGGCTTAAGATACATCTTCATGGATATTCGTTTCCTTTTTATTATCTGATGTTAGTCATGGAGGGGCTCTTTCTTTGGATGTTCTTAGAAGAAGGAGGACAGGCAAGGATCAGGATTAAAAACAAAAGTGAGAGAACATGAGAAGGAGAAAGGAAAAACAAACTAGGAAAAGATCAGAGCAGGGCACAGAACAGAGAGAAGATGAGCAAGGGAGGAAAAACAGGAAGTAGTTACAAAGAACTCTTTGGAAAGGGAACTGTATTTAGAAAAAGCAATGCCTGTTAGGCCTGCTGTTTGTAAGGATGTTGTGTTTGGTTTGGTAGTAAAAATAATTTTGTTGTTGTTGTACTTTTTTCTACCTACTATACATCTTATTTCTTTGGGAAAGCATTTTATTATGTGCATTAACTATGATAAAAATTTCTATATTTTTCAGTAAATTAATTCCACACTTGACCCTTTTATCTCTCTGTTTGTACAACAGTGATCCCTTTATTTTCTCTGGAATTCCTTTGACCATTTCCTGAGAAATCCTCATCCTCCATACTTGGTGTTCCCACCATGCCCTGGCAGCTCTCCCAGCCTCCCTCCAGTACCACTACTCTCAAACTTATTTCAAATCTTAGAACCCTTTTACACTCTTAAAAATTATTGAAGGACCTGTAAAGAGCTTTTGTTTTTATAAGTTTTATCTTTCAGTATTTGCCATATTAGAAATAAAAACTGAGAAACTTAAAAATAAACCAATTATCTTTTCAGTTCAGTTCAGTCGCTCAGTCATGTCCGACTCTTTGCGACCCCATGAATTGCAGCACGCCAGGCCTCCCTGTCCATCACCAACTCCCGGAGTTCACCCAGACCCACGCCCATGGAGTCAGTGACGCCATCCAGCCATCTCATCCTCGGTCGTCCCCTTCTCCTCCTGCCCCCAATCCCTTCCAGCATCAGAGTCTTTTCCAATGACTCAACTCTTCGCACGAGGTGGCCAAAATACTGGAGCTTCAGCTTCAGCATCATTCCTTCCAAAGAAATCCCAGGGCTGATCTCCTTCAGAATGGACTGGTTGGGTCTCCTTGCAGTCCAAGGGACTCTCAAGAGTCTTCTCCAACACCACAGTTCAAAAGCATCAATTCTTCGGCACTCAGCCTTCTTCACAGTCCAACTCTCACATCCATACATGACCACAGGAAAAACCATAGCCTTGACTAGACGGACCTTAGTCAGCAAAGTAATGTCTCTGCTTTTGAATATGCTATCTAGGTTGGTCATAACTTTTCTTCCAAGGAGTAAGCGTCTTTTAATTTCATGGCTGCAGTCACCATCTGCACGGATTTTGGAGCCCAGAAAAATAAGGTCTGACACTGTTTCTACTGTTTCCCCGTCTATTTCCCATGAAGTGATGGGACTGGATGCTATGATCTTCGTTTTCTGAATGTTGAGCTTTAAGCCAACTTTTTCACTCTCCTCTTTCACTTTCATCAAGAGGCTGTTTAGTTCCTCTTCACTTTCTGCCATAAGGGTGGTGTCATCTGCATATCTGAGGTTATTGATATTTCTCCCAGCAGTCTTGATTCCAGCTTGTGTTTCTTGCAGTCCAGCATTTCTCATGATGTACTCTGCATATAAGTTAAATAAGCAGGGTGACAATACCTTGACGTACTCCTTTTAAACCAGTGTAAACCAACATAGATGATACTTTTATGAAAAATGACTATTTTTGAGAACAAAACATATTTACTGAAAATAATAATTGTGTTACCAATCTTTCATGCTTGGCTTAATAGTAGTCAGCTAGATTCCCTTAGCTGCTTTGGCATTCAGTCTCTTGGGAGGTCACACATGAGGGAACCTCTGGGGACTCCACTGTGCATTATTGTGAGAATGCAAGTGGAAAGGCAAAGGTCATCTTCATATGCTTAGGAAGACAGTTTGGCCCTCATGGATCCCTGGGAGGGGTACAAAGACTGCACTTGGCGTGAGGGAGTGGCATCGTCCTCTCAGTGTTCACTGGGTCTAAGGGAAACTTCTTGCGAGCTGGGTTATTTCCTCCCTGTACAAGGAAGGTCTACTTTATTTCTACTTTGTTTCAACCTTGGCTCTTTCCTTTCTCAAACTTCCTTGATTCTTTTCTCTCCATTTCCTTCCTTTTCCCCCCTAATCTTTATTTCTTATTCCTTGTGTATTACGTTCTCTGGGATCTAAAGCAATTCTCATTCTAAAACTTCACATTGGAGATCAAACGTCTAAAAATATTTTATTTCTCTGTTTACTTGGACCTCATTGTTGACCTCATGGCCTCCATTTCTATTCATTTGGATCCAATATTCATCTTCTCCATTGCACTCTATACTTTTGCTCTAAAATTTTTTGTTTTTGTTTTTTGTTTTGCATTTTGAGTACATTTACTCTCTCTGAATTGAAATTTGACAGAAACTTCATGTTGTGCAAGTTGAGAAAGGTTCTTTTTAACATACGTTGAAGATGTGAGTATTTTGTTCTTGAGATCCTATCTTAACTCTCATTTTCTTTCTCTTTTCTAAGAGGCACTTTTATATTTTATCAATGAAGGTGACTTTTGCCTTAAATAAATTTAAAAGTTTGAAATTATAAAAACATGTCCTAAGGTTGTTAATATAACCTTAAATTATACTTTTAAATATTAACAGTAAACTAATTTTATTAAAATCTATATAAAGCTTTCTAATAACACTAAAATTACTCATAAGTTCACAGCTTTTGTTAAACTGTGTTATACAGAATTCTTTTAAAAGAATTTGTTATTTTTAATAACTTTAACAATTCTTATTGTCATATATATATTTCCTAAGCTCATGTTTATTTTGCCTTTTTTTGGTTTGTTTGAATTCTTAAATTATTATTATTATTTTTTTTTGTCTTTACAGTCACAAACTCGCAGAACCCCAAGTCTTTCCAGTCTCACTTCCCAGGATTCCAGTATTGAAATTTCAAAGCTTACTGATAAGGTGCAGGCTGAGTATAGAGACGCTTACAGAGAGTACATTGCTCAGATGTCTCAGTTAGAAGGGGGCACAGGTTCCACAACCATGAGTGGCAGGTCTTCTCCCACAGCACGTATTACATGGGTCAGAGTTCATCTGGGGGCTCCATTCACTCTAGTTTAGAACCTGAGAAAGGGAAGGATAGTGAACCAAAGCAAGATGATACACGGAAGTCATTTCTGATGAAGAGGGGAGATGTTATAGATTATTCCTCATCAGGAGTTTCCACCAATGATGCCTCACCCCTGGATCCTATTACCGAGGAAGATGAAAAATCCGATCAGTCAGGCAGTAAGCTTCTCCCAGGCAAGAAGTCCTCAGAAAGGTCAAGTCTCTTCCAGACAGACCTGAAGCTGAAAGGAGGTGGACTGCGCTATCAGAAACTCCCTAGTGACGAAGATGAATCTGGGACAGAAGAGTCAGACAACACTCCACTGCTCAAAGACGACAAAGACAAGAAAGCTGAAGGGAAAGCAGAGAGAGCGTTGAAGTCTCCAGAGCACAGCACAGAGCCCATTCGAACCTTCATCAAGGCCAAAGAGTACTTGTCAGATGCCCTCCTTGACAAAAAGGACTCCTCTGACTCGGGAGTGAGGTCCAATGAGAGCTCGCCCAACCACTCCCTTCACAATGAGGCAGCAGATGACTCCCAGCTTGAAAAGGCCAACCTCATAGAGCTCGAAGATGACCCCCACAGTGGAAGACGGGGAGTCCCGCACAGCCTGAGTGGCCTGCCAGACCCCCTCGTGGCCCGGATGTCCATTTGCTCCGAGGACAAGAAGAGCCCTTCTGAATGTAGCTTGATAGCCAGCAGCCCCGAGGAAAACTGGCCAGCATGCCACAAAGCCTACAACCTGAATCGCACCCCCAGCACCGTGACCCTGAACAACAACAGTGCCCCAGCTAACAGAGCCAACCAGAATTCCGATGAGACGGAGGGGCTGAGGGAGACGCCTCAAGTCCTCCTGAGGTCAGGCTCCAGTTCCCACTCCACTGCTCTGCAGAATGAGAACCTGAAGAGCATGGCACACAAGCGAGGCCAGCGTTCCAGCTACACGAGGCTCTCAAAGGACTCCTCAGAGCTCCAGCAGTAGCCTCCTCCGATAGCACAGGCTTTGGAGAAGAAAGGGAGAGCATTCTTTAAGAAGAACAAGCACAAGTAGAATAGCATTACTGTGCCCCTGTGACAGGACTGACCTGAGTTTTTAGTGACTTCATCTTCGCATGTTATCTTTGTCCATTTCACTCACAAAACCTTCACGGATGAGATCTTGGGTAATAGAGACACATACTGTACAGCAGAGGGAAGTGTGAGAAAGCCTGGCTCATCCATCAGCCCCATTGTCTTTATACTTAGAAGCATAAAATCTCACTATTGTTAGGACACGTTTCATTGGCATACAGCTGCAAGACAAGATCTGAGTATACAGATAGGTCAGAAAGTTTATTAAATATAAGCTGAATTTGCCAACAAAAGTAACAAGCTAGAGACTCCTTTTGAGGAACATTCATTCACTAAATATTTGAGGGAAGACATTATGCTGAGTGAACCAGGAGCACATTTTGCTCTTAAGGGGTAAAAAGTCATGGAATAGCCTCTAGAGACTAAAGGTTAATGCTTTGTAAGTTGAGAACTATGTGTTATATAACAGATTGCTTATCAAAGAGTTTTAAAATTGTAAGTAGAAAATATAAAGAGGGCTTTAAAAGTTGATAAAAGAGTGAGTCAACAGTGTCCAGAGTAGAGCCCCAGAAACTGGGCCCTTGTGAATGGCTAGTAGGTTGGCCTATGGGGCTAGGGGCATCACCTCCCTATGACCTAGACACTCTTCTTTCTAAATCAAGAGACCTGTCCCTATATCAGCATATGAATTCTAGGGGAGGATCATATGAAACACTTCTAGAAAAAAAGTTTAAGACATGTAACAAAGCAAGGGTAAAAAGATGAATCTCGTGTGACTTTTCATTTACTGATAGAGTTAAGAGAACGGTCCCATTGAAGTGTGGTGTGAACTGGAGATGCCCCCTGCCATCATGTGTTGACATCTTTTTGGCCTTTTTAACATAATGTATCCATGTAGCACAATAATCTTCAGTCACAAATAGAATGTAGATGTTGAGATCTAGATGCGCAGTTACCTAAATGTGGTATAGATGATGTTTTCCACTTAACCAGATTTTTATTGACATGCTGAATCGTTTGTTTATTTGACCAGTCATTGCATTAAAAAGTTGCCTCTTGTGGGTTTCGTTGCCTTGCTGTTTGAGTGTAATCTAACATTTCCATGAAGCATTTATTTTGCATGACCTTAACAAATGTTTTAATCAATTAAAAAAGCAGAATGTTGTTGACGTTATATGTTGAAATGTTAACATTTTAGTATTTATAGTGTTTATTAGTTTGCAGTATTGTGTAATCAGTTATTTCAGGGGCAATATTTTGTTCCTTTTCAGGTGAGTAGATGCAGCTTAATGTCATTGTGGTGTATTCTTTATTCTGTTTGTGAAGTTAATACCAGAGTATTAAGTGTACAAATAGATTTAGAACACAATAAAAAAATTGCATGCTATTCTGAGTCATGAATTTTTATTCACTGCAGTGATGATTCACATTTTGATTAAAAATAAAGTAATTTGTGTGTTTGTTTTGTCAGAGGTCTAAAGTGCGTTGAAGACGTTCAGGTTCACGTAGCAGTCACGCGGCTGGCAGGGGTGTCCTGAGTGACTCTCCCTGGCCTTTTGAAGTGCATGGCTGTTAGGTCCAGTGTCTGAATGGTGCTTTTGTGAAGCATAGCGCCCAAGCGCAGCTCTGTGCCGTGCATTTCTGTAACCACAAGAAGTCGGTTTTCCAGATCCTGGAAGAATATCAGTTTAATTTGTTGCATGAGCATCCTGGAAAAGTTTGCTTTTTCACAGTGCTTTAGAAATTGACAAACCAGATGGGTTATTGAGTTGCACCATGATCCTTTTGAGTCTGTCTGTGTCTGTGTGTGTGTGTGTGTGTATCCATATCTATTTATAACCTGTAGCCCAGCTTGACTCACATATGCAAAACTTTGCTGTAAACTGGGTGAAAAATGACAGAAAAGGATCAGTGCTCTAAATTTGCCAGTCCCTTAAGAGTCTGCCTCGTTATTGTCTTGCCATGTTTTGTAAACTGTTACCTTTACTTTAAGCCACAGATAGTTCTGTCCACATAGCTAATGTTAAGGCAAATTCATTGACCACAGACATGTTGGGTGGTGCCTGTGAGAATGGCCTTTCTGTAGAAGAGACTGGTAAAGAACCGATGCCCTCTCAGTTGATACAGTTTTCATGATGCTGAGTGTTTAAGGATCAGCTCTCAAATTTGGGGAAACTTAAAATTCCTAACAACCATTTTCAATATTAACATGAAAACTTGTTTTTGTCTTATATTTTATTTATGCGAGTTTTACACAGCAGTTAGAAGAAGTTTAATTGCCTAGCCAAATAATTTTAGAAACTTATGTGCTAAAATTCTTAAATTGAGAACTCTTTAGATCACCTGCATGCTATAGTTCTGAGTGAAATATATTTGTCATCATGACTTTTTCCTTATAAATACTAAGTATTAGAAAATATTTGTGAATGAAATTAAATCCCTTATCCTTCTGGCTAAAATACTAAATTTAAAAGGTTTTAAGATTACATAAGTTTTGGCTATACCAGGAATTCTCAGCCTGTTTAGAAGTATCCTAGGTTAAAAATCCCTGACTTCCTGGTTAACTCTTGAGTAAAATCAATACAGCTACCAGGAAAGGAGAACCAGAGGGCACTGTCCCCTCAACTTTATGGAGTGACATTGAGGGAATAAGCTGGTAAAAGAAAGGAGCCGTGAAATTAACTTCTTTACACTTGAGACTGAATATATCTAGGCTCCCTCACTGCTTGCCCTTCTGGAATTATGCCGACACTGGCAGAAGGGAAGGGACAGCTGATGGGACTTTTTTGCTTGGGGTAGGGGTTGGGGGGTGACCAGCCTGGGTGGGCTACCTGAAATGATTGCATTTTTGATTTGCAGGTTCTGGTGTCCCTAACCATTCCCTAACTCAGAATTCTAAGCATAGGCCATAATTTTGCAAATGAATTGGGAAACAATCTGTAACTGAGAGCCTCCCTTTGGATGGTCTTTAATGGCTCATCACTTCAGAGAGGTTGAGAATCCTTGGTTGAGACTGATTAACTAGAAGGCAAATTTAAAATCTTACATATCTCAAACCCTTTCATGCCTAGGAAGAAAATGCTGCCTTTGAGATAGATAGATCTTCCGAGGGATCCAGTTTAAGCTAAGGTATGTAAAAAATTAAGTTATCAAAGTCATTAGTTTTAAGCCACCACTGAAACAGTTCTTACCAAGAAGAGAATTAATATTTTCACCACTTTAAAAAGAATTACGGTTAAAAGTAAAAAATAGCTAAAACAGTTGGTAGAAATCAACAACCACTGTCACTGACATGGTCAAAGCATTTTAGGTAGAATGGTAAAGCACAGCCTTGGTTAACACCGTGCTGCTGTGCCCTGGTCTGGGGGTGAGAGGTTTCTTAAAAGGGTAAGAGCTCTTTGAACAGGTCTAGTTGGCTCAGTGGTGAGCTCTGAATCTCCAGTTACAGTGACACATTAGAAAATAAGGAATTAATAGGAATAAATGGATCCATCAAGAAAGGCAAACAATGATTTCCAGACTATTAGTAGAACAACTCCTCAAAGTCAGTAAAACAGCACATGGTTTGACCTCACCAAAGTGAGAACCAACCAAAACTGGCCAGAACTGTGAATTACAATGATACTGTACAAGAAAGCAGTGGGACTGTCTTGAGGTCCACAGAATGTTCTGACAATGTCTATACAGAGTGATCAGCTCATTTACAGAGACTACGGTTAGGTCCTTAAGTTTCTTGAGGTTAATATGTTTTGTGTAATGTTACTTCCCGCCTGCCTACACAGGAGATGAGAGAGATGCAGGTTTGATCCCTGGGCAGATCCTCTGGAGAAGGGCATGGCAACCACTCCAGTATTCTTGCCTGGAGAATCCCATGGACAGAGGAGCCTGGCGGGCTACAGCCCATAGGGTTGCAGAGTTGGACACGACTGAAGTGACTAAGCACGTACAGTGTTCTTTACACCAGTGACGTATAATATGAGCCCTTTTTTAGTTTGCCCAGATTTAACAAAACACAATCTATCAAATGATTATTAGAACTTGAATAAAATTTTACTTTAAAAAAGCATTGAACTCCATGCTCCCTGTTACTCAAATTGAGTTGCTTGAAATAAGATCATCTTGACTACCCACCATTGTTCTCTTAATTTTAACGTGTTTTATACTTATTTACCTCATTTTCTTTCAAGGTGACAGGGGCTCTAGGTCTTAGCACCCTGCTCATAGACCATTCCTTCTGACAATTCGGTTACCTTCTCACAGTTGTTGGCTCCTCACCAAATACAAGGGGGTAAAGAAGAGACCACCTACTGCTCAGTGATCCTGCTTCCGGTTGGTTGGAGAAGAGATTTGTCACTTTTGCCAGTTTTCTTTGTTCCACATAGTTGTAAAATTTGAATTCATTTTAATGAAGTGTTTCTTTTAGAAAATTTTAGGTAAAAGCCTGAATGTATAGCAAAATGCATGTAAATAAACTATATAACTTGACATTTCTTATATCATCTTGGTCAAGTGTCTAGTAAAAAGACTGTTATTTTCAAAATTGCCAAACTTGCACTTTTTAGTTGTGTTTCAGAGAATTTATAGACTGTATATTGTTATACTTAATGCAAATTAAACTCTCTTTATTTTCAAAGAATTTATTTTCTTTTTGAGTTCTTTGAGTTTTCCCCCTCCCTCTGTGTTTTACCTGAGTTCACTCTTTGTTCACTCTTGTGTCTTAATTTTTTTTTTTCTTTTTGGTTGTCATGTGTTCATCCATTTTACCATAAAACACTCCTTAGAGTATTAGAATGGGAAAGAACCTTAAGAATGCCTGGATTTCAGATGGCCAGGGGACACACAGTCAGTACTTGATAAGGGAGTGAATAAGGAATACCTGAACTAGGAGAGTTTGCCCACAAATCCTAAAAATACTGAATTCGAATGCCTTCAGACAGTATGTTTGTGCTCCAGCTCTTTCCAGACCTTGCCCTCCCCTCCGTTCAATACAATGAATGGTGGTGTCCTTTTAACATATTAAGTTCTCCCCCACTTCCCTATCACCTTATACCCACCTGATACCTGTCTGACCGTATAAACTTTTCTGTTTATGACTCTGGGAATCTTTCAGGACATGGTATCACTCATTGCTAAAAACTCTCAGGGAGGAAGACCCATGGCCTGTCTTGATGAATGCCGTCACAGTAAAGTGCCAAGCTGTCTGCCCTATGTGGATGTATTTTACAGTCCCTGAGTGCCTTAGCCTTTTGTCTAGTCCTTTGTGGAAATGCCCATCTTATAAATTAATCACAGAATCAAATCAAAATGGTTGAGTTAGACATTTTACTTCAGGATACTGAAGATATTTTTACGTATAACTTGGCAACAATGAGCATGTTTTCCCTGAGCCCAGGTTGCCTGCGTCGTTACTGTTGGGGTAGAGAATGTCAAGACCATCCCCCCTAAATCTGATACGTACATAGGTTTACCCTTTCTCCAGCTCAAATTTTCAATGTTTTCTTTTCCCCCCAGTAGGGACAGTTATTTTTATTGACCACTGCTCATTGCTGTCTCTCATTCCTTATCTCAGGCTCACCACTCTGATAAATTTGAACTAGAACACATAAGTTATACTGGGATTCTGTGCTGAATGTTTTATATTTGAGTGAGCCATTATGTGTGGATTGAAAATTTCTTTATTAAGGTAGGCTAACCACTGTTCCAACTACCTCAAAATCTCATGGACTTAATACATTTGAGGTTTGTTGATTGTTGTGTAACAGTTCAGTGTTACCTAAGTTGACAAAGATACAGGAGCTCAGGCTTCTTCACTTTTTGGTTCCACCAGCTCCCAAAGCTGAATCCAAAGTACTTTGTCTCATCTTCTGCGTTCTGTTGATACAAGGGGAGGAGAGAGGGACGAGGCCCACATGTGGGAAGTTTATATCGTCCAGGTATAGAAGTGGTATTTGCCCATTCCACTGGTCTTCCTAAGGCCCCTAGTCGTGCTGAGCTGCAAAGGTGGCTGCGGAATTAGGTGAACTGTATGCCCTGGAGAGGAGCAAGTGTTTGGGTAGCTCATGGGTATCTTCCCACATAGATACGTGATGTGGATGTTCCATATTCAAAACTACGACTCACCTTGTTTTCAACTTTAATCGCAGCATTTTTTTTTAAGGCATCTCTTAATTTTTGCTTTGTATACAGTTTTCATGCTGGTATGATTTCAATTAAATCATAACACCTAACCTGGAAGATTTTAGGATTTTAAGGGAAAGTAATATTCAACTAGTTATTTCCATACATCTGAGGAACTTCACAACTTTCTCATATCAAGCAGGCTGTAGGGAGAAATAAGCAAAGTTAAGTATGAAAAGAATCAAGTTTCACAATTTCTCTAGAATCCTTTTTTATCCAAAGACTCACCATCCATAATCTTCCTGATTCTTAAAATTTGATTATAGAGCAAGACTGTCACAAGAATCTATCTTTTCAACATGCTTCCTCCTAGAAGAGCGGCAACAGGACCTGGTTGCTTCTCCTCATCCCAGGAAGACGAAGCAGCACGTGGTCCTGGGAGGCCCCTGCTGCCTGGCACAGGGACTGGGAGTTAAACAGAAGCTAAACTTCTGTTAGTGGGCGCTCCCATCTGGGAAATGCAGCTCCCACACTTAGAAAGCAGTGCAAAAATAAGACTTTATGTCTACCATTTTGTTTTTAAACAAATTCATCTGCAATCTAACTCTGTTGACCACTTTCCAGTTTTTTTTTCCTATTGGTATTTCATCAATTTCAAGGTGCAGTTTTTCACACCTTGACTTTTTCTGAAATATCTTCCATAACATCAATGGGAACGTTGATATTCCCAGTTTTCCTTCAATGTTTCCTAAACTAATGACACATCCCACAGTTGATGGAGTCTTGTTTGGATTGATGAGACATGATATTACTTTATGCCATGGTCACATTGAGTTGTATCTTTAGCAATAGTAATGGGCTAGTGATGGTTTATAGTCAACTATACTGCAAATTTAACATTTGATGTTGAATATTTGTTTTATCAGTTATTCTATATTCATTTGGATAATGTTATACATTTATTATAATGTAAAAGTTTACATTTATTGAACACATATGCCTCATATTGCTCTATAATTTCTATATGTAACATTTAATATTCACAACTTCATGAATTAATTACTATTATCCTCAATTGACAAACGAAAAACTGAGTAATTTCCCAAGGTTATACAGCTTCTAAGTGGCAGAGCTAGAGTTCAAGCCCAGGCAGTGGACTTCAGAAGGCCCACTCTTATATTACATTTATCTGCATTGTTCTTTAGCTAATTGGGGATGAGTCAATTTTTACACTTCTTTCAAGATACACTTCAACTATAGCTTAATTTGCTGTACCCTTACCATTGTCTACTTGTTTTAAAATAGGTTTTGGGGTTTAAGAAAAAGTCTTTAAAAAATCTATAGCCATGTAAATTACATATATAGGGAAAATTCTGTTTTTTTTTTTTTTAAACATCAAACATCTTTATTCCTACTAGTTATTTTGGAAAATGTTTAATTTTTGGTTTAAAAATCTTTAACTTTTTTTTTTAACATGATTTCCCCCATTATCATTCATGGATTACACCATCACATTAAAGTTGTACATAGTGCTGGATATAAATTTTATTTGCAGTCTTGTTATATGGCTCTTAAATAGTTGTCCTTCTATATGCCTATTGTCAGTATTCTGTGTTAGATTGCAATCTTGAATACCACTATATGTATTTTTCTTTATATCCTATTATTAAAAGTACTAATGCTTAATAAATGTTAATAGATAAGTAATACATATATTGCCTATCTAAAAAATCATTACTGCAGGAGTTTTTTTTTTTTTTTAATGATTCTGGTCACTGCACTGTCTCCTAAGAAGAATAGAAAATAGGCAAAATGAGACTTTCTGTCTCTTTTAATGTCAGCTAGTCACTAAAGGCAAGAAACCAATAGACACATCAATAATAGTGGATTGACAGTGGATTGAGGTGGAGGTGGGTGACAATTTAGTTTTATATAATTATCTGCCTAATAATTTGAGTGCTTATCAAGCCAGATACTGTTATAGGCATTTCACATGGATTAACTCATTAAATCCTAGTAAGTATATGCTGTCATTGTCCCCAGTGTAGAGATAAGGAGACTAAAACACAGCTGTATAACTTTTACATAACAAAAATGCTTTAGATTTTTATAGCTGTTTCCTAAACTACTTACATCGTTATCGTTAGAGAAAACCAAAGCCTTGGCAGTTTGAGACCCCTCTGTTCCCCTGCCCCCAAGGTCACTCAGCTAGTAAACAGAACCAAGACCCCAGCCCTGGTTTTCTGGCTCCAAATCTAATGATTCTTCCAGCCCACTCCATTTCTGCCAGTTAGCCATCACTCTGTCCTCCATGGGTCTGCACTGCTTCTGTTTCCCATATTCCATTGCTGTAGAAAATGTTAGTGGAGAGTATTAAACACACCCATCTTCACACTCTGCAGGATGAGTCCGATTTTCCCAGGAAGCTCTTCTCCTTTCTTGGTCCTCTATCCCTGAGCCCGGTAGCCTCAAAGCCAGCAGTAAAGGAGCCCAGCTTTGTAGGCTACCTGGACCTTTAAATCCTTGTGTATCTCAAAATGAACCCTCTGTCTGGTTCTACTGTTCTCATTGACTGGATCTCCTAAACTGATGCTAGGGGGCGGGGTGGGGAGTGTGTCAGAGTGTGCCTGTGCAACTGTGTATTTAAATGTGACCTTGCCAGACAGCTGACTTGATTAAGCTCATCACTGAAACCCCATAGCATCAACAGAAGTATTTTTCCTTCAATGTTTCCCAAAAAATAATGAGACATTGACAGCTGATGGAAACACTATTTGTGAGGTCTGTCCCTGGTGATGTACACAGCTGTAAGTCATTACTTTTCACTGCAGAATAGTATTCTATTATATGAATATGTATAACTTATCTATTTACCTCATTGGATATTGGGTTGTTGCCAATTTTCTTTGCAAAGTTTATATGACTATGTATTATATGTCTCCTGTTGAACTTGTGCAAGAGTTGGGACTTTTTCTGACAAATTTCGGATTTATTTTTTAAAACGTGTACTTTTGTGATCACAAGAAAATCACAGGAAGAAAAGACCCTTGGTTTACTGAATCACTAAACCTCCCCAGCGACAGGTCTAATCGGAATTGCTGTGACAATCATGAAGCCTTTACTGAGGTCTCAGGGGCTGGGAGTGAGTGAACACAAGAGACTGATAATGAATACAAGGGGCCTTGTATTTTGAGACGATGCAAGGAAACAGCTATGATGGAGGCCCTGACGCTGTGGATGTGATGGGGAGAACGTGCGTGTGCCCAGCACACCCTAGAATTCCAACCTCCTGTTCCTCTGTCACCAGCTGAATGTATCTCCTCAGATGTCGGCCGTCACTTCACGTGCCGCTTGTCTAAAACAAAGCTCAAGACCATCCGTCAGACCAATTCTCCCCGCTGGGTTTTCCTCCTTGTCATGGGTGCCATAATGATCTCTGTTACTCAGGCTCAGAACTGGAGATGTCTTTGCCTCCTCTCTTCCACCCCCTCAAGACATCCATCACCAGGCTCTCAGGTCTCTGCAGTGTCTCTCCAGATCACCCCACTAGGGTCCCTCCACCTTGAATCCAGCCACCTCCATCACCTGCCTCTCCCTCTCCCCGCTTCATTCCAGACTGCACATGATGCTGATGGAACCTCCAAAAACACAGAGTTCATTTCCTGCTCATTGGTGGTGATGACTCCCCTGTCACTCAACGTACCCAATTTGAGTCATTTGGAGTTTATTCCTGTGCAAATTGATTTCTAAGCTAAAGTTGTTCATTTCCCTAGTTTTCCCTGAATATTACGAATGTCTTCAGGAAACTAAATTCACAGATGGTCCTTATTTTTGTGAATTTGTCCTTATTTCCTCCCATGCCCAGGTGCATGCTCTTTTCTTCCTCACATGCTGTTCCTTCTTGGCACAACAGCTTCTCCTGAAATGTAATTGTCTGGGGTATCCATTAAAGCTTATCACAACCCAAGGCAGTGCCCATTTGTCACTGCCATATGCAAGGCACTGGGCAAAGGTCAAACTTGAACTTGGTGTGTAGCAAGTTAATGGAATTTATGACTGTGAGAGTTGCCATAAGGTGAAAAATAACTGGCTCTCAAATATTTTAGAAAAATTTAATGAGTGATAAGTGATTAAGAGGGTTATTATATAACTTATGGAAGCACAAGAGTCTGGTGCTTAACAACATTCAGAGCATAAAGGTCTCCAAAGAGACCTTGAAAGATTCAAGTGCCCTTAATTTATAAATTAAAAATGAGATTCCAAATGTTTTCCAACATGTTGCAACTTGTTTTGACTTGCAGCAGCTTTAATCTCGATATTGTCTAAATTAATCTTGTTCTAGCAGCCTTGAAAAACAGAAGAAGGTATTATTATGCATTGACTTAAAAGGAATTATCATTACTCGGAGAAAAGAATAGCAAAGGTTATGTGAAGTCAATTTTTTATGTGAAATATAAATATATAAAGAGGGATTTGATTGGAATGAAGACATCAAAAGTGAGCGTGTGGCCTTGAAACTTAGAAAAGATACAGATGATATTGATGATCAGGGTGTTGGTCATTTACATGATCATGATAAAGGTGAGTGCTATGACTCCAACATTGTGACAAGGGCTGGGAAAAGAGGTAACACTGGGAACAAGTCACGTGTCCTGAAGGACAAACTGAACACAAGGTAAGACTTTAAAATCTGTACCATGACTCTGAATGGCAAGTGGAGAAATCAAAGGCTTAGCATTTGTTCTGGTCTTTCAAAGGAAACTGGATGAAAATAGCGTGGATTTGAGGAAAACAGTAATTGGAGATGAAAGGTGGTGTTTTCTCTGTGACCCAGAAACAAAGCGTCAAAGTTTGCACTGGAAAATTACAACATTTCCAACATCCCCCAAAGCACACATGTCAAAATCTCAAATAGCAGGCCTGTTGCTTTGCCTGTCTGCCATCTGCAGGACGTTCAGACACGGAGGTCAAGAGTCCATCCAGCTCATCACATGCACACACGCACATGTACACGCACACACACACACGTCTGATGGCCCACGAGATGCACAGGAGAGTTGCACAGTCAAGTCCATTCAGCTCATCACACACACACACACACACACACACACACACATGTGCTGACAGCCCATAGGATGCTCAGCAGAGTTGCACAGTCAAGTTCATCCAGCTCATCTCACACACACACACACACATGTGCATGTACACACACACACATACAAGTGCTGACGGCCCACAGGATGCTCGCCAGAGTTGCACAGTCGAGTCCATCCAGCTCAGCACACACACACACACGCGCACACACACACACACACACATGCAGGATGCTCAGCAGAGTTGCACAGTCAAGAGTCCATCCAGCTTTTCTCACACACACACACACACGTGCTGATGGCCCACAGGATGCTCAGAGTTGCACAGTCGAGTCCATCCAGCTCATCTCACTCACACACATGTGCTGACACCCCACAGGATGCTCAGCAGAGCCGCACAGTTTGAGGCCTCACCACATCAGGACCAGCTGAAAGGGGCTTTCAGAGAAACAGCTTCTCTCCAAAAGCTATTACCAGATTTATCAGTTAGTTCAGCCTTTCTGAGGAGTTCTGTGAAAGGCTCTTTAGGTGAGGGCCTTAGCGGGTGTTATACGAAAAACCGGATTCGTGGTCTCATTAGTCCTGAAAGTCCAATCAAACAGGTTTTTGTTACATAATTTCTTAGACCTTTCAATGTGTGCTTTGAAACTTCAGGAAGAGAAAATGATGTGCAGTCGCTTCCAAATATTGTTGTCGTTTAGTTGCTCAGTCGTGTCTTACTCTTCACTACCCCACGGACTCTAGCCCGCCAGGCTCCTCCGTCCATGGCATTCTCCAGGCTAGAATACTGGAGTGGGTTGCCATTTCCTTCTCCAGGGGATCTTCCCAATCCAGGGATCAAACCCATGTCTCTTGTGTCTCCTTCATTGACAGGCGGATTCTTTGCCGCTGAGCCACCGGGGAAACCCTTCCAAATATATCCCACCCGGCTTTTTGTCCCCCTGAGGAATGTGAAGGAACTATTCCATGCAACAGCCTGTAAAGGGTTGCTTCATTAAAGCCTTTCCTCCAAAGGACTTCTGGAAATATCAGTCAAGCAAATCGGCCATTGAGCACACTCAAAAAACAATGATGTTCCTGTTTAAATGATCCCAGGAGGAGAGCCATCTGAGGCTGGTCCTCAGAGAGAAGGATGCTCATGTGGCCAAGTCTAAGTCCTCGGGCTTTCTGTTAACTAGATACTGACTTCCTACCCATCAGAGCAGGAAGAATGAACACATGCATCTCTCTTCTCCGTCATGATGAATTAACCTGCAAGGTCAGAGAGCTCAGGAAAGGAGACACTGTTATCTAGAAAGCCTGGGGAGGCGTGAAATGATTTAGAGAAGTGAGCTACATCGCGGGTGCTGCCAACAGGCCCCTAAAGAGAAGAGACTTATGCGGGGCTCGCAAAGGCTCTGGGGGCACAGGGGCGCCCCCTAGAGGCTGAGCTGAAATGGGATCAAAAATGGACAGTGGGCTGTAGTCAGGCGGTTTAAAGTCCTCTCCTCCTTCTGCTCCCTAGAACTGTTTCTAGCTGGTGATTTCCAGTTCTTTGGTACCAATAAAATGGAAGCTAGATGTAATCGAGTTGTCATGGGATAGAACACTAAAAATAAGGTTTGAGAGTGAATTGCTACATAATTTCTAGCATATAACTTGGAAGAAGTTGATGTTCTATCAAAAGAGCACCCAATTCCATCTACTTCTTTATATGAGGTTTCTTGGCACTTAAATCTATTCCAGTAAAAACACCTGTATTAAAATTCATGCTGAACTCTGGCTCATTCTATACAAAAGTAACCTTCATCCATGGATTCTTAAAATAACTGAAAAACAGTCTTACCTATATCATTAAAAGATGTTTCCTATAAAATATTATCTTAATGCTTATAAAAATGTTTAAATGTTGAGTGATTTGTGATAACTGGAAATAAAAATGTTTCTAATTTCAATACACATATATGCATATATATATATATATGTTCTTTTGCAGAAAGGATAGTAGGATACTAAGTAAATGATTTTCAAATGCAAACACACATTACAGTAGAATAAAATTTGTGGGTGAAGTGGGATAGTAACAGTAGTTCAGGGAGAAAAAGAAACCCTATGAAATTCTTGACTTCTAAAGAAGAAATGGCTCTTGTACTTTAAATACTGCTATCAAATTGTGCTGATACACTTAAGAGAATATGGTAATGAGTTTGTGTGCAAATGTATTTTGCAGACATCTAAACTTATAACAAAAATTTTAGATGGCAACTGAAAACTATGTGAGTAGATAGATGGTTTTTCAAAATCCTTTAAGGAAGTTATACCAAAATAGTATTTTGAGATTATAATTCTTTTTTTTGTGTGTGTGTGGAAGCTGCATTTTATTTGAAAATCCACCCATTTTTGCTAACATACATTTTAAGATTGTAAACAAAAATAGAATTTGCAGAGATAATGCAACAAGTATGCTTAAACTCACGTACAGAATTGCTTTCCTATAACAAACTGTCCTTCCTAAGGCCCCTCTCAACCCAAACATTAAGATGTATTTACACAAAGAACCAATCAACAGTGCAGTTTAATTCTTTGTTAACTAAACTCTTGGCTAGACATTAACTTTAAAGATACTATTTCCCCTTATTTCAAAGGTACATGATCATAACATGGCATGAGCCAAATAAAAGGTTATGTAACTCTTGAACGATGTGATGTCTTAGCTTTTCTGATGATATTCAGGTTATCAAATACTGTGTAAGGAGTCCCCCAAAACTGATTGGCAAAACAATTTTATAAGCTGTTATTTATAAAGATTTTAAAAATATTTTATAAATATTTTTATATTTATCTTATAGTCCTGGGTTACAAGTATTATTCCAACCGTCCGGGGGTTGACCTGGCTCAGCCAGGTATTCCCACTTAGAGTCTCCATGCAGTAATGGTCGGCCAGACGGTGGCGGAGCTGGAGGCCTCTCAGAGGCGTGCTCACTCACGTGTCTGATGTGTGACGCAGTGGCAGCTGCAGGTGTAACTCCCACACATGTTCTCTCTTTCTGCAGCTTGGGCTTCCTTACAAAATGGCAGTTACATTCCCAGGGTGAATGTCCTGAGATTGAGAGAGTGAGAACCAGGCAGCAGTTAAATTGCCTCTTATGACCTAGCCCTGGAATTCACAGAGCACCCTCTCCGTCACATTCACAAGGTTCAACCCTGTTTCAAGGGCAGGAGACAGCCTTCAGCTCTTATTGCTGGAGCAACTAGGTTCTAGAAAACCATGTAGAAATATTTTTGCAGTTATTTTTGGAACATACAAACTGGCACAGATCACTACAGGGATTGTTGTTGTTGTTGTTCAGTGACTGAGTTAGGTCTGACCCTTTGGGACCCCATGGACTGCAGCATGCCAGGCTACCCTGTCCTTTACCACCTCCTGGAGTTTGCTCAAGCTAGGGTCATTGAGTCAGTGATGCCATCCAACCAGCTCATCCTCTGTCGTCCCCTTCTCCTCCTGCCCTCAATCTTTCCCAGCATCAGGATCTTTTCCAATGAGTTGGCTCTTTGCATCAGGTGGCCAAAGTATTGGAGCTTCAGCTTCAGCCTCAGTCCTTCCAATGAATATTCAGGGTTGATTTCCTTTAGGATCTACAGGGATAAGGAAGACAAATAAACAGTCTGCTAGGATGCTATCATGGCAGAAAAATGGATGAAAACATAGCTCTGCTACATGCTAGATGCACCCAGACTGATTTTAGAGAGCTGGTCATCTCCAGGGCAGAATTACAGATAGCATGATGGAGCTCAGAGGATCTCTTGCTGAGCTTCTAGTGAGATTGAGAGCTGGCTGGGGCACAGGCTTGTCCACACCTCCTGAGGGTCAAATGCTTGCGACCTCCCTCCTTCCAGGGGCTGCACAGAAGCTCTGTCTTGGCTGAAAATATCTGAAATCAAGCAGATCTTTTCCCTCAATGCTGAAGCCCTCCACATACTTCTGGTATGTGATTGCCTCCATTTTTTTCCCCTGCAGGATGATTTTCTTCGTTGGGAAATGTCATTAAAATTTACACCCTTACTGTAGTGAAAAAGATGTAAAAAATAGAAATGGCTTTCTTTTCAGACACTGTCACTATCTCTCTCTTGCATATGGCTTCCAGTAAGAGTTTTTTTTTTTTTTCCTTCTTCTTCTCCTACTTCACTGATGGTTTGGCTATGGAATCTCAGAAAACTTGGGCTCTTGCCTATAACTAAGAATGCAAAGTCCTGATACAGAAAATGTTGAAGTGTATAAAAATCGATACTTATTATTTTTAGATTGCATATCAACATAAGACTTAGAATTCAAGTCCCTTGTCTTTATCTATTAGTAGATGCTATGCAAAAGCGATCCCTTTCTTGTGAGTAAAGGTGTAGAAATAGCCCAACATTTCCAGAACTTTGGTCCTTTTATCTACTTCAGTAGGTCACTTGAACTTGAAGGGTGTCATTTTCAATGGTGAGATTAAAGAGCACTATTAATGCTGTATAGTATTTTCCAGTAATTAAAATATTTCCCCCCAGACAAGCTGCATACATGTGAAAGCCAAGTAAGGAAAAAGAAATGAATTTTATCCTTGGCTATTATACCTTGCCATTTCATTCTTTAATAGAATGATCATTTCAAGTCCAAAATATTTAATAGTAAGATTTCATATCTATCTATCTAGTCTTTGAGATATGCCAAAATTACCCCTCCCATTGTAGAAGTGAAAATATTATTTACTCCAGTTTGAGGTTCTGTGTAGAGTCAGAATTAGGTATTGAATTAGGTGAAAGTAATATTTGGGAAAAGTAAAGGTAAAATGGTTGAATGAGTGATGATATTCTATGATCTGAGTTTACTTGGTACTTTTTCTTTAGTTCAAAAAGCTAAGTTAATTGTGGTCTTATTAATAAGTTTAAAATGCACTGGCTACAACTAAAAAAAGACACATGTAAACCAATGACATCTAGACATCGTATCAGCTGGAGGAAATGCCGGCAAAATTCCTAAACTGAGAGTTTAGTGATACAGCAAGACACGCCTGGAGGAGGCCCACACCAAATTTATCGCTGCCATTTCCACCAAATGTTCCCAAGGAGCTTCTAAAATGGTTCCTGTGGTAGAAGGTTGGCCCTTTCCTCCTCACGGGGCCCCTGGCTCCCTGCTCAGACCGTGGGGTCCCTCCACTGTCACCAGCAGCAAAGGCATCAAGACTCCCAGGCAGGCCCTGATCCCACCGCACCCCCTCAGCCAAGGTTCTTCATAAAAAGACTGGGTGTAGCCACCCTCCAAGATGGCCCCAGAGACCTGTGCCTGCTGTGCCCACCTGCAGCCTGGTGGCCCCCGGCCTTGTGCCCAAGTTGGTCTGTATGGCCAATAGTGGAGGTCTGTCATCCCTGAGATCTGGTGAGTCGAGGCTGCAGCTTCTGTCCTGTACGTTCTGTCCCTGCCTCGCTCCAGGGGACACCAGCTGCCCTGGCCTGCTGTGATTGGCCAAAAAGAGAGGCCTCAGGGTCTCTGGCCAACATCTGTGGATGAACAGAGGTGACCACAAGATGGAATCTGGAAGCTGATTCTCCAGAGTCGTCAGCCTCAAGATGAGAGAACAGACACTTGATCCAGAGTCACCCAACAAAGCCACTCTCGCCTCCCAACCCTCAGAAACCCAGCAAAGTGAGAAACACTCACTGCCTTAAGCTAATTCAGTTCAGTCGCTCAGTGGTGTCCAACCCCATGGACTGCAGCACGCCAGGCCTCTGTGTCCTTCACCAACTCCTGGAGTTTGCTCAAACTCAAGTCCGTTGAGTCGGTGATGCCATCCAGCCATCTCATCCTCTGTCGTCCCCTTCTCCTCCTGCCCTCAGTCTTTCCCAGCATCAGGATCTTTTCCAATGAGTCAGCTCTTTGCATCGGGTGGCCAAAGGATTGGAATTTCAGCTTCAGCATCAGCCCTTGCAATGGATATTCAGGACTGATTTCCTGTAGGATGGACTGGTTGGATCTCCTTGCAGTCCAAGGGGCTCTCAAGAGTCTTCTCCAACACCACAGTTCAAAAGCATCAGTTCTTCAGCGCTCAGCTTCTATACAGTCCAACTCTCACATCCACACAAATCACTGCAGATGGTGACTGCTGCCATGAAATTAAAAGACGCTTGCTCCTTGGAAGAAAAGCTCTGACCAACCTAGACAGCATATTAAAAAGCACAGGCATTACTTTGCCAACAAAGGTCCGTCTAGGCAAAGCTATGGTTTTCAAGCTGCTAAGTTTTATTTATTTATTTTTAGCTGCACTGGGTCTTCATTTCGGCTTTCTCTGGTTGTGGTGGGCGGGTTCTCACTTCAGTGGCTTCTCTTGCTGCAGAGCACTGGCTGTAGAGCCCGGTTTCAGGAGTTGTGGGACACAGGCTTAATTGCCCCTCAACATGAGGAATCTTCCCTGACCAGGGACTGAATCCATGTCCCCTGCATTGGCAGGTGGATTCTTAACCACTGGACCACCAGGGAAGTCCAAGCTGCTAGGTTTTAGAAAGCTTACTCACCCAGCAATATCGGATCAGTATAGCAGTAAAATTCTAGTTATTTTGCTATTTATTTAATTTAGTTTTATTTTATATTGGAATATAGCTGATTAATAATGTTGAGTTAATTTCAGGTGTACAGCAAAATGATTCAGTTCTACATATACACGCAGGTATCCTTTTTCAAACTCTTTTTCCACTTAGGTTATTACAGAATATTAAGCACTATTTCCGGTACTATACAGGAGGTCCTTGTTGGTCATCTAATTTTAAACACAGCAGTGTGTACATGTCAATCCTAAATTCCCAATCTATCCCACTCTCCCCACTTTCCTTCCCTGGTGGCCCTAAGTTCATTATCCAAGTCTGAAGAAAATCTGCCTCTGCTCATTTTTGAATTGGGTTGGTTTTTTACTTTTTTGGTGGTTGTTGTTGAGTTTTAAAAGTCCTTTACATATTTTGGATATTAATCCTATATCAGTTACATGACTTGCAAATATTTTCTCCCATTACATAGGTTGCTTTTTCACTCTGTTGATAATGCATCAATGGATGCATAAAGTTTTAAATTTTCATGAAGTCCATTTGTCTGTTTTTATTTATCTAGTTTGCCTGTGCCTTTGGTGTCATGTCTGAGAAGTCATTGCTACATCCAGTGTTGTGAAGCTCATGCCATATAAGAGTCTTATAGTTTTAGGTCTTATATGTTATTGCCTTTAGTGCATTTTGAGTTAATTTTTGTATATGGTATTAGGTAAGGGTCCAACTTCATTCTTTTGCACGTGACGATTCAATTTTTCTAGTACCGTTTGTTGTAAAGCCTGTCCTTTCCTATTGAATGGTCTTGGTATTCTAGATCATTTGACCACAGATGTGAGAGTTTATTCCTGGATTCTCTAGTCTGCTCCATTGATCACTCTGCCTGTGGTCATGCCAACACCACACTGCTTTGATGACTAGAGCTTTATAGTAAGTTTTGAAATCAGGAACCATTAGCTCTCCAATTTTGTTCTTTTTCAAGATTGTTTTAGTTTAAGGATCCCTTGAGATTCCATATGAACTTTAGGATGGATTTTTCTATTTCTTCAAAAAATATCATTTTGATTTGACATGGATTGGCCTCTAATCTAATAGACTGCTTTAGATGGCATTGTCATTTTAACAATATTAAGTTCTCTAATTCATGAGCATGGGAAATCTTTCCATTTCTAAATGTCTTCTTTAATATTTTCAGCAATACTTTATACTTTTAATTGTACATGCCTTTTGCCTCTTTGGTTAATTCCTAAGTATTTTATTCTTTTTTGATGTTATTGTAAATGGAATTGTTTTCTTAGTTTCCTTTTCAGATTGTTTGCTGTTAGTGTGTAGAAACGCTCCAGTGGTTTTTCATCTGGGTTTTAACTTTTGCATCAAGATTTCAATTTCAATATCTTGGGATTGTCTTATGTTTTCAATTAGTTCTTTGATTTCCTTAATCATTTTAGTCATTCTCATTCTTTATAGTTCTTTGGTTCCTAATCTTTCTCTTCATTGTATCTATTGACTCTTTCTCTCATAGTAAATTGGTTTCCAGTGGTTAAAAAAAAAATGTACTTTATACTTCTTTTAGTGAGCCATTAAATATGAGAATTATATGTGGTCTGTATGGAGGGCTTTTCTATCCAGAGAAGTTTTGCACTTGCTACTGCCAAACACCTGCCAAACACAGAAGCATCACCAGATAGGACCCCACTTTATATTAATTTATTGGCATTAGCGCAATGGTAAAGAAACTGCCTGGCAACACAGGAGGTGCAAGAGACACAGGTTTTCTCCCGGGTCATGAAGATCCCCTGGAGGAGGGCAACTCGCTCCAGTAGTCTTACCTGGAGAATCCCACGGTAGCCCTGGAGGGCTACAGTTCCTGGGGTTGCCAAGAGTAAAACACGAATGAGTGTCTGAGCACACACACACTGGCATTAGAATTTCTGAAACTAACTGGGTAGTATATATTTGAACCTGAGGGCAGATCTACCAATATGAATTTTCAAGGGAGCTATTTCTTTCCCAGCCTGAACTCAGGCTGACAGACTTTCTTAGGATCTAGTGAGCAATGTATTTTTTTAGTCTATACTTCAGCTGAAGGGGCCTTCAAGGGTTCTGCATGGTGGTCACAGCTGCAGCGTCCTGCTTCCACTTGATTTCCAAACCTTGATCCCCATCCCCGTCTGGCCAGTGCCCCTACGTTGCCGAGCCAGGCACCCCCAGCCAAGACGGCCACAGCAGTGGGCACCCCCCTCCTCCCTCTACTCTGCTGCAGCTCTGTCTGCACGTGTCCTCTGCAGCCTTCCCTGGCATTCTTGTGACCTCGGGCTGGTGTCACTCAGAGTGCCTGTGTCCGTGGTTGGCACTGAACACAGTACCTGCGCTGAGCTTCTCAACCCATCACACAGCCCCTGTCTCAGATGATCTTTATGATGAACCAGAAAGACATCCGACGTCTTGGCAGCATCATCAACCAGAACAATGACACTCGGAGCCTGGAGGTGCCTTCCCACCAGCACAGAAAGGGAGTGTGGGTGGCAAGTCAGGCTGCTGACACGCTGAATGGTCCTGGAGCCACGTGCCCACACTGTAGAGAGCGACCCCATAAATAATTAACATTGAAATGTTTTTTTAAGAAAAATTCCACAGTACAGCTTTTTATGGACAAGAATGCTATTTCCTTTTAAATTCAGAAGCCTCTTCTCCATTCCAGTAGAACACTGGGCTGAGTCGCTCTGTCCACGAACGGCTGTGCATCTTTCCTCACTCAAGTCACATCTCTGAACCCAGTTTCCACAGGATGGAAGATTTATGTCTGCCCACCTCAGAGGATTTATCCATGACTTTGAGGAGTAAGAGTAAACGTACACTGACATTTATTGTTTGAGGTTAGTGTGACCTTGATTCCAAAATTAGATAAGGTCTGCACAAGATACCACAGCTCTATGTCATTCTCAAAAATTCCAAGCGAAATATTGGCTGACAGAACGCAACAGTGTCTATAAAAAGTAACAATACATCGTGTTCAGGTAGGATTTTTTTTTTTTAATCTCAGTTTTATTTACTTTACTTTACAATATTGTATTGGTTTTGCCATCAGGTAAGATTAACTGCAGAAACGAAAGGGTAGTTCACATCAGAAAAATCGGTATCATATACTAGAGAAATAATTTCAATAAATATGGTAAAAGTATGTTATTAAATTCACTCCCCAAAGTATGATTTTAAATTCTCAAGAAATCCCTAACAATGGAAGAGTTCTTCCTAAAATGATAAAGACTATACATTACAACAAAATCCTAGAGTCAGGTCATCCATAAGGGATGGAGGGTGATCTGTGCTCCAAGGGCCAGGATAGGACAAGAGTACCCACTCTCACTCACCCCTATTCCTTGAACACAGCATTGAAGATTCTGGCTAAAGTGCTTAAATAATTCAGAAAAATAAATAAATAACATTCGGTTAAACAGAAGCTTAAGGTAAGAGAAGGGAGAACGTTCAGGCTTTCGTTGGACTTCACAATTCATTTTTCTTCAAAATCCCCTTATCATCTATTTGAGGCCAAGGATCACATCTGATACTTTTTAAAAAAAATCCAGGACCCCACCTGGTGTCAAGTTGGGGTAGATACTAGTTTGCAAAAAGGATCTTATCCAAGTTATGAAGTAGTAAAGATGAAATGAGTCGCATGTGGAAACCACTGTACATGTGCTAGAGAAGTAAGCTTGCAGGACACCATCCTTCATTTTCAAGAGGCTGCATCTATCTCCCTGATGGCAATTCCACTTCTAAGCCTCAAAGCTCCCCACCCGCGAGCTGCCCTCCTCGAGGCGGCCAGCAGGTGGCGCCCGGCCTCCACCGGCCGGACCCGGAAAGGCCCACCGGGCTCCGACGCCCCAAGTCCCCTAGGAAGGGCTCGCGTTTCTCGGACGCGGCTGCTCCCTTAGGTCGTCGATCGAAAGGCGCCAACGGCCCGCGGCTCCTAGGGACGGTGCGGGCGCGGCTCGCCCCACGCTTCCCTCGCAAGGCCAGGGAGCCCTCGCGCGAGGTCCCCTCCGTCCGGGTCGGACACCGTCTCGGTCCGAGCCGACTGCGGGCGAGGCACCGAGCCGGGGGTCTGCGCCTCCCGCCACCCGGAGGGAAAGGACGCGGGTGGGCAGCGACCTGGCCTGGCGCTTCCCGCCCTCGCCGCTCCCTGGTGCAGCCCCACGCGGGGTGGCCGGTCGTGCCGGGCGCTGGAGGGGCGGAGGACGGGTGGACCGACGGCCGGGGCCAGTCCTGAAGGGCGACCGCGGTCAGAACCACCGGCTCCGCCCGGGGGCCGCCGCCGGAGCCCGCCTCCCCGGGGGTATGATGATCCACGACCACAGCGACGGCCCCTGGATCCAAGGACCGGCCCACCTGCGAGCGAAGATGCGGTCCGGGGGCGGGGACGATTCGCAGCGCGCGGGTGATGCGCAGAGCTGGCCCGGCCAGCTGCACGGGCCCCACCCCCGCCCTGGAAGGGTGCAGGAGCCCGGCGAGGCTGGGACCGCCGATGCCCCCGCCCCCGCCCCGCGCTCGGGCCGCGAAGGATTGCGCGTCGGGCCCGGAAACGCCGCAGCCGCCCGGGGCAGACTCACCGGCGCCACCCTTACACCTGCTGGCTAGGCCTGAGACGGTGGCCCCAGGTGAGACCCCCACCTAGCCCCCACGCTCACCGGCCGGTCCTCCCCGCTCCTTCTCCAGGTCCCGTCCACCCCGGACCGGCCTTCCTAGCATCCCACCCCCACCTTCAAGCCACATGACCCGGCGAAAGTGTCTTCCAACGTGAGAAGGTAGTATCAATATACGGGGATACAGATGAATTGTAAACACGCACCTACACTAGCTCTGCATTTTAAAGCCAGGTCCCAACGTTGCCACGTGAGGGATGCGGTGGACACAGCACTCGGATCCTTCCCTGTGGTTCCCTCTCTCTCCTTACCTGCGCAGTCCAGGCGCAGCCAAGGGTGAAGGGCGATTTAAAGATTTAAACGGAAATCTGTCTCGGAGCCGGGCAGGGCCCAAGCCTCCTCCCCAGGCTGGGTGAGCTACAGGTGCAGCAGGGAGCTCGCGGCCATATTACAGATTCATCCCCAGGGCAAAGGGGCCTTAGGAGCAACGAGTAGCATGGAGGGCTGTTTTTTTTTCTTTTTTCCCCACCTCTAAATCTTAAAATCAGGTTCAGAAATTCTGTGGATTCTTGTCTTTCCTGATCAACAGCAGTTTATTTGCTGCAGAAGTGTCTTATCCACTCAGGTCGTCCTCCAGATTCCACATCTAAAGTGCTAGGAGTCCCCACCACAGTAACTCTGGGGTTGGAAACCCCACCCCAAGGCACAGAACTACTTTTTCCTTGACAGACCAAGAGAAACTTCTGGGTTTACAGACTCCCCAGGACAGTCAGCTTCCCTAAAAAGCAGCAGCAGCCCTTTACCCCAGAGTGCTAGCCCTGACCACACATCTATCTGATAAGGGCCTTCTCCACACTACAGATTCCAAGACTTAGGGGTGCTAGAAGCGATGAAGGAGGAGGGATTAAATAAAATGGCGAGATACAGACAGAATCTTAAAAATCATTCAGAATTCAGGCATTGACTTCAGACATGTTTTATTATAATCTTATACAGTCTACATAAATTTGACTTGTATTTATTTGGGTTCAGTTATAACATAGCATAATAAAAATCAAAGCACTGGTCCTCTGAAATAAAGCAGGCAATCACCATTCAATAAACACACTTGATTTATTTTGTATAAAAGGGTTAAGTTTACAACTAAACTTTTATAAAAAGTTTAGCATGAATAAGTACATCATTACACTTTGTATGCAGAAATGTACATTTCTGCCACTATACAAGAAAACTCTAATTAAAGAGTTCACAAGGTTTCACTCAATATATATATTTATATATAAATATATACACAGCATTCAGTAGGCTTGTGTCAAAAAGGTAATTTCTGACCAAAAGACTTCATTTAAGTAACTGAATACTGATCCTTCTTGTATTCACGCTCCACCTTTGAAAAAAGGCAAAGTCTGCTTAAATTGGGCAATTCCTTGTGATTTTAACGTTTTCGCTCCCCATGGTGGGAATAGTATATAAAGAAAACCTTCCAACTGCAGAAAGGGCATTTAAAAGTCTTTTTCATAAATAACTAATATCACAGTCCAGGTCAGAAAACACCCTGGGGAAGTTGATCATTCTTAAGTTTTCCTTCCATTTTTTTTTTAAAGGTCCATTTGACTTGTTGTCCTCCTTGTGAAATGGTTGAAAAATAAGTTCAGCGCCTTAAAAGAGCCTGTGGATTTGTTGTTGTTGTTGTGCAAAGGGAAAAAAAAAGTCATGAACACCTGCAAGAGATTGGGAGAGAAAGGACTGTTTAGGAGGTTTTAACCTAAGGGCAGAGACAGGCAGACTGGCGCCAGGAGGAAGCCGCAGTTTGAACATTTAACCAAACACTCAAACATTGGGCAAACCCTGGCGTCCAGATGCAGCGCACACACTCGGCCTGGACAGCGCAAATTAAACATTAAAATAGCAGAGGCTCAGGGGAAAACTTCCCAACGCAATCTCCTATTTGGATCTCCAACGGCAGTGCTCACAGGCGCCAGTCTGCTTCTTGTAACAATTATTTGATTGAAAACAGCCCTTTAGTTAACAGAAGGGAAGTCGGAATCCCACATCACAGGGTCTGAGACACAGGGTAGCAATGCTCAGCTAGCCGATCCCAGGGGGCTGGAGTTTTGGGGAAGGAGGATCCCTATGGAATTTGCGGTGATAAGATTAATTATATGGAGGTTAGTACCTCATAGTACCAGAGCAATAGCAGAAAACAGCCGGGGCATTTTAGAGGCGCACGAGAAGCCACTACATATTCTCCTTCACCACCTTGGGAGTAAGTTACAGGCATTGATTTTTTCTTTTTTCTTTTTTGTTTAAGGAAAACGTTCTGGGATTTTGAGTAACAGGAGCTAGACGGCCCTTCATGTCTAGTACGCGTAAACAATGTACTATGTGCAACACAACAAGTACACGTTCATTTACCAAACCCCCAAATTTTAGATACGCAAGTACCCACGCGCGCACACACACACTCCAAGCGCCAGTTCACCAACGGGGGACACAAGCAGACACTCACCATTTATTCAGCCACAGAGCGCTTTGCTGTCATTTGACATTAACTCAGAAGGGAATTCAGAAGCCTGCGAGAGAAAGGGGGGAAAAGGCACAAGACGTTAGACAACCTTAAGGAGAAAGAACCTTTAAAAAAAAATAGTTTAGTTTTGAACAGCAAGTTCCAATAACCCATGTTTATGATGAATGCAGACTCAGAGGCATTAACATGTCATAACTTAACAATTTCACGCACACGACTCCTTCCACAGCAGATTCTTTTTTTTTTTTTTATGACTGTAACAAGGGATAGTGATGATAAAGTTATTAGCCCATCTGTAAGTCAGCGACCAGGGCCCGCCGCCTGACAACGGCTCTACTCGAGCATCGCTGGGGGGGAGCGGGTCTTACCTGCAAGGACAGGATGCTGATGTCGGTGTTGAGGGTGGTGAGCGGCGTCCTGGACGCCTGGCTCTGTCCGGGTCGCTGGTGGTGCAGGCTAACGATGGTGGGGTGCGAGTCCAGCGCGATCTGCAAGTCCAAGATGTAGTCGATGACGTGCTGCAGGATTCCATCTTGCTCACCTTCTTGTTTTGCGGGATGCTGGGCACCAGCTCCTTGAGCTTGGAGTAGCAGTCGTTCATGTTGTACAGCAGGCTCATCGGGTCGTCCACTGGGGTTTTGCTCCGGGAGATGCCCAGGCCGTGGTCCGAAAGGCTGTTTTTCCTAACGGACCTCACTGGACTGAAGGCTTTCATGCTGACCGCGGGGAAGGGAAGCGAAGCGATTGGGAGGAGGGAAGCGGGCTGCCCCGAAGCTCAGGCCGCCGCCGCCGCCGCTGCCGCCGCCTCCTGCGAAGCTCGCTGCGCTCGGCACCGCGCTCGGCTCAGAATGAAGTGGGGAGCCGGGCCGGCGGCTTTTATATGCGCTCGCCGGGGCCACACGGCCCGGCTTCCCCGCGCCCCCATTGGTGGAAGGCGGAGCGTCCATCAGGCCGGGCGGGCGCGCCCATTGGCAGGTGCGGGCGCGAGGGGAGAGCTCCGTCCTTCCGCGTTCGCAGCCAATCGCCGTGGGGGTGGGCGGAACGGGCGCCAGTCCAGCTGAGGTGGTAAATAGAGTACAGTGAGCGCCGGGCCCAGGGGGATCTGGGGGTGGAGAGGGGCCGGGGGACGGCCGAGCGCCCGGAGCAGCGGGGCGCGGACGCGGTGGGGGCGGGGACACCCGGGAACGTAAGTGTGCACCCCAATTCCAATCCCGATCACTAGGCGGGACCCTCCCCCTAAAGGTGCCCCCCCGACGGAGGCTGCTACACCTCTAAGCTTTCAGCATCACTAAGATCACAGCACCCCCGCGGGGTCTGCACGGCAGAGGGGGAAAGCCACCATGGTTCCCTGCGCCTCCCGGAAAGTCATCAAAACGTTATGGAAAGCTTTTCCGAAAAAAGGGAAAACGCAAGTAAGTTTGCCATCGACAACTGATGTTTGTAGATTGAGATCAGCCTCTTAAGATCAGGAAAAGCTTTGTAAAAACAAACCCCAAAACACCCACGCGCGCACATTTCAACAACAGGTTTAAGTGTGGGATCCTGCATCCGGAGCAACGCAGAAGGCAGTATAGTAAACTCTGTGAAATGAGTACTTACTGGATAACCGGGCTGATCGCTAAGGAGCTCGAGGCGCGAGGGACCCTTCCTGGGTTCCTTCTCTAGCACTGGGAAGGTCTATTATAATAAAGCTATTAATCGGAAATCATTAGGAGTATTTGCATATTGAAGCTGTATTTACATACACTACCCTTGAGAGGCTGCTGGTCGGCTCTGCAGTGTCGGTGGCAAAGGAAGGTGACTAGCTATGCACAAATCATGATTTCTGGTGTCACATTTCAGCACCTGCTGTATTTTTAAAGTTTTGTACAGGTAGGTGGCCCTAGCCATGGTCAATATCTTCACAATGTTTTTTAAAAAATCTATCAGGTACCAGGTTGGGAATCTTCTCAGCACCAGTACTGGAGGCAGCTTCAGTTTGTGTCCAACGCCCTCAACTTTTAAAAAAATTTTTCTTTCTAGAAATCTTTTAAGAACTCATTCCTGAGGTCTAAATAAAAAACAGTTTGCAGTTATTTACTCAAATCCTTTTCAGTGAATTCACACACAATTCTAACAAGGGAAGACTACAGTAAATTAGTTGTGTGTTTTAAAAATCATTTTTCTAGAATACAATAAACTAGAAAGTCTGAAAAAGCATTCTATTTTTAAGTGTCTTGTTTACTTTATCTCAATCTGCATCTCCTCGGCCTTTAAGAAGGAAAAGGAGGGCAGAACTGGAGAAAAAGTAAAGCTTAATAATGGGGAAACAGTATTTTTTTCTTCAGTTAATGATTAATTCCTCAGCTGGTGGACCAGCCAGTCTGGTCCTGGACACCAACTACAGCCATGTGCCTGCACTACAGCTGCTCTCGAGGGAGGAAAAGTTGGTGGCGCTAGGGTGGATATCACCTTCCGAAAATCCAGCCACCTCAGGTGGGAGGATGGAGGTGATGGTTTCCTGACCAGCAGAGAAATCTGCTCAGGGCCTGCGCAGCAAATGCTGCCTGCTACTTCTTTGGGCACAGCAGTGAGTCCCCACCTCTCCTCTGATATTAAGTCTGGAAATGATTTCATCCTGAGTCCCCACAGTTCGAACCTTTTGATGTTCTTTGTGTGCATGTTTCTGTCACATACGTGCCACAGTGGAACAGATTTTGTTTTGACACTATTTTGGTTCATGATGTTATACTTTGACTATTTTACAATAATAGCCAATGTAAACAAACATCTTTGGGATTCTCAAATTATTACTTGTGATTCTTGGACATTGCAGCTCTGAGATACTGACGCATTCCTAGCTTTTTCCAAGGACACCGTATGTTAACATCCGTGCCAGCCTCATTATCCCTCCAGCCGGGCTCCGGGCTGCTTCCTAATGAGCCTTGTGCAGGATTACTTTGCACACTCGCAAAGTTGATTAAGGCACTGCCTTCTCCCAGGCTCCTGTGTGTACCCTGATGGAGTAAAACTGCTAAATATGGTGAAAGTTTTCTGGTGTTTCTTCCTCTATCGGCCATGTCAGAGTCCAGTCAGCCTGGATGAGTGGAATTCGATTCGACTGGCAGGCCAACCAGTTCTACATTCATTTAAAGATCAACTTAAGGGGACTATGAGACTTAAGTTCATTTTTTTTTTTTTTTTTTAAGGCCTGAGTTCCTACTAGGTTCTGTCTCAGCAAGCCCAATACACCATTACCTTTAAAATTATGTTTTCATCGGGAAAACGGTGAGGTGGGTTACAAAAAAAAAAACACACAATCTGTCCATCGGTGTCTCCGTGAGCTTGAATTTGAGGCCTCTAAAGCTGCAGATGGGCCCTGGTTCTGCTAGATCCGTGGGTGGTGGGAAGGTGTGAATGGTTTCCGGTGGGGGGGTGGAGATGCATGCCCCCACCCCACCCCCACTTAAAGTCACACGCCGGCCGGGAAGGTCGTCTAACCTGGTTCCAGGGCTTCACTCCCTCGGTCTCCACCCCGGGACGGCCGCCGGCTCCCAGCGCGACTGGCCCCTCGAGCTAATGAGAAGCAGCTCCGGGCCGGGCGCGCCAGGCTGGCTGACGGCCTTTGCAATTCCTACCCCCACCCCCCGCCCCGCGTGATGCAACTGGGGGCGGGAGGAGCCTGCGGGAAGGCCGGGGCGGGGGTGCGGAGGAGGGGGTGTCTCAAGGTCCTCCCGGCACATCTGGCGCGCTGGGGAGCGCTCGCCTCTCTTCCCCCCGGTTTTGTTCTTCCAGCTGCGTCCATCCCGCCCGTGACCCCCCGAGCGAGCCCTGACAGGTGATGAATGCGCGGCGGCGGCGGCGGCGGCGCGCGGGCAGGGCCGCGGCGGGGCCGGGGCCGGAGCCCGGGAGCAGACTCTCTGGCGCCAGGCGCGTGACGCCGCCCATTCACGCCGCCCGGCCGCCTTGTCCTCGCGGCGCCGCTCAGGCGGCTGCCATGGCAACCGCGCCGTCACTCAGCGCGCGCGCCCAGCTGATCAATGCCTGCGAGGCCCGGCCGGCCCCGGCGCGCCCCGGCCCCGCCGCCCGGCCCGCGCGCACCTGCAGCCGCCGCGCGTCTTAAGTTTCCAGCGATTTGGGGCAAGGAAGGAGGACCGAGAAGAAAAGAAAAGGGGGGCTGTTTGGGAGAGAAGAAAACACACACACACACACACACACACACACACACACACACACACACAAAGCCAGTAGAGGGAGAAGAAAGAAATCTTCCTTGTGCAGAGGAGGCGTCGTGTGGCTTAGATGTTGCCAAAGCAAAAGGTTTTGCTTTATTTTATTTGTTTTTGCAACCGAGGCGCTCAGGGTGGGGCCGGCGCGAGGGGAGGGCGGATGGGGAGAAAGTGCCTGTCTTAGTGGAGGGCAAAAGTGATTTATTCCTTGGGATCCTCACGAGGAGCTGGACTCCCCCAAAATACCTTTGAAGGGCCCCCTCCCGCCCCCACATACTGCCCATCCTCGGAACCTTGGGAGGTTGCCCTAAAAAAAAAAAAATCCCAGGACGTCCCCCTCCCCTCACCCTCCCGGAGGCTGGAGAATGGGCAGTTGTTTCCCGGGGCTCCCAGCCTCTGCGTGCCGCCACCCGCGTCTGCGTCCTCATTACCACTACAAAGCCGGGCAGACGTCGCCTCTTTCCAGAGCTGCGCTTTCAGCTGCGAACATCAAGAGGCCAGAAAACATCCAAGTGGGCCCGAGGATGCAGACGCCGCCTCGGTCCTGGCTTTATCTCTAGGGAAAGTTCCATTTTAAGAACCAGATGCCAACATTCCCGGACAGTTTATGGCATCCGGATCCCTCAGGGTGCGCATCCGCGGCTTAGAGTGTTAGCAGCAATTATTTATTGTCTGCCCTGGAGAGGAGGTCCTGAACAGGACTGTCCCCGGCGGACCCTGGGGGTGGGGGTGGAGTGGGGACGCACGACTGTTCCCGAGCCGGTTATCTGGTTTAGCAGAGTTTGTTGTGATTTTCGAGGAAACAGCATCTGGGTTACATAAGGATTCAAGTTTTTGCTTTGCTTGTTTATTTAATACCTTGGCAAGAGGGAACCCTCACTGAAACCAGATAACCGAATTTGGGTTTAAAACAGCCTTAGATGAGGGGCAACGAGAGGGGAAGAAAATGAACCAAACCACAAAAAGCAAACAAGGGGATGTTTATTTTTCTCCCTTTGGGTAGTTTTGAAGACCTGCCTAACCTCTTACTTCTCGTCGCGCACAGTTAATAAATTGTATTAACAAAGCGCTTCAGCTACTACCGTGGCTTAGCGGGCATCCCTCCCCCGCGCTGCCCCCACCCCGGCCCTAATTCCTTCTAGGATTCGCGCGCGGTCCTGTTTGCCCAGAGATCTCAACAGCACCAGGAAAACGGCGTGCTAAATCCAATTGCTTTCAACCGTCTGATCTCCTTGTAGGGAGATCACCTTTCAGCCCCGTTCAAAGAAAGCAAAGTTTGGAAAGTTTGGCGGAGGGGCCGATTTAACTACCAGCACGGCAAATATTTAGTTACAAACGCTGTGAAGTGCCCAGATTTGTGGCCGCGTTTGGCTTTCACAAAGGATTTTCCTGTGACTTTTGTTCCGGTCACCAAATTAAAAAAGAAAATTACTTGAGCGAGAGATAAGGGCTTGGAAAACAACCCCGGCCGCCCGCGAGTTGGCGGGCGCGGGATTGGCGTCGCCGAGTCTGCGCCGCCCCGAGGCGCGCGTCGCGGGGGTCCGGCCCCCGCGGGGAGCCCGGGTCACCGCTCGGACCCCGGGCCGCCGCCCACCGTGCGCCACCCCTCGCGGCGCGCAGCGCCCCGGCCGCCGGGCTCCCCGCCGGCGTCCGTGGGAAACCGCGGTAACCCTCTCCAGCCAGCGACAAGGGCGGGCTTGTCCAGAATCAGGCTGCATCTTAATATTATAATACTGCCCCAAAGCAAAACCCGAGGCCCCGCTTGCGAGTCTCTAACAAGAAACACATTGTGCGCTTTCTTTTTTTTTTTTTTTTCCGCCTTTTTGGCCGAAGCCACATTGGCGCTCTGGCCACGGTACTGTGAGCCAAGTCCATGACTTCAGAGGGGAGGAACCCGCCTGCCCCGCACCACGTGCGCGCCCGGCCCGGATGGCTACCCCGCCGCGCCCTGCCGCCCTGTGCCGCCGACAGGTCAGGGGCTCCGGCCGGGGCCGGGGCGCGCTCGGCGGACACTCGTCCTGCGCCCGCGGCGCTCTGGCCCCTGTCTTTTCCGACCCGGGGAGGTACCCAGGAGGCGCCAGTGCGGGTAACTGATCGCTGGCCGCTCTAGCCGGCTGGTGAAGACGCTTTATTTTAAAATACTTTGACAGCCTTCTATGTCCCCCACCCCCAAGTCCTTGGGGCTTTTACTCACAGGTTCTACCATCCCTCTTCCCTAAAAAGGACAATTTACAGTATACTTTCTCTCAACTGGAAATAGCCCGAGGGTTCTGCAAGCCCTCTGACCTCTGTCATATGTCACTGTTGTCCCTGTCCAGAGGAGATGACAGGATCTAGGGCTGCATTTTCAGGGAGGTGAGTGCTGCGGACCTGTGGGGGCTCCCCGGGAGGAGCAGTTGTGGGCACCCACCCTCAGCCCGGTGGTGATCACGCTGTCTTCCCAGCGCTGCTGTGTCAGGACCCTCATCTGTTTCGATGGCAACGCTGCCCATCAACCAGACTCTGCCGGTTGAATTAAGTGGTCCATTTCATCTTAACCATTTCTGCCTTTCTGGGAGTCTTTGTGAAGAGCACAGATACATTACATTTCAAACCAAAAAGGGAACCATGATGACCTTTATTTTAAAATTTTTATTGGAGTACAGTTGATTTATGGGGCTTCCCAGATGGCTCAGTGGTAAAGAATCTGCCTGCCAATGCAGGAGAGGAGGCAGGAGACCTGGTTACATAGCTGGGGGACAAGATCTGGAGAAGGAAATGGCAACCTCCTCCAGTTTTCTTGCCTGGAGAGTCCCATGGACAGAGGAGCCTGGTGGGCTACAGTCCATGAAGTTGCAAGAGTCAGACACCATTTAGCAACTGAGCTCCGGCATGCACACATGCACACAATTGATTTACAATGCTGTGTGAGTTTCACGTGTACAGCAAAGTGAATCAGTTACACATATGTATCCACTCTTTTTTTAAGATTCTTTTCCATATAGGCCATTACCCAGTATTGAGTAGAGTTCCCTGTGCTCTACAGTAGGTTTCTTTTTTTTTTTAAGTCTTTATTTTAATTTTTTTCTGTTATGTATGTGTGTGTGCGTATATGTGTGTGTTAGTCACTTTGTCCTGTATGTTTTTTGCGACCCCATGGATTGTAGCCCACCAGGCTTCTCTGTCCATGGGGATTCTCCAGACAAGAATCCTGGAGTGGGTTGCCATTTCCTTCTCCTACAGTAGGTTTTTATCTTTTTTATTAGTTATCTAGTATATATATATATAGTCGTGTGTATCTGTCAATCCCAATCTCTCAGTTTTATCCCCCTAACCCCCTTATCCCCTGGTAACCATGAGCTTGTTTTCTAGTGATGGCCCTCTCTAAAGGGAGGTTAATCATTCACACTGGGTAAGAACAATCATTTACAGGCTCATCACAGCTTGCCTGTTTTGCTCTTCACTTTGCCCCCATGAGTTAGGAGAGGCAGATGCGCCTCGATTTTACAGAAAAAGCTGAGGCATAGAGTGACAGACGCCTGTGTGAGCCCACACTCCCTAGAACAGTACCTGTGATGATCCAGAGGTGCGTGACCTGGACCCCGGGTGGGATGTCAATTACTTCTTAAACTTGAAATTTGTTCCAGTCCTGCAGGGAATTTATAACACACTTTGCTTTCCCCTTCCTCAGGTATTAACACTGAGGGACGGAGCCTCACTCTCTACTGACAGAAGTTCAGCTCAGGTCTGAGGACTTCACGTCTTAGTGCAGGTAACCTTTACAGACAGAGTCCTGGGGCCCACATCTCTAGAAATTCTGCTTAACTGGGTTTGGTGAGCGGCCAAAGAAACGCTGAGGAGACATGGATGCAGGCGCTGCGGGTTCCACACTGACGGAATGACAGGTAATCTGTGAAATCAGTCCTGCGGCAGGCGCGGTTTGCCTCTTGAGGACCCGTGCATTTGTTTTTGGAAAGCCGAAGAAAAGGAAGACAAGGGGTATGTTGCATTTAGCCGTGTCTTTACTTTCTCCCTTGTTTGTTCTTCCTTCCTGATGTTCCAATATTCTTTCTTTTAGAAGGAAATTTTAAAAAGTTTTTTTTTTAAATTATTTGTTGGCTGTGCTGGGTCTTCGTTGTGGCATGTGGACTTTCTTTAGCAGCTGCAAGTGGGGGCTACTCTCCAGTTGCCGTGCACGGGCTTCTCATTGCAGTGGCTTTTCCTAGGGCAGAGCATGGGCTTTAGGGGCACGTGCTTCAGTAGTTGCAGCACGTGGGCTCAGCTGCTCCGAGGCATGTGGAATCTTCCTGGACAGGGGAATCAAACCTGTGCCCCCCACGTTGGCAGGTGGATTCCCAACCACTGGACTACCAAAGACGTCCTTTTTAAAATATTCATTTATTTGGCTACACCAGGTCTTAGTCATGGCACGTGGGATCTAATTCCCTGACCAGGGATCAAACCCAGGCCCCCTCTGTTGGGATCATGGAGTCTTAGCCACTGGACCATCAAGGAAGACCTCCAGTTTGCTTTCTTTTATTATTTCCTTTCTTGTTCAAGGGCATCCTTTAGACATTTTTTAAGGGTAGGTCTGCCGGTGACAAGCTCTCTCAGTTTTCCTGCGTCTGAGAAGGTCTTGTTATCTTCTTGATTCCTGATAGGTGTTTTTGCTGGATCTAGACTTCTGGGCTAACCCACTCCAGTGTTCTTGCCTGGAGAATCCCAGGGACGGGGAGCCTGGTAGGCTGCAGTCCATGGGGTCGCTGAGAGTTGGACATAACTGAGCGACTTCACTTTCACTTTTCACTTTCATGCGTTGGAGAAGGAAATGGCAACCCACTCCAGTGTTCTTGCCTGGAGAATCCCAGGGATGGGGGAGCCTGGTGGGCTGCTGTTTACGGGGTCACACAGAGTCGGACATGAATGAAGCGACTTAGCAGCAGCAGCAGTGAGTGTTTTGCTTTGGCTATTGTACTTTTCATTTTGAAAATTTCCATTTGGTTCTTGTCTATATCTTTTATTTCTTTACTGAGATTTTCTGTTTTTTCCATTTTTTTGGAGAGTATTCAGAATTCCTCCTTGAAAGACATTTCTTTTTTTTCTTTTTTTTTTGTGGCTGCTATAAAATTCTTAATAGTTAATTCCAACATCATGTCAACTCATTGTTGGCAACTGTATTCTTTTCCCATTCAATTGAACTTTTCTTGTTTCTTAGAAAGAAGAGTGATGTTTGTTTGAAAGCTGGACTTTTTGGGTGTTATGAAACTCTGGATCTTATTTCCATCTTCTGTTAGAACAAGTCTCTGCCGCCACCACCCTGGCTGGGGGCGAGGGGGAGTGGTGGGGGGAGCCGTGCCTCGGCTTCATGCTTCACGGTGGAGGGTGAAGACCTCTTGGTTCCGGACCGGAAGGGTGTGAATGCCCCCGCTCCCCACCCAGTTCCTGCTGAGACCAGCCTGTGGGGAGGGGGAGCAGCGCCTGCTTGCTGCTGGGTGGGGGTGAGAGTCCAGGCTCCCATGTGATCTCTGCTGACACTCCTAGGGGCTCCTTGCTGAGGAACGCCGCTGCTCCCCTCTCCACCATCTGCATCACCACCCTGTCGGGGGAGGGGGAGTCTGAGATGCAGGCTCTCCACTTGGCCTTTGTGATGGGGGTAGAGTTGGTGCCTCCGCTCTGTCTGTGGTGCTTCTTTTGAGTCACATGATTATTGTCTGGAAGTTTGCTGTCTTACCAGGCTGCCTCGTTCCTGATCTGCTGCTTGAGAGTGCAGGCTTTTCTTTTTCTTTTTCCATGTCCATTGATGCTTCTAGGTACCTACTTCCCCAGCCCCTGATCCAGGATATAAGAAGCACAAAGAAAACCCAGGGAAAACATCACCATGTCCTTCCTTGGCCCCCAGAGTCAGCAGCTAGTCTGCCCTTCTCTTCACCTCTCAGAGTCTCCCCATGTCTGTTTTCTTGCTGATCTCCAGGGTTCTTAGCTCTCCTTGGCAGGAGGAATGAGGATAAGTACATCTACTCCATCTTGCCTGGAGTAGAAGTACCAAATGTTTATCATTTAATGAAATAAAGAACATGAAGCAGTGGTCTCTGTTTGAAGAAAACTATTCACATTTCTTTATTATTTGGACTTGCAAGTGCTGTCCCAGGTACATTATTTCATCAAGTCCTGGATTTAAAAAAAATTAAAAATATGATTTAACTGTTGTTTTCATCAAGCCCAGTCAGGCCCTGACAGCAGGTGTGTAGAGGCATCCTTACGTCTGATGGTTGTCAAGTCTCCAGTCTAAATGAATACTGTCCTCGCTCTTGGCTGGAAGAATTGCTTAGAATTCTTTTAATTGGGTCTGATTCGTTCCACTAGCACCGTCTGTGTCCCGGCTAGCTGGACAAGCTGGAGGGATCGTTCCCCTCCCGTGGCAGGGGCCTGCTCATGTTGCTAATGCTGCTGGCTCTCCGGCTGTATCATTTCTCCTTGGCAGATCCAGCCCCTGTTGCATGTCTGCTGGGCACCTAGCTCAGAGAGGCCCCATGCCTGGGGGTTAATGCTCTGCAGGTGTTACTTGAGAGTCTTAACAATTCTTTCAGTTGTGTTTTCTGAGTGATATTTGATGGGAAAATGGAGTATGTACTGGGGGTTGGTGCCTGGACCGTATGGGGGTCCCATCTTCCTACTTCTCCCTGGGTTCTTGCCACTTGTTCCCTGCCTCTTGCTGACTCACCACTGCTCCCCTATCTGCCGGAACCTAGGACTGGGGGCAGGAAGGGTCAGAGTGGGTGAGTGTGGCCCACATGCTGAGTTGAATACCAGGGCCCTGGGCACCTGTGTCTTTATTTGCCTAAGTATCCCTGTGACCAAGAGAATGCCATTAAATCACAAATGAACCTTGATGACAAGTAGAGAGAGATGTAGAAGAAAAGAAGAATTTTCTGCTGCTTGTGGGTGGGCTGCACTTTCACTTTGCAGTGGTCCCTGAAATTTATTTAGCTTGTCTTTCACTGATAGCTTTTGAGGTCACTACTCTCCAAAGATGCCCCTTAATGAACTATGCTTCCAAGGGTTCAATGTGGGTATCATCCTTCCCAGACTGGACCTGGGGAGGCCCTGTGCACCCAAGAGAATGCAGTGGGTGTGGTCCTGTGTGATTTCCCAGGTTACCATCAAGGACGCCTTCTAGTTTCCATTTTGCTTTCTTGGCTCTTCTCTTACAGTCTCCACGGAAGAAATCTGGGCCTCTTGGACTCCACCATGCTTTGGGGAATCCAAGCTCCCTGTATGGAGAGGCCACACAGAAAGAGCTAACCGAGGGAAGGGGCAGTCCTGGTCCCCACATCATCCCAGTTAAGCACCCCCCTGTGAGTTAAGGAGACACCTTGGATGTCCAACCTAGAGAAGCTTGACGGTGACCTCACCCCAGCCGCTAACAGACCACATTCAGCTGAGAATCCAAGCCATAAGATTATGAGAGAAGGAACTATGGTCTGAAACCACTATGCTTTGGAGCAGTTTGTTACACTGATGACTAAATTGCCACCAAAAGAGAAACTAGAGATGTGGGGGGAGGGGGCGGGGGTTGGTGGTGATCAGGGTTTCTAAGTATAATCTTATGCCTTGTAGCTGTAATCATTGATAACTTATTTCAGCTTTCCCCCCTGGAAGTTTTACAACAAATGATTTACAATACACAAAATAAGTGTATCTCCACGTTTAACAAAAACGCCTTACTTTTTAAAACTGCCTGATGTTTTATTTGACATCGTGGAGCATGTATTCATGTATATAGTGTGAGTCTGGCTTCCCCAGTGGCTCAGTGGTAAAGAATCCACTTCCCAATACAAGAGCTGCAGCAGACATGCGTTCAGTATCTGTGTTGGGAAAAATCCTGGAGGAGGAAACGGCAACCCACTCCAGTACTCTTGCCTGGGAAATCCCACGGACAGAGGAGCCTGGCGGACTACAGTCCATCGGGTTGGGCACGGCTGAGAGTGCATACACATAGTGTGGGTCCATTTTTAACCAATCAGAATCCCTGATAACTTTCCCCTAATGTATAGAGTTTATCACCATAATGGATCACTATATTTTTTGAACCCAAACCAAGTAGGATAAATGGCCTGACTGACTCCAGGGGCCTGGAGAGGACGGAAAAGCTGGGCGGGAGAGGAAGGTGACCCTCTGTGGACTGGCCCCCTGCCACCCTAGCCTTTTTGGCATGAGAGTAAGAGCATCTGGGGCCCCCAGATATTCTAGAAAATGTATCATAGAAACATCTGATCACTTCTCAGCATCAAGATCTTAAGGTGATTTTGGTGTTTTTCTTTACATGTCACAGATTTGAGTGTGGAGCCATCGGGCCTCCTAGTTGGGCCCAGGTTCTTCATCCCACTGTCTCACTGATTCGACTTCCAGGGACCCCTGAGGATACTGTTTTCCCCCTGAAAGACCCTGTTGGCCTGAGGACTCTAAGGTTGAGTACCGAGAAAGAGGCTGGAGCCCTCTGACAGTGGCTGTTGGCAGCTGCCAGAATGCTGCCCTCTGTCTTCCTATGATGCCATCTCAGGTTGGTCATTTTTGGTCCTGAGACTGGAGTCAGGAGGGGGCTGGTCAGCTACAATTCGTGAAGTCCTGCCTGGAAGCCCTGAGCCCTGCTTTCCCAGAGATCTTGGCCTGATCTCCATAAACCCTACAAGACCCTTCAGGTGGGACCAGCTCACTCTCCATCTCACCTGTCAGGAAACTGCCCTGTCACCCGTCCTGTCGATGTAGCCAGCAGGTGGGAGCCAGAATCTGAGCCTGTCCTGTCTGACGTCAAAGTCTCCTCTCTGCCCTAAATTACTTAATAAGACTTTCTCAAAGTGTATTCAATCCATTTAACTATCATCGCGAGAAATGCTTGCTTAAAAAAAAAGAAACACTGACAATGGATATTTTACAAGCATTTGAAACATACATCTTGAAATAAAATACTCCTAACCATCCTCACCATGTCTTAGGGTCCCAGTGAGCTGATGGTTGCCGGTAGGTGGGACTAGAAGATGTGATGCTGAGACTGGAGCATTCCTGAGCGCAGGTGGTCCTCAAAGTAGCCTCCCCATGGGGATCCCCCAGCAATGCCGCCCGTGGTATGTGATGGGGAGAGCGCAGGCCCTTCTCACTGAGAATCCGGTTGGTAACAGCACCTCGCTCTGGATGACATTTTGAACATCCTCTGCCACCCACTACTCCTTTTACCTTCAGTCTCCCCCAGCATCAGGGTCTTTTCCAATGAATTGGCTCTTTGCATCAGGTGGCCAAAGTATTGGAGTTTCAGTGTGCATCACATGCAACCCCTGGAAGAACATAAGTGCTCGGTGAACACGGCTGGCGGACAAAAGGCAGCCCACATTTCAGGTGCACAGTGAATACTATTTTAAGTGTGAGTGAGTCCCTATACTTTACCTGGTAAGTCTAGTCTAAGCCTTCTCAGTAAATATCACTCACAGTAGCCAAGTGCTGCTTATGAAAGAACTAAGACATCCGTAAAGAAATAGAAACTGGCACTTACGTTTACTAAGCTCTGACTAGTTAAAATAACTGGGAGAGAAGATGTCTTTCACTAAACTTGCAGAATTCAGAATAAAAGAGTTCAATTTGGAGTCCTTGGGGACCAGCATGGCCAGAAGTGAATTTCAGAGGGTTTTATTTAAAAAGCCGCAACTTCAAAGATGGACAGGTCCACGGGCCCCTCCCGCCTCTCTGCACAGGCCAGCTCCTTGTTTCCATTACAAATTGATTTCCAGGGTAATACCCCCCGAGGCCTGTCTCCCACGTGAGATAGGAGTGGAGACTCCAGCAACCCCCCTAGATCATGTCTGCTGATCCAGGCCCAGCTCACGCACAGCTCAGAGTCTGTTTCTCGCTCCAAGTCTAGAGTGGGTGCCAGGGATGGAGAGGCATCTTTCAGGCACTTGGTCTCTGCTTGATTCAGTGGCTCAGCCTTACTCACCCTGCACTTCCAAGGCGTCTGGGCTCGTCTGCACAGAGCCAGAAGCAGGGAGAACTTGGAGAGCCCTGTGGGGAAGCACTTGGCTGGATTTATGGATCAGGCCTGGACTTGGCTCAGAACACTGAACTTATCCTCTGGGCTGGACTGCGATCTTTCAGTGTCGGCACTGCTGACACTTGGGCTGATGGCTCTTTGTCGGGGGCTGTCCTGAACAGGATGTGCCCTGGCCTCTCCCCACTAGTAGTTGTTGTTCAGTTGCTCAGTTGTATTCAACTCTTTGTGACCCCGTGGACTATGGCCCACCAGGCTTCCCTGTCCTTCACCACCTCCCAGAGTTTGCTCAAACTCATGTCCATTGAGTCCATGTTGCTATCTGACCATCTCATGGTTAACCGGCCACTACTCCTTTTATCTTTAGTCTTTCCCAGCATGAGGGTCTTTTCCAATGAATTGGCTCTTTGCATCAAGTGGCCAAAGTACTGGAGTTTCAGGTTCAGCTTCAGTCCTTCCAATGAATATTCAGGGTTGATTTCCTTTAGGATGGACTGGTTGGATTTCTGTGTGGTCCAAGGGACTCTCAAGAGTCTTCTCCAGCATCACCTCCCACTAGCTCCTCATAGAAACCCCTCTCTCTGTCAGTGGTGACAACCAAAGATGTCTCCAGCATTGCTAGATGTCTCCTGGGGGGCGCAGAGCGAAGTCACCCTGGCTGAGAACCACTGTCTCTTGGCCCCACCTGACTGCAGGGAGGCTGGGAAAGGTAGCCCAGCTATCTGATCAGGAAGAAAAGAAAGCTCATTTAGATCCTGCTGGCCAGTCTCTCTTTCTCAATGACCTTGGGCGGTTCTTCTGGTGCTGTGGGGACACTGGAGGGGCCCAGTGCAGAGCCATGTCTACGGGTGAGGGGGTGGGTAGCAGAGCCTGAGGGATGGGACAGGAGCTGCATGGGACAAGGGGAGGGGCATCTGGAAACCAGCTGCCAGTGTGGTCAGCAGCCCTCCTGAGTGTTTATTTGTGAGCAGATGAAGAGGAAATGACCAAATGAAGAGGAATATCCCCATCATTCTCAAACACTTACTTAAAAGATGTGACTGAGTTCCCAGGCTGCCCTGGGGTGGGAATGGGGGTGACCGGCTGCCGTTTCACAGGGAGGGGGCTTTGATGTCCTTGTCTTACTTCAGGACCCTTGAATCATGCAGAAAGCAGAATGGATTGGGGTTCCCAGAGGTAAAAATCTGGAATTTGCTGTCTTCTCGGGAAGGGGCTGTCATCTGGAAGCCCGGTGAAAGGGTTATTCCACCACCCACGTGGCGTGCTGTGTGTGCACGTGATTATGCCTGGAAGAGGAAACATGTAGGAAGTTGTTTTCATAGCTTCTTTTTATTAGCATTTATATGAGTTAATGAGCATGCAAACAGATCTGGCAAAAATGTTGGTAGTAAAACAACCAATATGGTCTTAAAGAGAGAAGTCACACAGCTTGTGAGTAATCAAATCTTACCTTAGCTGGAAAAGAAGACAGGTTTTCCAAGCTCAGATATGCAGCCACTGTGAGTTGTGGTATAGTAAAATAGAGCTCAAAGACAGATTCCCTCCCACTGACCAACCCATCCACCCACCCATTCACCCATCCACCCACCCACTCATCCATCCACCCACCCACTCATCCATCCACCCACCCACTCACCATCCATCCACCCACACATCTACTCACCCATTCACCCAACCATCCACTCACCCACCCATCCATCCACTCACTCACTCACCCACTCATTCACCCATCCATCCATTCACCCACCTGTCTATCCACTCACTCACTCACCCACTCACTCATTCACCCATCCATCCATTCACCCACCTGTCCATCCACTCACTCACTCACCCACTCACTCATTCACCCATCCATCCATTCACCCACCTGTCTATCCACTCACTCACCCACTCACTCATTCACCCATCCATCCATTCACCCACCTGTCCGTCCATTCACCTGTCCACCCACCCATCTATACCATAGATCCATCCAGTATTTACTGGACACCTACTATGTATCAGGCACTTTTCTAAGAACTTGAGTACATCAGTGAACAAAATTGATAACCATCCTGACCAGCAGGATGTCACATCCTATTGGGGAGAGATAAAGAAACAAATGGAGAAGGCAATGGCACCCCACTCCAGTACTCTTGCCTGGAAAATCCCATGGATGGAGGAGCCTGGTAGGCTGCAGTCCATGGGGTCGCTAAGAGTCAGACACGACTGAGAGACTTCACTTTCACTTTTCACTTTCCTGCTTTGGAGAAGGAAATGGCAACCCACTCCAGTATTCTTGCCTGGAGAATCCCAGGGACGGGGGAGCCTGGTGGGCTGCTGTCTGAGGGGTCGCACGGAGTCAGACATGACTGAAGTGACTTAAAAAAAAAAGAAACAAAATTGTTGAGTAAATCACAGAGGTTATTAGAAGATGATGAAGATTGGCAATAAAGCAGGGATGGGAAAGTGCAGTGCCAGTAGCAAGGTACAAAAGTGACCGTTTCAAATAAGGTAGTCCTGGTAGGCTGCATGGAGAAGGTGACATTTGAACAGAGCCTGGAAGAAAGCAGTCTCCCTAGTCACATTGCTGGAATTTGAGTACAGTAAAGGAGGAGAGGGCTGGGCCCTTGTTAGCCTGTACCTGATCCCAACAACAACCCAGCAGAAACAGCTACGATTTAGGGGCTCTGCTTTAGTGTGAGTCAGAAGCTGAGACTCAGAGAGGTTAAGTAACAAGTCTAAGGTCACAGAGCCACTGAGTGTCAGGGTTAGGGAGTAAAGCCCGGGATGATAGGGACACTTTCTGTGCATTTTTCAGTCAAGTATAGGGAAAATAGTGAGGAAAGTTATTCTCGAGTGGGAGAGGGTAACAAAACTCATAGGCCAGATTTCCACGTCTACTCAGGAATTGAGGGTCGTCTAGGCACTGGTGGGAGTTGGCTGTTTTGTTCTTGAAAGCAGAGCCGGAGAAAAGCCAACTTGAATGATTTGGAAGCCTTTGGAATCTATGGATTTGTAGGTCCCCCCCACCCTGCCTCCACCTAATCTGAGGGTAGAGAAGATAAGGGCTGAGAGTACTTTACACTTTTCCACAAGATTCCTGGGCAATCCTGGGATCATGTTTTAGGAACACTCCTGGGATCCCCAGCTTGTTAGCAGAGGTAGAAAGATGATAACAGATCCTGCGTTTTAGATAAGATCTCCCAGGTGATTCTTACAGCCAAAAAGTGACTAGACGTGACTATTTTATTATCCCATGAAGTTTCTGACTTTGGGGATGTTGAAGGAACTATAGGTAATAACCACTCAAACTTACCCACTTCCATTTAAATACACAGCTACTCATAATCAAAGTCAGTTCATTTATTGACTTTTGAATGTACGCCATACAATATTCACACAATGTTACAGTGCTTAGTCACTCAGTCGTGATTGACTCTTTGTGACCGCCTGGACTGTAGCCCACCAGGCTCTGTCCATGGGATTTCCCAGACAGGAATATTGGAGTGCATTGCCGTTCCCTTCTCCAGGGGATCTTCCCAACCCAGGGATCGAATCTGGGTCTCCTGCATTGCAGGCAGATTCTTTACTATCTGAGCCACCAGGGAAGCCCTCATACAGTATTGGACAGAACAAATTAAGAAACAAAACAATACAAACAATGTAAGCAATCCTTATCTTTTGCTGGTAATAAAATCTGTTTATTTTTTATTTTTATCTAACACTGTTTCTGTCTACATATGTCTTTAGTCCTGCTCATTGCTCTGGCTTCATCTCAGCTATGCTCTTCTGTAGGCAAAGTTCTAGAAATTCAGTATTAACTGGACTTTACTATTTGGTGAGAGCCATGCAGCTTTGGGCCCTTGTGGAACCTTGGCCTGATTCGTCCATCTCTGCCGTCCCCTCCTCGTCCCTCCTGGGAGGCCCGGCCGCAGCTGCCTCAGCTGTTTTGGTTGCCCTCTTTCCGGATTTCTCCGGGCGAGTGACTCAGCATGACTCAGCATTTAGGGGAGCCAGAATATTCTGCCATGCAGCCAGCATATGGTGAGCATTCATACTGCTTAGAAAAATCATTGTAAATAAAACACACAGGAGAAAAAAAAAAAAAGGCCCAGATTTCTTCATACCCAAATGAGACACTGGGTCAAGGATGAGGAGGACAAGTTGAGAAAGGGCCATCCGGCTGGGGCCCCAGAGCAGAGTGGCTGCCTCAGAGGTGAGCTGGGAAGAAAGAAGCAAAGACACCTGGCCTTCCAGGTGGAGAGAGGCCCAAGTGGCCCTCCTGTGAACAAGAAGACAGCTGGCCACGAAAAAAACAATGCAAGTGCATTCATTTATTGTGGGGGAAAGTACCCTTTATTCCCAACTTTTAAGCTCAGTGAATCTTTAGCTTCTCTTCGTCCCTTTTTCTTTCTCAGTGGCATGAAGGCATGGCTCTTTAAAAGGGCCACAGAGCTGCTGACACTTGGCAGTCTCTTCAAGTGGGATTTTGAGGCTGTGAATCCTGCTGCGAGGGCCCTTCTGACACCCCTCCTTGGAAAGCCAGCACAAGCTCTCAGATGGTTTCTAGGGTCATTGTGTTAAGCCTCTGGTTAAAGAACAGCCTCTTTGAAGCAGCTGGTTTGGGCTGGCCTCCTCGTCCCAGGATGGTTTCTCGGTATTTGGTGCTCACGTGACTGAGAACATACACTGGATTCCTCGCCTTTTAGAGTCTGCTGTTTCTTCATCTGAAGTAGCTTGCTATGCTTCAGAAAGATTTTGCTTTTTAGGTCATAAAGTGGAGCTTGAAAACTGGAAGAGGCTTTTTTTCCCCATGTGTGTGTTTTGTTTTAATGTCTTGACTCTGTGCTGAACACTTGAAGGGTCTTGGAGCAAGAGATGGGAACTTGCAGCTGGTGTGGAGAGGTTCTGTAGAATGTCGAGCGCATGCTAAGGGAGCAGCATTGAAGGGTCAGTCATTGAAGGGTCAGTCTTGGGTTCGGGGTTAAGCCCTAAGGTAGATGGACTGGGTGGCTTTCAGGCAATCACTGTCTCTCCTGGCAACCTGGTTTTGTTCTTTGAACAACAGCTAATGCCCTTGGAACAGTCTCACAGAATAAGCTCCCTGAGAGCAGGGCCTGGTTCATCCTTTATACCCCGGTATCCCAATACCAATGGAGAAGGAAATGGCAACCCACTCCAGTGTTCTTGCCTGGAGAATCCCAGGGACGCGAGGGGAGCCTGGTGGGCTGCCGTCTATGGGGTCGCACAGAGTCGGACGTGACTGAAATAATTTAGCAGCAGCAGCAGCATCCCAGTACCAATAAAGAAGCAAATGGCAACCCACTCCAGTATTGCCTGGAGAATCCCATGGACAGAAGAGCCTGGCAGGCTACTGTCCATGGGGTCGAAAGAGTTGGACACAACTGAGCGACTAAACCACCACCACCCCAATACCTACAGCAGTGTATGGCACTACGACGGGGCACATGAAGTGATAGGTGAAGATGCATTTGAAATATTGGTTGCAATAAAAAGTTCTCTTAAGAGGTAAGGGAAAGAGGTGCAAATTAAGAGTTTGGGATTAACCTATACACACTAGCATGGGCCTCCCAGGTGGTGCAGGGGTAAAGACTCTGCCTGCCAGTGCTGGAGATGCAGCAGACTCAGTTCAGTCCCTGGGTCGGGAAGATCCCCTGGAGGAGCAAATGGCAACCCACTCCAGTATTCTTGCCTGGAGCATCCCATGGACAGAGGAGCCTCCAGGTCTGTGGGGTCACAAAGTTGGACATGACTGAGCACGTATGCACCTCTGTGTGATATATAAATAAATAACAGAGACCTACTGTATAGCACAGGGAACTCTACTCAACATTTTATAACAACTCATAAGGGAAAAGAATATGAAAAAGAATACACCCACTTACTGAATCACTTTGCCTTGCACCTGAAACTAACATGATATTGAAAATCAGCTACACTTCCATTTTTAAAAAAGAAAAGTTCTCTACATCAAAAAGCATTCACCGATTCTTACCCTGAAACAAGGGATCAAGGACTACCCTGGTGGTACAGTGGCTAAGACTCTGTGTTCCCGATGCAAGGGGCCTGGGTTCGGGCCTGGGTTCCATCCCTACTGCCAGGGAGCTAGATCCTTTGTGCCACAACTAAGATCTGTTGCAGCTGAATAAAAAGTAAATAGTAAAAAAATCATAGGATGCCATTTGGAAAAAAAAAAAAAAAGACCTCAGTGTTTCCACTTCCTCCCAAATCAGCAGGAACATGGCAATGAGAAGACCTGCATGTGTACTGAAAAATGTTTGCTGAGCAAGGGGTCCCAGGGAGAAGCAAGAGCTGAAGAACACAGCGCCGAACGGAAGTGCCGGACATCCACCGCTGAGCAAGGACTGTGAAACCGTTCACGGATGGATTTTGACCCATTAGAGAACAGATACCAAATGTTTTCTGATCCTGCCAGGATGAAGAGAAAAATCAGTAATTCAGTGATTCCTTAAAAAATAAATTAATTTATTTAATTGGAGGCTAATTACTTCACAGTATTGTAGTGGTTTTTGCCATACATTGACATGAATCAGTCAGGGGTGTACATGTGTCAGTGATTGCTTTTTAAAAACATGTGACGCTCACATGGCCTGAGTTTCATTTTGTTGTTTAATTTTTAACCGATAGTACTTCCTTCCAGCTTGCTTCTGAAAGAAAATTGTATTTAGAGGTGACCTGCTGTTTATTAGAGTAGAGGGAAGACAACATAGGAGTTCTCAAACTGTCCCAGTTTTTCTTAGGTCGTACTGTTCCCCTGCCCCCATCACATAAAGCCTTTTGGAAATTTGAGTAAATGTCAGCTCTGATGTTTGTCCCATTCCCCTTCCCTCCACTACTATGGACTGAGTGTTTATGTCCCCCACAAATTCATTATGTTGAAGCCCTACACGCCAGGGCGATGGTCTTTGCAGGTGGTCCTTTGGGAGGTGGGCAGGATGAGATGAGGTCGTGTGGGTAGGGCTCTCATGGTGGGCTCAGTGTCCTTCTAGCTCAGTGGGTAAAGAACCCACCTGTGATGTAGGAGACGTGGGCTCAATCCCTGGGTCAGAATATCCCCCAGAGAAGGAAATGGCAACCCGCTCCAGTATTCTTGCCTGGAGAATCTCGTGGACAGAGGAGCCTGGCGGGCTACAGTCCAGGTGTGTCGAGAAGGAGTCGGACACGACTGAATCGATTCATCAGCGACAGCGATGTGAAGAGTGGCTGCAACCCTGAGGCGGGCAGAGGGCTCTTGCCAGATCCTGGACCGCTGACGTCATGAGCTAGGACTTCCGGCTTCCAGAACTGTGAGGAGAAATGTTTGTCTTTTAAGCCCCAGACTGCAGTGTTGTGACAGCAGCCTGAGCTGCTACCCCGCAAACACTCCCCACCTCAGACCTGGGTCCTGGCCCTCCGAGGGCCGCTCCGTCTGGGAAGTCGTGGCTGCCGGGGGCCCAGGACCAGACATCTGACCCCTCACCTCTGCCCCTGCCCCCTGGGTCGTGTCCCAGCTCTGACCCTCAGGTCGTGCCCTGGCCTGGTGTGCAGCCTGAGCTCCAGCGTACTTGCTGTCCCTGGGACACTGGTTCACTCTTGTGCTGGGTGGGGGTTTGCTGGCGTCCATCCAGCTCTCTGGGGCTCCCTTCATGCCCCCTGAGGGGGGCCCCATGTGTGGCCTCTCAAAGGTCACTTCCTCTGGAATCTTCCCTGGCCCACTGGGGCCCCCTCCCTCAGGGCTGTCTGCACTGGACTGGGCTGCTTCCTCTCGAGTCCCGTAAGCTCTTCAGCAGAGGGTCTGCGGTGGCCCATGACCCCGATGGGGAGCTCTGACCACAGATCCTTTGGGCAGAGCAGTGTCCAGTGGGCAGGACTGCCCCATCTCCACCAGGGCACTAGGGTTAAGGCTGACCCCAGCATCGCCGGGAATATCAGGGATGCCAATGATCAGACCTCACCCCAGAGATGAATCAGAGGCCCTGGAGAGGGGCCAGGGGGTCTGTCTGATCACCCCCTCCCTGGAGGGACTAGAGGAGAATGTGAGGGTCCTGTGAGTCTCCTCTGGCAGCCTTCTCCCCCTCTCCCATCCCCTACCCACTTGGGTTTCAGCAGAAGCCTCCAAACCCACTGGATGAGACCCCTGTGTCCTAAAGGAACCCTTAGAGGAGCTAGATTGTCACTCATCACTTAAAACCAAGGATCCACCAGCCCACTGGAGATGAAGCCAGACCAGATTTTGGCAGAAAGGGAGCTGAGCGTCCATCAGTGGTTCCAACTAAAGGCTGATCAGCGACTGCCTTGGGTCCTGGGCTGCTGGCCAAGCGCACCTGATCGGACTGGGAGGCCGTGCTAATGAGGGCTGGTGGGGGAAGAAAAGGAGGCGGAAATGCCAGGTGAAAGTCTGAGACTCAAGCGGAGGACGCTGCCTGGAATCCTGGTGATGCTGGCTACTTTGTCAGGCCTGGACGTTTAATTTGTCGTGTTCATGGGCTCGCAAAATGTTCCTGCCAGAAACCAACCCTGAAGGTCACTTTGTGCTGTTTTTAAAATTACTGTTGAGAACAGAGGTCTCGGCCACTCTTTGCCTCCCTGCGGCCTCAGTTCACCCGGGGAAGTGGATGCTCTCAGAGCCTGGAGGGGAGGAGGGCCTCTTCCCTAGGCTGCTAGAGGGTGGGAGTGAAGATCCAGGGGTGCCAGGAAGTCATCAGAGGGGTTATGCCAGTTCTAGTAAGTCCACCCTGGTTGTTGGAGGCTTTCGAAGAACTGAGGATACAAAATTCCTTTATACTCTGATTTTTGCCCATTTCTCGGGCCAAAGGGAAATTTGCACTCAGTGCCCACTCTATCCAGCATCTGCCATGGTGAGAAACCAAAAACGTCATGGGGCTCCATCTCTGCCTTCCTCCAGGGAGCTCACAGGCAGGGCCGCTCAGGGGGCAGACGTGCATAACCCAGCCGCCTCCTCAACCTTGATGTACCAAGCAGTGGTGTCAGGACTGGGGTCACCACATGAGTCACTCTCCAAAGCAGGACGCTTGTGACAGGAGCCAGGGACACCATTCACAGCCAAGGACGACCCCACAAGCAGGCCTGAATTCAGACCCTCCTGGGCAAGTGAGGGGCAGGCTCGCCTCCCTGGGAACTGGTTGAGGGTAGTCACGAGGGATTGCCACTGTTGTGTTGCAACCGAGCAAAGACAGCACACAGCGGCTGCCAAACGCTGTGCTGACCCTTGTCTGTGTGCAGCACAGAGGTGACGGCCCTGGCCCTGTGGTTAAGGGCAGGTGGGATTTGATGTAAGAAAAAGCAGACACATTACTTTTCCAACAAAGGTCCATCTACTGAAGGCTATGGTTTTTCCAGTATGGATGTGAGAGTTGGACTATAAAGAAAGCTGAGTGCCCAAGAATTGATGCTTTTGAACTGTGGTGTTGGAGAAGACTGTTGAGAGTCCCTTGACTGCAAGGAGGTCCATCCAATCCATCCTAAAGGAGATCAGTCCTGAGTGTTCATTGGAAGGACTGATGTTGAAGCTGAAACTCCAATATTTTGGCCACCTGATGTTGAAAAGACTCGGATGCTGGGAAAGATTGAGGGCAGGAGGAAAAGGGGACGACAGAGGATGAGATGGTTGAATGGCATCACTGACTCAATGGACATGAGTTTGGGTAAATTCCAGGAGTTGGTGATGGCTGGGGAGGAGGCTTGGCATGCTGTGGTCCATGGAGTCACAAAGAGTCAGACACGACTGAGTGAACTGAACTGAACTGACAGATTGGCATGGAAGGTGGCAGTTGGCTAGGTGAGGATGCATGGGTAGCTTCGTAGCTGAGTCCCGGAGCATGTCTGGTCTCCTCCCACCCCTCCTGCTTCCGCACAGATGAGGCCACAGCCATTTTCTCGCAGCAAAACTGGGACCCTACCGTTCCCCTGCTCCCAGCTGCCCACAGTTGGCAAAACAGCAGGACCTCTGTGCCCAGGGCCCCCTCTGCGGGTCCCCATGCTGGAGGCTCAGCTTCCGCCCCGGTGGCCTCCGTGCTTGTATCCCTCAGCCTCTGCTCAGGGGCCCTGAGATGCCGCTGACCCACAGCTTCTTGAGAGGCTTTTATGGCCTGCTGCCCCATCCTCTCTTCAGGAAGGCCTCCTTGGCTGCCCTCTGGCAGGTGCAGGCTCCGCTGGCACCCTCTCGGCCATGCTCTATTCTGTGTCAGACCCTGACTGGGGGTGGGGGCCGACTCTCATACCTCAGTTCCCCTGCAGTGACCCCAGGAGATCAGCTGCATTTTCTTTCTAATCGCTTGTCCCCCACAGTGACCATGACAGCATAGACAGTTCTCAGATAGCTGCTGAGTCAGTTGGCTTTAGTCTCCTGATGCATCTCCAGGAAAGGAGATCCCTCTATCCACTTGGTGCCACCTCCAGCATCTTCTAGGGACACGGAGCTAGGGAAGCTCAGGGTTGGGCAGGATGCTGGGGATGGCCTGTCCATCCCGGGCCTAGTGACTGCTCCAGGGCGCAGGCGTGGCCCTTGTGTCTGCCCTGGGACCCAGGGTCTCAGTTCAGTTCAATCGTGACCGGCTCTTTGTGACCCCATGGACTGCAGCATGCCAGGCCTCCCTGTCCATCGCCAACTCCCGGAGTTTACTCAGACTCATGTCCATCAAGTCGGTGATGCCATCCAACCATCTCATCCTCTGTCGTCCCCTTCTCCTGCCTTGAATCTTTCCCAGCATCAGGGTCTTTTCTAAGGAGTCAGTTCTTCGCATCAGGTGGCCAAAGTATTGGAGTTTCAGCTTCAGCATCAGTCCTTCTTATGAATATTCAGGACTGATTCCTTTAGGATGGACTGGTTGGATCTTGCTGTCCAGGGGACTCTCAAGAGTCTTCTCCAACACCACTGTTCGAAAGTGGGGTCTCATACTCAGGCTTTGAAGGTGGTAGGTGTGGTGGGCGATTAATGTAATGCTGATGACAGGTGAGAAGGATGCTCACCAGGGGGGAAACACCTTAGATGGTCTGTCTTTGGGTTCCTTCCTCCTGAGGCCACACCACTACTTTCCCTTTAGGAATCTGAGCTCAGGGCAGGGAGGAGCCCTGCTGTGTGTCCCACAGCAGGACCTCAGGCCAGGCCACTTCCCTGGGTAGCAGGATGGGGTGGGGGGCACCTGAAAGTGTGAGCTGATCCTGTGGGCGGCGGTGCTCCCTGCAGGTAAATGCTGGACATGGGTGGTCAGGGGCAGCAGGTGGGTAACCAGGTATGACTCAGTGTTCACAGGGATCCCTAGAGCCAGCATGAAGGGTTTCCACAGGGAGTAGAAGAGGAGGAACTGGTCAGGGAACAGGACTGGAGTGAGAAGGGGTGTGAGGGAGGGCACATCACGCCCTCCATCAGCCCCAGCCCTTGTCTGATGAGGACACTGAGGGTCAGGGTGGACCTCAAAAATACAGGAGGCGTGTCATAGGCTTCCAGGGGAGCTCGCTTGGCTCCGAGGTGAGCTGGCTTTCCACCACACCAGGGAAACCCCATGTGACCTTTTATTCTCCGTGTTCTGTGATTTTTTTGGTCTAAGTCTTTCCATCCAGCCCTGCAGGCTACACTTGGGTCTCTTTCAGGATCACAGGAGGGAGAAACCCTTTCCTCTGAGCTTTTCCCTTCCTGTTCTGCTCCAGTGGACACTTGTAGGCTCTGAATGGAGACCCCAGGCTCCTGGCTCACACGGGATTGCGGGTGGTTCTGAAAGCAAAGCAGCTCCCACGTGCGGCCGGCCATGCTGACCGGGTGGCAGACCCCGGAGAACACTTGGTTCCGGGCAGACGGGCCGTCCCATCCTCACTCCCATCTCAGAGGTGCAGCTTCTGCAACCTTCACGCTCCCCTGTGTTGTGCTGTCTGGCCCTCGAGACTAAATGGATTCACTTTTACTGAAATAACACATTGCAAATATTTCATGGCTTTTAGTAAATTTCGGTTAAAAAGAGTTGAAGTTGGAACTTAACAAGAGAAGTTCGAAAATCTTCCTTAAACTGAAAATAAGTTCACTTGGCTAGCATCCAAGAAGAAGAAACTTCATCCCCAGTGATAATTCTCTTGAGAAGCTAAGGAGTCACTAATGGCAGAAGAGAAAGGGTCTTGAGCAAACAGGCATCTGTAAGGAGGGTGTAAAGGCAGAGAGCTTCTCCGGTGACTCAGTCAGCAAAGAATCTGCCTGTGATGCAGGAGCCTTGAGTTCGATCCCTGGGTCAGGAAGATCCCCTGGAGAAGGAAATGGCTACCCACTCCAGTATTCTTGCCTGGGAAATCCCATGGACAGAAGAGCCTGGTGGGCTACAGTCCAGGGGGTCGTAAAAGAGTCAGACTCAGTGACTAAACCATCATCATCCCCAAAGGAGGAGAGAGCCTGCCTGCCCACCCCACTGCTGGCCATGCTCCATTCCACTGCAGGGGCCCCTCTGGACCTGCCCCGAGGCTGCTTATCCTGTTTCTGTCTGTGCCTTTAGGGAAAGTGCTGGGCGCCACAAAGCTGGCCTGGCCTCCTCCCTTTTCCTTTGAAACCTTCAATCCTATTAATTACCAGATTCACTGCCATACACCTTCTTTTGATAAGCCCAGCTTTATTCAGGCCAGTCCCGCTCGGAGTCTGCATAAGCCCTGCCCGCTCCGTAATTGCAACTTCCTGCCAGGTTTGGCTGCTTCCGGCAGGATGCACACGCTTCCGCAGGCTCCCAGGCCAGCTTTGGGCCTTTGGCTGCACATTTGGCTTGCTCGTTGGGTTAACAGAGGAAAAGGGTGTTGAACAGGATTCAGTGGGAGGGAAAGCTTCCAGCTCCTGGACTCTCAAGTATTTAGTTAAACATGTTTTGATTTTCCAGAAGAAGGAGGAATTTGTAGATGGAAGAGTTTGCTGAAGACCAAGACAGGAATGCATGAGCTTTTGGTTCAAACTGTCTTGTATTTTTTTTTTTTCTCCCTCTCATTTTCCCTGGAAATAAAGGGAATTCCAGGTAAAGACAAGGGCAAAAATACCCATAGTGAAAATGAGCCAGAACAAAAGAAAAAATCAGTAATAGTGATCTTGTTTTCATTTAAAAGTGTAGTATTTTGTTAGCCATGGATTATGCATTAATTTTGATTCCTTAGGTACTGCATTAAAAAAAAGGATGTATCGTGAGCACTGATTTTTTTTTTTCTTTTTTGACATCTTCAGTTTTACACTCAAAGCTTCGCTGTTCTGTGTCCCTTCACCCCACTCCTGGCCTGGGGCTGACCCCTATGTCAGAGGCCATTGGTGTCACTTTAGCATAGATTCCCTGATGGAGGTAAAGAAATAGACTCACCCATGCCCCCCTGGCCCCGTGCCTGCGCCTCCCTTTTCCCTTCTCTGTCTGGCAAACTGTCACCCTTCGAGTGCCTGCTCCGTGTGCCCTTCTTTTTAACCCTTTTTTGTTCCTCTGACGCTTGGAGAACCCCCCTTGTCCATGCTCCTACACCACTTGTGGCCACCTGTGCTCTAGCCCTGACCTCCCTGCATGTAAAACTCCCCCATCTGGGTCTGCTTCTGTGTTCCTCAGCAGACATCAAGGTTGGGTGCCAAGCTTTATTTATTTATGCCTTGCTTGGTTTTCTTAGTATATGGTTTGTGGGCATTCACTGAGCGATTGAAATGCAGTTACCTGGTGCTGAGATGGGTTTTTCTCAGTATCAATAAACTGTTAACCTGAAAAAAGGAGCTGGTCTGTGTGAGTCCTTGGCCTTGTTCCTGCGACGATGGGGCCCATCCACTGGTCTGTTGAGCTCTGGTCAGTGGCTTGTGGACCAGGCTGAAGAAGGCGGTTACCCCTGAGAGTGCAGGAATTTGGAAGCGGGGGAATGACCCAACAGGAAGCCCAGTGGCTGGATGGGAGGGAAGGGAAAGGAGTGGGGAAGATATTGGAGACACCCACTACGTGAGGCTCATTAGTCAATATTTGCTGACCAGCTACAGGGCTTGGTTGACTAAGAGATAAATGAGTTATGCTTTAAACCACAGGTGTAACTGGATACGGGATGAGGGGGTGGGCTGGCAGGAAAGGTGGGGGACCCTGCAGACAGGGGACTCAGGGAGTGAGTCCTTGGGGCACCGAAGGGCCCAGTGGATGGATGATGCTGACAGAAGGAAGCGATTAGGTGATACCTTTCCAAAATGTAGATCTTCAGAGGGATCTGCACATGGATTTTTTCCTTTAAACTCAGGTCAGGGAAACGAGGAAGCTAAATGCTGTGGAAAGGCTATTGGTAACTCCTGCCAAAATAACTTGATAATATTTTTAGTTTTAGTGCTCTGGGATATTTAAGGAAGATAAATAGGTTTTGCAATGAGATGACAGTGCACAGACAGGCTGTCATAAGCTGGACTTCTGGAGAAATGGTGGGTGAGGATTTAGGAAGGTCGTAAAACGGAGAAGCAGAAAACAAAAACAAAAACAGTGCTACGTCAGAATCCCAGAAGTGATTCAGGTCGGAACGGAGATGGTTTAGTTATCTAGGACTATATGAAAAAGTACCCCTTACATAACCGCCTGAAATGACAGCCATCGTATTGGGTCTGGTTCTGTGGGCCTGGAACGGGGACTTGGGCACCTGGATGCCCACCCTGGGGCTCTAGGGAGAGGGCTCTTTCTCATCATCTGGTCACCTCCCTGGAATTTCTTTCCGTGGACCCCCATCCTCCTTGGCGGCAGCCAATCTCGTAGGTTGGTGACGGTGTGCATATGGTGGGTGGGCTTCTGCCTGCGGAAACACAAGCTATGAGACTTGGAGGCAGGAGTGGGTACTGATATCAGGTGTTAGATGGCTTCCCAGGTGGCGCTAGTGGTAAAGAACCCACCTATCAATACAAGAGTCACAAGAGATGCGGGTTTGATTCCTGGTTTGGGGAGATCCCCGGAGGAGGGCACGGCAACCCACTCCAGTATTCTTGCCTGGAGAATCCCATGGACAGAGGAGCCTGGCGGGCTACAGTACATGGGGTCGCAAAGAGTCAGGCACAACTTCAACCCAAGCACTCATGGGGTGAAGAGAGGTGGGAGCTGGGCAAAGGGGACCGACTGCTGACTCATGGAGAGGGGGTTGGGGCACTGGGAGATCCCTGTCATGGAAGCCCTTTAGCTGCCCCTCTGGAAATGTCCGTCTAGTCAAGACTATGGTTTTTCCAGTAGTCACATATGGATGTGAGAGTTGGACTGTAAAGAAAGCTGAGTGCCAAAGAATTGATGCTTTTGAGCTGTGGTGTTGGAGAAGACTCTTGAGAGTCCCTTGGACTGCAAGGAGATCCGTCCAGTCCCTCCTAAAGGAGATCAGTCCTGAATATTCATTGGAAGAACTGATGCTGAAGCTGAAATTCCAATACTTTGGCTACCTGATGCAAAGAGCTGACTCATTGGAAAAGACCCTGATGCTGGGAAAGATTGAAGGTGGGAGGAAAAGGGGACGACAGAGCATGAGATGGTTGGATGGCATCACCAACTTGATGGACATGAGTTTGGGTAAACTCTCGGAGTTGGTGGTAGACAGGGAAGCCTGGAGTGCTGCAGTCCATGGGGTCACAAAGAGTTGGACACGACTGAGTGACTGAACTGAACTGGAAATGTCAGGGGTTCCTGGATGCTACGATTTCTGCAGATCCTGCCAGTCAAGTGTGTGTGTCGGGGGCATGATTCCAGCCAGGGTAGGGGGTTCTAGCCTGAACAAGTCCCAGGTTGGCTGAAGCCCAAGGGCCCTGTGACCTCAGAGGAGGCGTCTGCCCTATATCACCTGCCATGTCAGACTGTCTCTGCCGGGGTGGAGGCCCTAGGGAAGAGAGTGATGCCTGCAGACCCTGTGGGAGCACTGGGGCATCCCCACCAGGGGCTCATCTTGAAGGACACATGGCTTTGAAGGCTCTATGTGGGGCAGAGGCTGGGGCCCCCCACGAGGGCAGCGTGGCTCCTGACGGGACAGCCCAGCAGTGCTCAGAGGTTCTTAATGGTGCCTGGAATCAGCACGAGACTCTTTGCAAGGACTGTTTGCCTGAGGGTGCGGCCACTGCAAGAGAGCGGGTCTTGATTAACTGATAAACCAGGGGCCAGATTGTTGGGAAAATAAAGGAATGGGAATGTTCTCTTAGATCCACAGCATCCTGTCTTCCAGGAAGAACCCCTGAGGCCTGAGTCAGGGCCCCCTCTGGCCCTCTCTGCTCCCCCTACCCTCTGGCCCGGAGGAGGAGGGTGAAGGGGGTGGGCTCACTGCTGATAGTCAGAGGTCCCAGGACGAGGGCGGGGCAGGGGTCCCCTCTCCAGTCTTCCCTTCTGCATCCCACTCCCTAGTCCATTCAGCATCGTGAAGGGTACCCCCAGCGGCCTGTAGACACCCCAGGTCTAGAACCCAAGCTCCTTCCCACACCCCCCAGAAAGCAGGTCCTCAGACCTGGGGGGTACACAGCAGGGTGCAGTCCCTCCTGGGAGGACACCCAGCCCACTGCCTGCTTTTTCTCTGAGCCTGTGGCCCCCAGATGTCAGCAGGCAGAGGACTTCTTTTTCAAGGAGGGTAAGTGTTTGCCAGGGACACGTTTCCAGGTCCTGTGATGGCAGGACAATTCGGTCTCGACCTAGAAGCTTTGGAAAGACTCTGAAGAGGGATCGTCACTGGCAGAAGCCGGGGCCACGCTGGCCTGTCTCCCTGCTGCTCTGCATGGAGAGCCTGGTTTCTTGGCGGCCGCTCTGGGTGTCCCGGTTGGCAGCCAAAAATCCATCTCGTATGCGGTCAAGAACATTTTATGCAAACCATCACTTGAAGTTGGACGCGGGGAAACAAAACAAAACAAGCCTGAGCGCTCAGAGGTCAAAGGGGCCCCCAGATATTCCATGGGAACAGCCCTGATCTGCCCCTCCTGGGCAACCCCCTCTCCAGGAAGCCTCAACGGGGTGCCATGAATGTGACCTTTATTCTTCTGGCCTTGTGCAGAGTCAGGTGAGGTTATTGCAAGTAGAGTATAGAAATATTCCTTTTTCATTCCAAAAAGAGCTCTTAAATGTCAAATCAAATGAAATGAAATCATTGTATCGGGGCAGAACATATATAAGTTGCAGATGGCGTGGTCTTTCTATAAATTCCCCCAGCCTCACTGCCTCCCCTTGGGTTTTATTGACCCGGGCCAGTTTAAATAAAGTTCAAACACACTTATTAGTTGAGCAAATGTCATCTGCTAGAGTCTGAGAAAAATTCATTAGCTCACTTCTCCTCCCTCCCCCCACCTCCCCACTCCCCCGCTCACCCCAAGCCCTCAGTGTTCGTTTGGCTTCCTTGCTGGGCTAATTATAAGGTTCTCTGACAGCAAGTTCATATGACATAGTTTAACTCTTCGGTCCACCTTTAACACCTGAAAGTGAGCAAATAAAATGCCAGGTGCTCAGCATCCCGGCGGAGAAGGCAATGGCAACCCACTCCAGTACTCTTGCCTGGAATATCCCATGGACGGAGGAGCCTGGTGGGCTGCCATCTATGGGGTCACACAGAGTCGGACACGACTGAAATGACTTAGCAGCAGCAGTAGCATCCCGGGGGCCTCAGCACCTCTGGGTGCAGCCCCTTTAGATCAGGGAGGCTGCAGGGGAAGGGGGTGTCCGGGGGGGCGGTGGTGTGGTGGAGATGAGAGGAGGGGACTCACCCGAGAAGGAAGGCTGGGCCACGTGATAAATACGCTCAGTTCCAAAGACTGGAGCCCTCTGCACAGATGTTGCAGTGTTATGAGATAATTTGGGGGCCTCTGCGGGGTGAAAGGGTGGATTTGTCAGAAAGGGCACATACCTAGGGCGGTCTTTTCAGGAGTCGCACGGGCACTTCATTACCATGTCAATCCTGGGAGGAGGCCCTGCTTTAGCACAGCAGTTGGCGGAATGCATATGGAGCGCAGGGACCCCTGAATGAATAGTGAATGGAGAACCAGCTGAGATCTGCCTCCAGCTTTGTTGCGGTGACCAGGGTAAGGGACCGCAGAGCCTGCAGCCCAGATGGGAGGAGGAGGCTGTGATCCGGCGGGTTTCTCTCCTTTCCCTCGATATCCTATCACTTGTGGGGCTTTTTCTTCCTTACTTGTATAGATACTGTGTTGTGTTAGTCACTCAGTCGTGTCCGATTCTGCGACCCCATGGAGTGCAGCCCGCCAGGCTCCTCTGTTCATGAGATTCTCCAGGCAAGAATACTGGATTGTCTTACCATACCCTCCTCCAGGGGATCTTCCCAACCCAGGGATCACACTTGGTTCTCCTGCATTGCAGACGAATTCTTTACCGTCTGAGCCACTAGGGAAGCCCAGTGTGTATTCATACTGCGGTGGCCTAATCGGGTCGTCTTCGATTTCCTTACTTCACTCATGCGAACTTCTCTTTGGGGAACTCGGAGATGAAACGCAAGAGGATCCGAAGCAATAAACATTTACAATTTCTCCCCCCAAAATAGAAGTTTAAGACACTCAAGTCTGTAAGTTGTAGAAGTCGTTGAACATGTAATTTAAGAAATCATGGAAAAGACAAAGTATTTGAATGGCGAGTTCAGAATTACTTCTGGGTTCTCCTGAGTGAGCTGGGCGACATCCTAAGGACGAGTGCTGTAAATCAAAGGACTGGCATTATCTAGTTTCCTTTCTGGCTTTAAAAGTTAGAACAGATGTCACCAGAGAGGACAAAATGGATTTTACCCACCAAGAGGGGCTTTTCTTGCCTCCCTAATAGGAAGCGCCTTGAAATGCTAATATCCGCAGTCTGTGTTGCCGGGGTTTGCATAGAGATGGTGGGAAACAGCTCTGATCCCAACAAAACCTTTTGTTATTAATCAAGAAAATCTGGTCTTCTGAAGCAGCAAAGAACTGGAAATTAGTGAGGCCACTGGCAATGAGGCCAGGGAGCAAAAATGAGGGAGAAGATTCCAGCACTCTACTAAGACATGCTGCGGGGGAGAGGGGGCACTCTGGACGGCGGGCACCCCCCAGGCTTCTCTGTCTCCCTGAGCCTTCGGATTTGGAGGAGGAGGGATGACAGCTCTTGTCTCTTGTGCGTTAAAGCCGTGTTTTCTTTCTCGGCAATTTCAAGAAGCAGGCTGGAAGAGTCTCCGTTAAAAGCACGCTAATGAAGTAGTACTAAGAAAAGAAAGCTAAACACCACAAAATCAAAGTGGCGCATTTTGCTCAGCTAATGGGCTTGATTATGAGATTTTACAGGCCCTTTTATAAACTTGAATTTTATTTTGTGCTGGGGAACAGGAAATTTCTGTTTGGTTTTAAACATACATGATCACACCACCAAATATTCCTAATTTAAGCCTGTGAGAGTCGAACAAGATTTTTATGTCTAAGAAAGAAAGGGGTGGAATCAGCTCCGCCAATGGTAGTTAATAAAGGCACAAACTTTAAGCCTCGTATTTTACAAAAGTGGAAGTGGGGGCTGCAGCCACCCTGGTGGCCTGTCTTCATTTCCTCCACCCCTCGGGGTGCTCAGAATCTCCCTGCCCCGTTCCTTTCCAGCTGGCCGCACCTCCTCAACTAGAGCAGGGCCAGCCACTGCCTCCTGGGGTGTACAGCATCCAACAGCACCTTTCTCCCAAGTGACCCCCCAGATGTCTCCAGACTTCACCAAGAGACTCCCTGCTTGAGAACCCCTGAGCTTGTTCAACCAGCTACCCCAGGGTGATAACAACCATGCTTGGAACTTTCTAACTGCTCAGCGTCCAGCCTGGCGTGGGACACAGAGTCCCATGGGGTTAACCCATGCTGGGGCAGTGATGTCACTGAGAACTTGGTAAAGGACGGACAGTGAAAAGTCAAAGTCGCTCAGTTGTGTCCAACTTTTTGCGACCCCGTGGACTATACAGTCCATGGAATTCTCCAGGCCCGAAGACTGGAGTGGGTAGCCTTTCCCTTCTCCTGGGGATCTTCCCAACCCAGGGATAGAACCCAGGTCTCCCACATTGCAGGCGGATTCTTTACCAGCTGAGTCACAAGGGAAGCCCAAGAATACTGGAGAGGTAGCCTATCCCTTCTCCAGCAGATCTTCCCCACCCAGGAATCGAACCTGGGTCTCCTGCATTGCAAGCAGATTCTTTACCAACTGAGCTATCAAAGGACAGACAAGCCAACACCAACAGCAGACTGCATGCCCTCATTCTCCTTCCCCACAGGTTGGACAGCTTTGGATTTTCCCTTCTAGGAAGTCAGCTGGAGGGGAGAAAACAGAAGGGAGCAAGAAGCCACACAATCCACAGCCCAGATGAGCAACTCCATGTGGGGTGTGTTAATCTAAGGTCTGCATATTGGGCCCGTGGGCAGATGGAATAGAAACAGGGCTGCCACTGGGTTCTCGGTTTAATCTCCAGCAAGATTTCAAGTGAGGCCTTGCTACTCTTTCAGTGATGCTTTATTATCCTTGTAGAGACACCTTGCTTTTTGGGACAAGTTACTAAAAAGTTACCTGTAGGTACAATGAGAAATGTTCACCTATGAAAAATGTATGCATTTTTCTACTGAAAGTGAACTTAGAGGAAACCTGTTATAAAGAATTTAATTACATCATCATTGACTGGATCTGTACCTTCACTCAATTAATTTCTGAGAGTTTGATATTGAAACTCTAACTAAAAATCTTAATTTATCTACTTAAACAGTTATAATATATAGTGGCACTATATGTAACTTTGTTCTATATTTTCTAAGTCTCCTATAAATGTGTTATCATATTTTCATAATTCAAAAAATAAAAAAGGAAAGATAAAAGTAAATAAATAAATATAAACAAATTTAATTATACCATCATTGATGGTATCATCAACCTCTTCCCCGTCCTAGGTTTGCCAAAATTATGGTGTGTGCATCTCTAGAGAAACACTGGGAGTTCCCATGGCCTCTTGGAGGTTCCATAGCTGTATTGTGATTGCTTTATGCGTAGCCTGCTCACAAGAGCTTCATGAGAAAACGGAGGTAAGATAATACACGGAGAGTTCAAGGTTACCCACAGAGAGGCCAGTCTGTGTTACACTCAATTCCTGACCTGGGATCAGTGGCACTGCTCATTTGGGGCGGGAAGGGGGCCTGGGGGGCGTGCTTCCAGCTTTATGCAGACATGGGTTCCCAGGACGAAGGAGGTCCTGGCCTCACCAAAACGTGGGTTTGTAAAAGACCGCTTGCTTTCTCTGCCAAGGGAGCTCTGCTCTCTTTGACCTAGGGCCATCAGGGAAAGCTGGGGCTTTGGGGAAGGAAAGGTTCTGAAAGTCAAGGCCAGCCGAGGAGCGAGGGTTGGTGGGGCAGGTGGCTTCAAAGTAGCTTCTTCTGAGTTGTTCCTGCTCTCATTTCATGTCTTGATGCTGCATGCAAGTCTCCAACCGGCTGTATGGGGCGAGGCTGCTGCCCTCAGGAGGGTGCTCACCTGGGGACCTGCCTCCAGACCTGCAGGGATCAAGCAGGGCCCTGGGCCTGGCACTGGGAGCAGGGATAAGCCTGCAGGGGGAGTGGAGGCCTGGGGATGGAGGGGTGGGCAGGCTTGTCTGGCCTCATCTCCGAAGGACGGTGCTGTAGAGTGCACGCTTTGGAGTCAGAGCTCAGGACTGGTACCCAGGGAGAGAGAGCCCAGAGGTGGACGGTTGAGGCTTCACAGAGGACAAACGCTACCCACTCTGCACCTCGCCATGCTCAGCTTGTCTGGAAAGCGGCGGGCTTGGGTGGGGGGCTCCCTCTCGGGCTCTCCTTCCCTGGAGCTGCCTCTCCCCTCCACCGCCTCCCCGCCAGACTCAAAACACAGTGTCATCATTAGTGTGAAAGACCAGAAACCAGGGAGGGAATCTGGTTTTGTGGGCTGGCTGGGGCCCCTGGGACGGCTGAAACATTGCTTCTGAGGATGAAAGGACTGACTGCTAGTCTACCTAGGAGCTGTTTAAATTTCCAGTGTTTTTTTTTTTGGAGACCAGCTGGTGGGTAAGGGCCAGCGGGAGAAACGGGCACCAGCAAAGTGCCTTGTTCAGCCTTGTTCCCACGAAGCTTTCCAGTTGCTTGGTCAGTACCCAGAGCATCAGAATTCTC
>SJXQ01008125.1:0-78584 GCA_006408695.1 Aepyceros melampus
CGTGACAATATACAGTCTTGATGTACTCCTTTTCCTATTTGAAACCAGTCGCTGTTCCATGTCCAGTTCTAATTGTTGCTTCCTGGCCTGCATACAGATGTCTCAAGAGGCAGGTCAGGTGGTCCAGTATTCCTATCTCTTTCAGAATTTTCCAGTTTATTGTGATCCACAGTCAAAGGCTTTGGCATAGTCAATAAAGCAGGAATAGACATTTTTCTGGAACTCTCTTGCTTTTTCCATGATCCAGCAGATGTTTGCAATTTCATCTCTGGTTCCTCTGACTTTTCTAACACCAGCTTGAACATCAGGAAGTTCACGGTTCACATATTGCTGAAGCCTCGCTTGGAGAATTTTGAGCATTACTTTACTAGCATGTGAGATTGTGTTATTCCTGTTCAATTCAATAATAGTACCTACGTGATGGAATTCCCGTTGAGCTGTTTCAAATCCTGAAAGATGATGCTGTGAAAGTGCTGCACTCAATTTGCCAGCAAATCTGGAAAACTCAGCAGTGGCCACAAGACTGGAAAAGGTCAGTTTTCATCCCAATTCCAAAGAAAGGCAATGCCAAAGAATGCTCCAGCTACCGCACAATTGCACTCATCTCACATGCTAGTAAAGTAATGCTCAAAATTCTCCAAGCCAGACTTCAGCAATATGTGAACCGTGAACTCCCTGATGTTCAAGCTGGTTTTAGAAAAGGCAGAGGAACCAGAGATCAAATTGCCAACATCCGCTGGATCATGGAAAAAGCAAGAGAGTTCCAGAAAAACATCTATTTCTGCTTTATTGATTATGCCAAAGCCTTTGACTGTGTGGATCACAGTAAACTGTGGAAAATTCTGAAAGAGATGGGAATCTAAAAAGCCTCTTGTTGAAAGTGAGAGAGGAGAGTGAAAAAGTTGGCTTAAAGCTCAACATTCAGAAAACGAAGATCATGGCATCTGGCCCCATCACTTCATGGGAAATAGATGGGGAAACAGTAGAAACAGTGTCAGACTTTGTTTTTTTGGGCTCCAAAATCACTGCAGATGGTGACTGCAGCCATGAAATTAAAAGGCGCTTACTCCTTGGAAGAAAAGTTATGACCAACCTAGATAGTATATTCAAAAGCAGAGACATTACTTTGCCGACTGAGGTCCGTCTAGTCAAGGCTATGGTTTTTCCTGTGGTCATGTATGGATGTGAGAGTTGGACTATCAAGAAGGCTGAGCGCTGAAGAATTGATGCTTTTGAACTGTGGTGTTGGAGAAGACTCGAGAGTCCCTTGGACTGCAAGGAGATCCAACCAGTCCATTCTGAGAGAGATCAACCCTGGGATTTCTTTGGAAGGAATGATGCTAAATCTGAAGCTCCAGTACTTTGGCCACCTTATGCAAAGAGTTGACTCATTGGAAAAGACTCTGATGCTGGGAGGGATTGGGGGCAGGAGGAGAAGGGGACGAACGAGGATGAGATGGCTGGATGGCATCATGGACTCAATGGACGTGAGTCTGAGTGAACTCTGGGAGTTGGTGATGGACAGGGAGGCCTGGCGTGCTGCGATTCATGGGGTCGCAAAGAGTCGGACACGACTACGCGACTGAACTGAACTGAACCTACAACTGGGAACAAATCAAATTTCATTTACCAAATAAACATGATAATGCCTCTCTGTACAATTATTACAAAAAGAAATCTTTGAAACCTTTTCTAAAAATCCTCCCTCTTCCACTAATTTGGAAACTTTAGCTGAACAACTAGCTGATCAATCATGTGGGTTAGACCCACTCGGATGCTTTCAAAGCATTACTCACACACAGCACTGGGTCTCGAACTGTAATTTTGGTGATCGTCTTGACAATTATATTTGTCATTCACTGTTGCCTTCATGCAAAAATTGTTAAAACTAAACAAACTCAAATGGTAAGAACACTTTTTACAAATATTTATTACAAAAAGAAATCTTTGAAACCTTTTCTAAAAATCCTCCCTCTTCCACTAATTTGGAAACTTTAGCTGAACAACTAGCTGATCAATCATGTGGGTTAGACCCACTCGGATGCTTTCAAAGCATTACTCACACACAGCACTGGGTCTCGAACTGTAATTTTGGTGATCGTCTTGACAATTATATTTGTCATTCACTGTTGCCTTCATGCAAAAATTGTTAAAACTAAACAAACTCAAATGGTAAGAACACTTTTTACAAATATTATAAATAAGGCAGTGTTCTGCCTAAGTTGCGAAATCTCCCAATGACCACCAGGGAGCCAGTATCCGATGCAAAAGCAAGAGAGTCTTTATTACCAAGCTTGAGCTGGGGCTCCTACCGACACCAACTCAGCGGCTGTAGGGAGGAGCCTCGAACTCTGGGTGTCATTGCTTATATAGGGTAGATGTCTAATTGGTTAGGTGTTGGGTTCTGATTGGTTCCCATTTCCCAGGCTCAATTGCTTAATTCGAATTTCCAGGGCAGGTCATAAGTCCTGTACGTAAAAGTCAGGAGATCCTAATCTGGGATCTGATTAGCTCGCAGGTGGTGGGGTGAGGTCAGGGGATTTCCAAAGACTCTTTCCTCAGAAATGGCGTCTTTTTTAAGAAAATAGGGTGGCTTAGGTCCTTCATTCCCCCTTTCTCAAGATCCCAAGACAGACTCAATCATGGGTCCTGCTCTATGTTTTCTTCTGCTAAGGGGGCCCCTGCAGAGCCTCTTCTCATAAGGCAAACAGGTCCACAGGTCATGTGTGGGTGTAGTGGACCCAAGCAAAGATGCTGCCAACTTTGAGAGCAGTTGGTACCGTCAGGATGACAAGGAATGGTCCTTTCCACCTGGATTCTAGGGTTTCTTGTCTATGATGGCATACATACACCCAATCTCCCAGTCAGTAGTGGTGGGGTTCAGGTGGAGGGCCTGATTCATATACTGCTTTGAGCCGTTCCCATACGTGACTGTGGGAGCATTATAAGGATTGGAGACAAAAAAGTAACTTCTGATCATCTATTTCTTTTAACACTTCTGAGTCCCAGTTGATAGGGTGAGTTCCGAACCCTGTATAAGGCAAAGGGGAGGAGAGCCACCCAGTCCCCGCCAGTCTGAGCTACTAGTTTTAATGTCTCTTTAAGCATCCTATTCATCCTTTCTACTTGTCCTGAGCTCTGGGGCCATATAGGCACAGTGTAACACTTCCATCTAGCTCCCAAAGCCTGGGCTACCCCCTGGCTTACCCGAGACACAAAGGTTGGCCCATTATTTGACCTCACCTGTGCCAGAAACCCAAACCGTGGCAAGATGTCTTCAACCAGCTCTTTTTTTGGCCGCCACCTGTGCCATTTCTCTTTTGGTAGGGAAGGCTTCCGCTCACCCTGAGAAGGTATCTATGATCCATATTTACCCGGTTTTACTTCAGTAAAGTCCACTTCCCAGTAAGCTCCTGGTCTTGTCCTGTTTTCTAGTGCCTTGGTTGGCCGGATGAGAGACAGCATCGGTAAGCTGGCAAGCCTTACAGGTCGATACGATGTCCTCTATTGTTTTTCTGGCATCCTTATTTTTAATGGTCTTGCCCTCGGCCGTGAGGAGTCCCCTTTCTTTGTAGATGGCCTCGTGTATATGGGCGGTGGCAAAGTCATCAAACAAAACTGCTTCCGTCCGTATACCAGGTGACCTCAGCATCCGCCAGGGGGCGATCTTGCAAGTCCTCTCACGTCCCATGCACCTGGGCTAGTTCTCCCTGCAGTCATGGATCGGGGCTTCCAAGTCTGGGTTAGGAAGCAACGTAACTGGATTGAGAGGGGTAGGCGGTAAAAAGATGATTCTGGAAGGGTTTAGCAGTAGTCCCTGGTAGTGGGTCAGCCGAGCATTGCTGATCCACCTGTGTGGAGGCTGCTTTAGTATGCCTTCGATGGCATGGGGGGGGGGGCGGTGATGTGCAGTTCCTGCCCCAGGGTCAGCTTGTCTGCATCCTTGACCATCAGGGCCATGGCTGCAATCATGCGGAGGCATGGGGGCCAGCCCAAAGCCATGGGGTCTAGGCGTTTAAACCAGCAGATCCCAGGAATTCCCTCACTTTTTGAAGAGAGTCTAGGGTCAGTATTTTGAGCACTGTCTCTTTCTGGGCCTCCGACAGCCACTTCTGCCCCTCCCTTAATACATACCCTAAGTAGGTGACTTCTGGTTGACATATCTGAGCCTTTTTGGCTGAGGCCTGGTACCCCAATTGGCCAAGGGTCTGCAGCAGTTCTCAAGTGCCCACCAGACAAGCCTGTTGATCTCATGCCGTGATCAGGAGGTCGTCTACATATTGCCACCAGGTTAATTGGGGGTGTTGTTGTCTGAACTCACCCAGGTCTTCATGAAGGGCCTCATCGAAAATGGTGGGGGAATTTTTAAATCTCTGCGGCAGCCGTGTCCAGGTCAGCTGTCCGTTGATTGCTTCTTCCGGGTCAGACCATTCGAAAGCAAAAAGGTCCTGGCTCTTGGACACCAGCGGGAGGCTAAAGAAAGCATCCTTTAAATCTAAGACCATATACTAGTAATGGTCTGGTGTGAGAGAGCTCAGGAGGTTGTATGGGTTCGGAGTTTCTCCTGGGAGAAGTGAATCTGAGCTCCCATCTTGGTTAACAAGTCTCTTCCCAACAGTGGGAAGGGGCATTCTGGGATGACCATAAAGGAGTGGGATACCCAGCCCGTGCCCAAATCCACCGATCTTAAGGTAGTCCATTGATATTGTTTCATCCCAGTGGCCCCCGCACCCAAGAGGTTTTTCCTGCCAGCTTCCCCTGAGGCTCTAACAAAACCGGATATTGAGCCCCTGTGTCAACAAGGAAGTCAGTTGGGGTCCCCTCCAGTCTTAGGGTTACCCTGGGTTCGGGGAAGAGCACCAAACCCCGTCTTCCCTAGTCGCTCAGTTCATCGACGGCCAGGATAGGGGTCTTTCGCAGTCCCTTCTTTTTCTTAGGGCATTCCTGGGCCCAATGTCCTTCCTCTTTACAATAGGCGCATTGGTTCTTTCCTAATGCTGGTCGCATATGGGGACAGCTCTTACCTTCAGCCGCCAGGCGGTGCAGTTGGCGCTCCCTTTCTCCCAAGTCAGGAACTGTCACCGCCAGCAGGATATGTGCCATGTTGCGGGTCTGGCCGTCTGCTGCCTTGACTTTCTTCTCCTCAGGGGTCTCTCAGGTGTTGTAGACCCTTTCTGTCACTGTTATTAAATCCTGGATACTCTTTTCACCCAGGCGCTCTAGTTTTTGTAACTTTTTTCCTATGTCTGGAGCCGCCTGGTTAACAAAATGCATTATCAAACCAGCCTGAGTGCCTTCCGCTTCTGGGTCCATGGGGGTGTATTGTCCAAAGGCCTCCATCAGCCTTTCCAGATAGGCAGCTGGACTCTCGGTGGGGCCCTGTTGAACATCTCCTACTCTAGCTAGATTAGTGGGTTTCTGTGCAGCTGCCTTGAGCTCCCCCAACAGTCTGATGGTAGACCCGGAGCCTCTCCTTACCTTGTGCCATATTGTAATCCCAGTCAGGTTGCGATAAAGGAAAAGAGGTGTTAATTTCATCTATATTAGTGGTGGGTTCTCCATTTGCCCCTGGGACCCTTTTACAGGCCTCATTCTGTATTCTCTCTCTTCCGTGGTGAAGAGAATCTGGAGCAGCTGTTGACAGTAGTCCCAAGTGGGCTAATGAGTAAAAAGCACAGTCTCTAGGAGGTTAGTTAGATCTCTAGGGTTATGTGAAAACTTAGCATTCTGGAACTTCCAGTTATATAGACACTGGTAGAGAAGGGCCAGTATTGATGAGGTTGGTTCCCTTTCTCTTCGAGGGGACCAGCCACTCGTAAAGGGAGGGCTACAATTGAGTCTACTGGCCCCGCCAGACACATGGCTCGCTTATGGCGAGTGTTTTGTGCGGGCCCCCTTCTGATGCGTCAGCCCTAGGTGGTGGGATAGCAGGGACCCGTGGTGGCTCAAGGGGTTGGTAAGGGGGTGGGAAGAGAAGTTCTTCCTCTGTTCCCCCTTGTAAAATGGGGTATGGCAGCGCTGTTGGTTCAGGTTCCTTGGGATCTTTCAGGTTCTTTCCTACACGTGTCGCCAGCACCTGTGCAGTGGAAAATCCTTGTTGAGACAAGAACGGTTTTATCCATGGAGGGGGGCACAACATGAGATCTTCCCACACTATGACATAGGGAACTTGGACAGAGTGTCCACTCTGTGGTTGAAAGATGATGTCTCAGACTTGGTACACGGTTTCCAAGTCAAAAGTGCCCTGTGGGGGCCATCCTATATGGAAGGTTGGCCATTTCGTGCTGCAAAAAGTGATTGATTTCTTTCTTAATTTCCACACTGAGGTCACGTGTGCGCATCTTGACCTCCTTAAAATGATCAGTAATCAAGGATAGAGGTGTAGGGCTAGATTGGCTTTGCCCCATCGCTCCTGGATCAGTCAGATGTTGTTGGTCAATTAACACAGACAGTACAGATAGCCACACAGAGAGACGGAACAAACAAGCCTCTGGAGGCAAAACCGAAAGTAAGACGACGGCCTCCGGCCGTTCAGCAGGAGCAACCCGCTATCATCTACAGAGAACAGGGGCACTCCGTCCCCTCCGAGAGGGTCGGGGACGTCTCCCAATGACCCCCACCGGTGACCCGTTGGCACGTCTGCCTGAGTTATATACTGGTTTCAAAAAATAGGCCCTGTCAGAAACGAAAAGACAGGAAAAAAAAAAGCTTGCCGGCTGCAGATGACTCTCCGGATCGGTCTTCCCGTGGAGCCAGTGGGAGATCCCGGACAGCCCCCAAATGTTACGCCCAAGTCGCGAAATCTCCCAATGGCCACCAGGGAGCCAGTATCCGATACAAAAGCGAGAGTCTTTATTACCAAGCTTGAGCTGGGGCTCCTACCGACACCAACTCAGCGGCTGTAGGGAGGAGCCTCGAACTCTGGGTTTCATTGCTTATATAGGGTAGATGTCTAATTGGTTAAGTGTTGGGTTCTGATTGGTTCCCATTTCCTGGGCTCAATTGCTTATTTCGAATTTCCCGGGCAGGTCATAAGTCCTGTACGTAAAGTCAGGAGATCCTAATCTGGGATTTGATTAGCTCACAGGTGGTGGGGTGAGGTAAGGGGATTTCCAAAGACTCTTCCCTCAGAAACTTTTTTTAACAAAATAGGGTGGCTTAGGTCCTTCAGGAGAATTGTCAGGGAATGTTTAACAGGAGGATTCCTATGCGTTGTTCCTCATAAATCCTCTGTTCCTTGTCAGTTTCTGCTGTCAGAAACTAGTGGAGCAGCACTCTGCTCCCAGGTCTGAGGTGATAGGATGAGACAGGCTTGAAACGACTTCAGTAAACATTCTCCTTACAACAAAACTGCTTAGTCTCGATCCTCTTTCTTAAGATATGGATTGTCTCCTGACCTTGTGACCATTATTAATCCTTTGTTCCCTTGGTAATGGTTGCTGTACATTTGGTTTTCTGATCTTTATCATTATTGAAAGAAATTTCTTGTACAACCACCTATATATACTCACAGAAAGATCATTAAAGCACCTTTGCTCCATCAGAGCTTGGGTTCCCATGTCTTTCACTTTCTTATCATTGACTCCAGACCACCAGGTTCTGGTCCATTGAAGGACCCCAACAGATTCCAATGCAATATACTCTTTAATCCTGTAACTATTGTTAATACAGCTTTGTTTACATTTTTTAAACTTGCCACAAGGGGATATTTTGACAAAGCAGAAAAACATTTTGAAGCATTGAAAGATACCTCCCTTCTTCTGCCCATTTGCTATCAAGATGGGTTGACTAAAAATGGAAATCTGGAAAATTAATATTACAGGGAAAGAGGTATGCCTGTATTTCTCCAGATGGACCCAACAAAATCAGTTGGCTCCCTCTTCGGAAGATCCGCCCCAGGGGAGCCACCAGCATTCAAGATAGAGAAGAAACAGCGAAATCCCCAGGAGGAGGAGTTTCCAGTACAAGCCATGGCGACTTTAAAAATTTCCAAGAAACGCCACACTCAAGGTCATCAACCTTATGATCTCCCAACCTGGGGACAGATAAAAATCCATACTAATCAAGCTGAAAATCTGATTTCTCAACAGGGAATGCCTCGGAATCCTGAAAATATTTTTGTCGCTATGCTTGCTTTGCTTGCTTTTGTTTCCCCTGCTCAGGCTGACTTGATTAATCACACTTATTAGCCTTACATACCTAACCGCCCTTTACTGCAAGTTGTAGAATGGACAGATATAGGACCAGTTGTATCCACTGACTCAGTACATATGCCTCCTCCTTGGAGCTTGGAGGGGCCCTCTCATCCTGAGGAAGAAGGAAGATTGATTAACATTTCTCTAAGCTATAAAGTCCTTCCTTTATGCATGGGTACAGCAGAATTATGTATTAATGTTAGTTGACAAATGTGGGCTGTCATCCTGCCTCCAAAAAAGAACTTCCACACATTGTTTAGACTGTTTACTGTCCTGTCCTTTTATGAGAACCATGTCAATACTACCAAAACTCTAGGACAAGGACAAAAGTTGGAATGTAAGGGGTTTACTTATAAGGATTTTAAATATACTCCTGTTTATTGAGATAGATGTCAAGCTAAATTATGGAAATTAATGTTTGTGGCCAATTACACCATTGTTGATTGGGGACCCTATGGTATGTGGTTATCTTAACTGCTCAGATGATATTAGCACTACTATGGGTGATTGTTATTCAAGTAACATGGAAGATTACCAACAGTTCAATGGAACACTTCCATGACAAAGGACTCCTTGGCTGGCTTGAGGGTGGAAGGGCACCTCCTCGCCCTCAACTTGTTTCAATAAACAAATTGGGCTTGAACAATGGGACATCTGGAAACGTGCTACAAATACTGAAAAACTTGGAACCTGGACTGGATATTTCACAGGGACCAGTCATAGTCATAGTAACTATTCCTTCCATTATACTCATTCATATTTTATACAAGCTTGTGTTCCCCTTCCTTTTGTTATTGCATAGGAAACTTACAATTTAATAAGACTTTACGTTCTGTGACTTGTATAGACTGCAAATTGTATACTTGTCTTAATTCCTCTATTTCTCTAAAAAACCAAATCCCTTTTGATTCTTCGATCTTGACGTAGTCTGTGGTTGCCAGTAGATCTCCAATGACCCTGGAAAGAGGCTCCCATGGCAATACTTACCTCCCCGTTACTCACTAAATTACTCTAACGATCTGAGCGATTAATTAGATGCTTGATTCTTGGCATTGGGGGGTTAATAGCCATTTGCACCACTGCCACTGTCACAGACACTGCTTTACAAACTTCAATTCAAACACAAAACTTTATTCAAAATTGGACTAAAGATGCTCATGTTATATGGGTCACTCAGGTTCAGATAGATGCAAACGTTCAACATAATTTGAGGAATTAAAAACAGCCATCCAATGAGTTGGAGATCAATTAGTAGATTTACAAAAACAAGTTTTATTAAATTGTGATTGGAATTCTACTCAATTTTGTATCACTCCTCTTTGGTTCAACCATAGTGCTTACATTTGGGAAAAAATCAAATTTCATTTGCAATATATGCATAATAATGCTTCCTTAAATGTACAATTTTGCAAAAGGAAATCCTTGAAACCTTCTCTAAGAGTCTACCCTCTTACAACAATTTAGAAACCTTAGCTGAACAGCTAGCTGATCAATTATCTGGGCTACACCTTCGAAGATGGTTTCAAGGCATTACACATAGTATTGGAAGTGAAGTGAAGTGAAGTCGCTCAGTCGTGTCCGACTCTTTGTGACCCCAAGGACTACATGTAGCCTACCAGGCTCCTCTGTCCATGGGATTTTCAGGCAATAGGACTGGAGTGGATTGCCATTTCCTTCTCCAGGGGATCTTCCCGACTCAGGGATTGAACCTGGGTCTCCCGCATTGTAGACAGATGCTTAACCGTCTGAGCCACCAGGGAAGTCATGTGGAACTATAATGCTGATAATTATCCTGGTGATTATATTTGTAATATACCAATGCCTTTCAACTAAAATTGTTCAAACTAAACAAACTCACTTGGTCAGAGCCTTTTTCACAAAAGTATCTAGAGTCATCCCCAGTTATGGAAAAAAAGGAGGAACTGTCAGGAGATATTCAACTTTAAAGGATCCAACCTGATATTTTCTTCTTTTGTGCGCCATTTCTCAAGGACTCTATTCCTTATCAGTTTCTGTAAAAAGGAACAAGCAAACTGCATGCAGTTCTCAGGACTGAGGTCATGAGAAAGGGCATCTTCTTGGATTCCTTTCAGTGATTTCCCTTCAGTGACCTCTTACTTGAAGGTAGTCTATTCAGTTATGCCCCTCTTACTCAGGATATGGGATGCTTTCTGGCCCTTTCAAGATTGTTATTTGCTTTGCTTTGTTTTTCCTCAATTTTTTTTTTTTACTGCCTAAAGCTGCCTTGTATGAAGATATATAAACATGCATTTCTGCAAATAAAGCACCCTTGTTTCACTTGAGACTTGGGTCCCCTGCTGCCTTCTTCTCATCAACTCCAGTCCCGAGGTCCCAGTCTACAAAGACTGTGGCAGCTCTGTCTTCAACTTCCACAAAGAAGAGTAACTCTTCTTTAATCATACATACAACAGTTATTTCTATCCAATGGAGAACATGACCCTATTCCTATGCATTGTTCCTACCACACCATCAGTCCCTGGTAACTGTCCCTCTCCTCCTACGAAAAGCCCAGTTCTTTTAACATCTTGCCTACTCTGTTCAAGGTCAGTTGGTAGAACATTATGTTTTATAACAGGCTGGACTATGTACGGAAGGGCTTCCTGATCCTACCGACCATGATGAGTCATATCCTAGTTTTACATTTTTTCCATCCTCCCTGTTTCTAATTCACACACACTATTGAATTTCGTAATTCAGGCTATGTGTTTTTCAAGGAAACGTGGATGTGAATGAATCGTATCTAATGAAGTCGACCCCTTCATCTCACTGATTCCTTCCCAGAGACCATCATGAAATGCATGTACCAAATGCATTTGATCAATGTATTACCAAAGCCAAGCTCTTAGAGCTCACCACAAAACAGGCCAATAAACTGAGAGACTACATGTTGGGCAAGGAATAGTGACTTTATTCAGAAAGCCAGGAGACCAAAAAGATGGTGGATTACTGTCCCAAAGAATCATATTTGCTGAGTTAGAATTCGGGTTTCTTTTACACGAAAAGATCTCTATAGTTTCTCTTCAAATATGAACTTACTGCAGTTACTGAGTAACTAAACTAAAGTAATCAGAGAATACATATATTGAAAAAAGTAAAGGATTTGCCACAACCACTGAGTCTGGGAAGTATGGCTCCACTATGTTCCTATCTTGTGACTTTTGGGTAAGATCCTTGCCACACACATTACAGTGCTGTGTGTTTTCTCCAGGATAAATACTCTGGTAATACTGATGAGATGTGAGGATAGAGTTATTATTACTTTTGAGAGTCCCTTGGACTGCAAGGAGATCCAACCAGTCCATTCTGAAGGAGATCAACCCTGGGATTTCTTTGGAAGGAATGATGCTAAAGCTGAAACTCCAGTACTTTGGCCACCTCATGCGAAGGGTTGACTCATTGGAAAGACCCTGATGCTGGGAGGGATTGGGGGCAGGAGGAGAAAGGGACAACCAAAGATGAGATGGCTGGATGGCGTCACGGACTCAATGGACGTGAGTCTGAGTGACTTCCGGGAGTTGGTGATGGACAGGGAGGCCTGGTGTGCTGCAATTTATGGGGTCGCAAAGAGTCGGACACGACTGAGTGACTGAACTGAACTGAAAAATATCTGTGAAATTGGTGAGGAGTCTTTCTAGAATGAATTCATATTCTAAAGACCTGACTAAAAATACATATATATCTCACTTCTATGCAGTATGAATTTTCTCATGAAGCCTAAGCTGTTGCCACACTCGGGATATTTGTATGGTTTTTCAGTAGTATGAATTCTCTGAGCAACAGTAGGGTGTGAATTTTGAACTTTGAAATTTGAAGACTTCTACCATATACCACATTCACATAAATTTCTCTCATGTATGGATTTTCTGATGTTTAGTGAGTGCTGAGACCTGAGTAAAGGATTTTCCACACTCAAAACATTAGAAAGGTTTCTCTATATGTATTCTCCAATGTCTTTTAAGGTGGGAATTTTGACTGAAGAACTTGCCACACTCATTACATCTGAAAGGTCTCTCTCCAGTATGAATTCTCCAATGAAGTTGAAGATGTGGCTTTTGACCGAAGACTTTTCCACACTCATCACATTTGTAAGGTTTCTCACCAGTATGAACTGTCTGATGAGTTAAAAGGGTTGACTTTACACGAAAGGCCTTGCCACACTCATCGCATTTGTAAGGTTTCTCTCCAGTATGAACTGTCTGATGTTTTAAAAGGATTGACTTTACACGAAAGGCCTTGCCACACTCATCACATTTGTAAGGTTTCTCTCCAGTATGAACTGTCTGATGTTTTAAAAGGATTGACTTTACACGAAAGGCCTTGCCACACTCATCACATTTGTAAGGTTTCTCTCCAGTATGAACTGTCTGATGTCTTAAAAGGATTGACTTTACACGAAAGGCCTTGCCACACTCATCACATTTGTAAGGTTTCTCTCCAGTATGAACTGTCTGATGACTTAAAAGGGTTGACTTTACACGAAAGGCCTTGCCACACTCATCACATTTGTAAGGTTTCTCTCCAGTATGAACTGTCTGATGACTTAAAAGGGTTGACTTTACACGAAAGGCCTTGCCACACTCATCACATTTGTAAGGTTTCTCTCCAGTATGAACTGTCTGATGACTTAAAAGGGTTGACTTTACACGAAAGGCCTTGCCACACTCATCACATTTGTAAGGTTTCTCTCAGTATGAACTGTCTGATGACTTAAAAGGGTTGACTTTACACGAAAGGCCTTGCCACACTCATCACATTTGTAAGGTTTCTCTCCAGTATGAACTGTCTGATGACTTAAAAGGGTTGACTTTACACGAAAGGCCTTGCCACACTCATCACATTTGTAAGGTTTCTCTCCAGTATGAACTGTCTGATGACTTAAAAGGGTTGACTTTACACGAAAGGCCTTGCCACACTCATCACATTTGTAAGGTTTCTCTCCAGTATGAACTGTCTGATGACTTAAAAGGGTTGACTTTACACGAAAGGCCTTGCCACACTCATCACATTTGTAAGGTTTCTCTCCAGTATGAACTGTCTGATGCCTTAAAAGGATTGACTTTACATGAAAGGCCTTGCCACATTCATCACATTTGTAAGGTTTCTCACCAGTATGAACTGTCTGATGCCTTAAAAGGATTGACTTTTCAAAAAAGGCCTTGCCACATTCATCACATTTGTAAGGTTTCTCTCCAGTATGAAGTGTCTGATGCTTTAAAAGGATTGACTTTTCATGAAAGGCCTTGCCACACTCATCACATTTGTAAGGTTTCTCTTCAGTATGAACTGTCTGATGCGTTAAAAGGGGTGACTTTACACGAAAGGCCTTGCCAAACTCATCACATTTGTAACGTTTCTCTCCAGTATGAACTGTCTGATGCCTTAAAAGGATTGACTTTACACGAAAGGCCTTGCCACATTCATCACATTTGTAAGGTTTCTCTCCAGTATGAACTATCTGATGCCTTAAAAGCATTGACTTTTCATGAAAGGCCTTGCCACACTCATTACATTTGTAAGGCTGCTCTCCAGTATGAACCCTCTGATGACCAGCAAGGTGTTCATTTCGGCTGAAGACTTTGTCACATATATCACATTTAAATAATTTGTTTCCTGTATGAATCTTCTGATGTCTCCTGTGGCTTGAGCTGTCAGAAAAGGCCTTGCCACACTTATCACATTTGTAAGGTTTCTCTCCAGTGTGGATTGTCTATGACTTAAAAGGGTTGACTTTACACGAAAGGCCTTGCCACATTCATCACATTTGTAAGGTTTCTCTCCAGAATGAACCCTCTGATGACTTATGAACTGTGAAGCCCGACTAAATTGCTTGCCACACTCGTCACATTTGTAAGGTTTCTCTCCAGTATGAACCCTCTGATGACCAGCAAGGTGTTCATTTCGGCTGAAGACTTTGTCACATATATCACATTTAAATAACTTCTTTTCTGTATGAATTTTCTGATGTCTCCCGAGATTTGAGATGTCAGTAAAAGCCTTGCCACACTCATCACATTTGTATGGTTTCTCTCCAGTATGAACTGTCTGATGCCTGAAAAGGACTGACTTTACACGAAAGGCCTTGCCACACTCATCACATTTGTAAGGTTTCTCTCCAGTATGAAATCTCTTATGACTTATGAACTGTGAAGGTTGACTAAAGTGCTTGCCACACTCATCACATTTGTAAGGTTTCTCTCTAGTATGAAATCTCTTATGACTTGTGAACTGTGAAGGCTGACTAAAGTGCTTGCCACACTCATCACATTTGTAAGGTTTTTCTCCAGTATGAACCCTCTGATGAACAGCAAGGTGTTCATTTCGGCTGAAGACTTTGTCACATATATCACATTTAAATAATTTCTTTCCTGTATGAATTTTCTTATGTCTCCTGAGGTGTGAGCTGTGAGTAAAGACCTTGCTACACTCATCACATCTGTAAGGTTTCTCTCCAGAATGAACCCTCTGATGACCAGCAAGGTGTTCATTTCGGCTGAAGACTTTGTCACATATATCACATTTAAATAATTTGTTTCCTGTGTGAATTGTCTTATGTCTTCTAAAGTGTGAGCTGTCAGTAAAGGCCTTGCCACACTCATCACATTTGTAAGGTTTCTCTCCAGTATGAACTGTCTGATGACTTAAAAGGATTGATTTTACATGAAAGGCCTTGCCACACTCATCACATTTGTAAGGTTTTTCCCTGTGTGCTTTGAGTTCTTGTGTTATTACTGAGGATTCATAAAATCATTTTCATATATATTAGAAACACTGGTTTGGACACAAACAGGAATTCTTTGAACTGGTGAAAATGAGAAACTGTTGTTGACAGACCTCTCAACTTCATTATATTCAGAAATTATCCTGCCAGTTTGAAATATCTGCAGTTTATCCTGAGACTTAAATCCAAGCCTGTTTCCAAAGGGCTTGATGCCTGCATCCTTTCTATCCGGCGAATCTCTTCCATGAGGCACATTTCCATTAAGGCTTACAGGTGTGCCTTTGTAATTTCTTTTGTCATCTCTCCCCTGACACTCAAAGTCACACATATTTTCCTGACTTTCCCAAAGATGAAAATGTTTGATTTCACAGCTTTCAGGTCTTCCCAGCATCAGTGTTTGGAATGTTTCTCGTTTATCACTGTTCACTTTGGGTTGTAAATGCTTGATCACAAGTGTAGGAGAGATATCTACAAGATAAAAAGAATCATAGGTATCCTGCTCACAATAATTCAAAAATAAATGTTTCATGTTGAATATATAGTACATCAAGAGTAATACTTACACCAAGTTATGAAACACCACAATGATGACCTTAAGTTTTTAGAAACACTAAAGGAATAGAATTCTTAACTTAAGAAAGCATAACATAAATTCACCGTTAAGGTAGCCTAGTTTTAAAAACCATATGCCAAACGTACTCACATTGGACAATCTTATGGCAACTCTCAAAAAGAGAGTATTTTTCTACCAGGACCCTTAGGAATGTATCAATCAATAGTTGTCTCAAGTTGAAAAGAAAAATATTACTATCATTGTCTTCTGCATACTTAATGTACATAAATAAATTCTAAACAATATATTATATATTGTAACAGTCCATTCTGAAGGAGATCAACCCTGGGATTTCTTTGGAAGGAATGATGCTAAAGCTGAAGCTCCAGTACTTTGGCCAGCTCATGGGAAGAGTTGATTCATTGGAAAAGACTCTGATGCTGGGAGGGATTGGGGGCAGGAGGAGAAGGGGACGACCTAGGTGAGATGGCTGGATGGAGTCACTGACTCCACGGGTGTGGGTCTGGGTGAACTCTGGGAGTTGGTGATGGACAGGGAGGCCTGGTGTGCTGCGATTCATGGGGTGGCAAAGAGTTGGACACGACTGAGCGACTGAACTGAACTGAACTGAAATAATCCAAAACCAAGCTTACCCAATTAATAATAGTCATAATTAATAACTAGTCATAATTAATAACTAGTCATAATTGGTTGTTTACAATTGAAAACAAATGAGAAAATGAAGAATATGACAATTGTTTGGAAACTGTAACAGAGTTTTCTAAATCTGTTACAGAACTATGTACTCAAAAAGAAAAGGCATTTTACAACGTTAACAAGTAGTATGTGTCAGCTGTATTGCAGAATATATGCTAAAAGACCATCATCTGTAAATGACACATAAATTAAGACGTAAAATATTCACGTTTTCTAACAGCCAATAAACAAAGCAATCCCTACCTACATTGTTGTTGTTCAGTTGCTCAGTCGTGTTTGCCTCTTTGCGACACTGTGGACTGTAGCCCACTGGACTCCTCTGTCCATGGGATTTCCCAGGCAAGAATAGTGGAGTGGGTTGCCATTTCCTTCTCCATGGGATCTTCCTGACTCAGGGATCAAACGTGCATCTTCTGCATTAGCAGTTGAATTCTTTACCACTGAGCCACCAAGGAAGGCTAATCTCTAGCCATGCACTATTCTTAATTACCTGGTTTAATGGCACCAAAATACAATAAATAAAAAGTGAGTTCTTTGTGTATGTATTGACTAGGGTCAGACACAATATTGCTGAAAAATGTTGTAAGTGAAAAGCATACAAGATATAATGTAGTTGAGGTTTGACAGAAAACAAAATTCTGTAAAGCCATTATTCTTCAATTAAAAGATAAAATTTAAAAAGATATAATGTAGATAAAGTCATATCATAAAGAACATGACAGAATATAGATATTACTTTTTTAAACAAAAATAAATTTTGAGTATTTACTATAAAACACGTACTACTTAAGCCCACTGACAGCACTAATTTGCTTTAAAAGGCTTGAGGTAAATTAACATGTTTTTCTCTAATCAGAGCAGGAGACACACCCAATTGGCACACAAAATGGTAAGAGAACCAGGATATGAATCTGAACCTACAGACTGAGAAAACTTATTTGTAAATATGACCATCCATCAAATGAATAGAAAAGATTAGAAAATATTTTTTTTAAAAAAACACAAGGAACTTAGAAATATCAAAGAAGATACAAGACATAATAGTCTTTTTAACTATTATTCAGCCATCCCATCTCAAAATGGATTGTGAGTCATCATGGATGCACAGAGTGATTTAGGTCATGTCCTGAGAAACTTGTTCAATAAATGATCAGAGATTATCTTTACAGTGCAAGTATGTAGAAGGTGGAGGGATGTGATAGGTAAGAACAATGTTTCCATCCATATCAAGGTACTATGTGAGGACTGGTCAGAACCAAGAAAGGGCCTGCATGGAGCATAGGGTACACAGGTTTATGTCAGATATCAGCTTGTGACTGCCATGTCTTTGTGAAAATAATTGAGAGTGCAAACTAATATACTGATCTTAAAAGAAAAGAACTGGTTCAACAAGTTTATGGGCATTATACTATGGGTATGGGACAGAAACAAGAGAGATTTTCAAAGTGACTGTGATATATGGAGAAAGCAGGATAATACCTGTTATACTGTTTACAATGTAATGTATCTAACTGTGAATTTTGTAAGTTACACTGGAATGCTTATATTCAAGAAAAACATACACAATATTCAAGGATATTGTGTAAGAATCTTATTAGCAGAAATCAGAAGGAAAATCCAGGAAAAGGCTATCTAAACCTGGGTTCCTCTGACAAGTCCGATTAACCTCTCTGTTGGACATTTACTTTGTTTCTTCTTCCACACATGTTCATCTCAAGATCGAGAAGTATCAAAGGAAAGGAGGGATTGACACTGACTCTGGAGGACCTTCCCAGTTACAAAAGCCTTTCTGAGGCATCCAATTCTATTTGGCTATCTAAACCTGGGTTCCTCTGACAAGTCCGATTAACCTCTCTGTTGGACATTTACTTTGTTTCTTCTTCCACACATGTTCATCTCAAGATCGAGAAGTATCAAAGGAAAGGAGGGATTGACACTGACTCTGGAGGACCTTCCCAGTTACAAAAGTCTTTCTGAGGCATCCAATTCTATTTTGTAGAAAAAGGCTTTATTCTCCTAGACCTTCCCTGAGTTCAAAAGAGCAGATTCAACAGTTACTAATACATAAAAGGACATAAAAGGATCATACCATGATCAAGTGGGATTATTGCAAGGATGCATGATTTCTCAATATCCACAAGTTAATCACTATGATACACCACATTAACAGTTGAAGACTAAAAACCATATGATCATCAATAGATGCAGAAAAGGTTCTGACAAAATTCAAGTGCCATTTATGATAAAAACCCTTCAGAAAGTCAGCGCAGATGGACCCTACCTCAACATAATTAAGACTTTGTATGTCAAACACACAGCTAACATCATACTCAATAGGGAAAAATTGAAAGGATTCCCCTTAACAACATGAATAAGACAAGAATGTTCACTATTGCCACTTTTATTGAACATATTTTTGGAAGTCCTAGCCACAACAATCAGAAACGAGAAAGAAATAAAAGGAATTCAAGGTAAAAAAAATAAAATTAAAAAAAAGAAAGAAAATTGTCACCATGATGCTACACACAGAAAATTCTGAAGATGCCACCAGATGACTACTAGACCTCATCAATGAACAGAGTAACTTGCTGGATACAAAATATATAGAAAACTGCTGCATTTCTATACACTAATAATGATATATCAGAAAGTGAAATTAATGAAACAATCCCATTCACCATCTCATAGAAAAGAATAAAATTCTAAGGAATAAACCTACCTAAAAAGTCAAAAGAACTGTACTCATAAAACTATAAGATGGGCGGTCCTAAGATGGTGGAGGAATAGGACGGGGAGACCACTTTCTCCCTCACAAATTCATCAAAAGAACATTTCAACGCTGAGTAAATTCCACCAAACAACTTCTGAATGCTGGCAGAGGACATCAGGCACCCAGAAAAGCAGATCTTGGTCTTCAAAAACAGGTAGGAAAAAATATAAAAGATGAAAAAAGAGATAAAGGAGGTAGGGAGGGAGCTCCGTCCCAGGAAGGGAGTCCTGTCCCAGGAGCTCCATCCCGGGAAGGGAGTCCCATCCCAGGAAGGAAGTCTTAAGAAGTTTCCAAACACCAGGAACACTCTCGTTGCCAAGCCTGTGGCAGAAGCACAGAGGGCAACATAACAGGGAGGAAAAATAATAAATAATTAAAACCAACAGATTACGAGCCCAATGGTAACTCCCCAAGCGGAGAAGCAGCACAGACACCTGCATCCGCCACTAGCGAGTAGGGGCTGGGCAGGGAGGCGTGGGAGGTGCAGGCTGCAGTGCTTTTTAAGAATCGGGCCGGAACGCCCCGCGAGTAACCAGAGCGAACCAACTTGGGCTAGCAAACCAGACTGAGGGATAGCTACCACGTGAAAAGCTCTAACATAAGACACTGCCAGGACCGTGCACAGAACATAGGATGAAACAGAAATAGCCGGCTGCAGACCATCCCCCTCTAGTGATAGGCAGCCAGAGCTGTAAGGGCTGGAAGGGGGCAATCATAGCCCATGAGAGACATTACCTAACAAAATGCAAGCAGAGTTCTTTGCTAACTAAGACTTCTGAGGGTTCTGGACAGCCATCACCCACCTGAGAAGGGATGCCAGTGGTACACCCAAACACCTGAGCAGCAGGGATGGGAAAGGCGATAAGCTGCAGAGACCACGCTTGCCAAACACCTGCTCTACTCAGACCTGGGAAGGGCACAAAATGCAGGCCCAACCGAATCTGCACCTCTGAGGGCTGCCTGAGCACTGAGCCTGAGTGGCTTAGACCGGGAAGGTGCATGCAGCCTAGGGCCGGCCTCAGACGGTTCCCGGCGGAGCAACCTAGAGCCTGAGCAGTGTGTACCGTGAGAAGGGGCAGGCCCAGCATGGCTGAGATACTGTGAGCACACGCCAGTGTTGTTTGTTTGCAGCATCCCTCCCTCCTCACAGCACGACTGAACAAGTGAGCCTGGAAAAAAAAAAAAAAAAGTGATCACCACTGCCCCCCTTGTGTCAGGGCGGAAATCAGACACTGAAGAGACCAGCAAACAGAAGAAGTTAAACAGAGGGAACCGCCTTGGAAGTGACCCCACACTAGCCACAACAACAAAGTCCCAGATATATCTTACTATTTTTACGATTTTTTTTCTTTTTGATGTTGTTGTATGATTTTTTTTCTTGTTTTCTTTTTCTTCTTTTTTTTTAAACTTAAAAAAATTTTTAAGCCCTCTATTTCTCCTTTTATTTTTATAATCTATTACTTAAAAAAAAAAAAAAGACCCTATTTTTAAAGCAAATGCTATATATAGTTTTTTTTTGTGTGTGGTTATTATTATTATTTGTTTTAATAATTCTTGTGGCTTTTTTTTTTCCTTCTTCTTTTCTTTAATATTGTATTTTTGAAGATCCACCCTGTACTCTAGATTTTTAATCTTAAGCTTTTTGGTATTTGTTGTCAATTTTGTACATTTAAAAATCCAATCTTCAGTACCCAATTTTACCTGAGAGTGAGATTACTGGCTTGACCACTCTCTCCTCCTTTGGACTCTCCTCTTTCTCCACCAGGTGGCCTCTGTCTCTTCCCTCCCCCTTTTCTTCTCTACCCAACTCTGTGAATTTCTGTGTGTTCCAGATGGTGGAGAACACTTAGGGAACTGGTTACTGGCTTGATCTGTCTCTCTCCTTTTCATTTCCCTCTTTTATCCTCCAGGCCACCTTTGTCTACTTTCTCCCTCTCCTCATCCCTGTATAACTCCATGAACATCTCTGAGCAGTCCAGACTGTGGAGCGCACATAAGGAACTGATTACTGGCTAGCTTGCTCTCTCCTCTTTTGATCCCACCTCATCTCATTCCAGTCACCTCTAACTACCCCCTCCCTCTTCTCTTCTCCAGGTAACTCAGTAAACCTCTCAGGGTGTCCTTCACAGTGGAGAAACTTTTCATCTTTAACCTAGATGTTCAATCATTGGTACTGTATAGATGGAGAAGTCTTGAGGCTACTATAAAAATACAACTGAAAACCAGAAGCAGGAGGCTTAAGGCCAAATCCTGAGAACATCAGAGAAATCCTGAATCCAGGGAACATTAATCGATAGGAGCTCATCAAACGCCTCCATACCTACACTGAAATCAAGCAGCACCCAAGGCCAACAAGTTCCAGAGCAAGATATACCATGCAAATTCTCTAGCAACACAGGAACACACCACTGAGCTTCAATATACAGGCAGCTCAAAGTTACTCCAAAACCACTGGTGACTCATAACTCATTACTGGACATTTCATTGCACTCCAGAGAGAAGAAATCCAGCTCCACCCACCAGAACACCGACACAAGCCTCCCTAACCAAGAAACCTTCAAAAGCCACTGATACGATCCCACCCACAGTGAGGAAACTCCATAATAAAGAGAACTCCACAAATTTCCAGAATATAGAAAGGCCACCCCAAATGCAGCAATACAACCAAGATGAAGAGACTGAGGAATACCCAGCAAGTAAAGGAACAGGAGAAATGCCCACCAAACCAAACAAAAGAGGAAGAGATAGGGAATCTACCTGATAAAGAATTCCAAATATTGATAGTGAAAATGATCCAAAATCTTGAAATCAAAATGGAATCACAGATAAATAGCCTGGAGACAAGGATTGAGAAGATGCAAGAAAGGATTAACAAGGACCCAGAAGAAATAAAAAAGAGTCAATATATAATGAATAATGCAATCAATGAGATCAGAAACACTCTGAGGTGAGGTGAAGTCACTCAGTCGTGTCCGACTCTTTGCGATCCCATAGACTGTAGCCTATCAGGCTCCTCTGTCCATGGGATTTTCCAGGCAAGAGTGCTGGAGTGGATTGCCATTTCCTTCTCCAGGGGATCTTCCCAACCCAGGAATCGAACCCAGGTCTCCCGCATTGCAGGCAGACGCTTTACCGTCTGAGCCACCAGGGAAGCCCCCTCAGAAACACTCTGGAGGGGACAAACAGTAGAATAACAGAGGCAGAAGATAGGATTAGTGAGGTAGAAGATAGAATGGTAGAAATAAATGAATCAGAGAGGAAAAAAGAAAAACGAATTAAAAGAAATGAGGACAATTTCAGAGACCTCCAGGACAATATGAAACGCTCCAACACTCGAATCATAGGAATCCCAGAAGAAGACAAAAAGAAGACCATGAGAAAATACTTGAGGAGATAATAGTGAACACTTCCCTAATTAGAGAAGGAAATAATCACCCAAGTCCAAGAAACCCAGAGAGTTCCAAATAGGATAAACCCAAGGCAAAACACAAGACACATATTAATCAAATTAACAAAGATCAAACACAAAGAAAAAATATTAAAAGCAGCAAGGGAAAAACAACAACACACAAGGGGATTCCCATAAGGATAACAGCTGATCTTTCAATAGAAACTCTTCAGGCCAGGAGGGAATGGCAAAACATACTTAAAGTGATGAAAGAAAATAACCTACAGCCCAGATGACTGTACCCAGAAAGGATCTCATTCAAATATGAAGGACAAATCAAAAGCTTTACAGACAAGCAAAAGCTGAGAGAATTCAGCACCACCAAACCAGCTCTCCAACAAATGCTAAAGGATATTCTCTAGACAGGAAACACAAAAGGGCATATAAACCAGAATCCAAAACAATAAAGTAAATGGCAATGGGATCATACTTATCAATAATTACCTTAAATGTAAATGGGTTGAATGCCCCAACCAAAAGGCAAAGACTGGCTGAATGGATACAAAAACAAGATTCCTATATATGCCACCTACAAGAGACCCACCTTAAAACAAGGGACACATACTGACTGAAAGTGAAGGGCTGGAAAAAGATATTCCATGCAAATAGAGACCAAAAGAAAGCAGAAGTAGCAATACTCATATTAGATAAAATAGACTTTAAAACAAAGGCTGTGAAAAGAGACAAAGAAGGCCACTACAGAATGATCAAAGGATCAATCCAAGAAGAAGATATAACAATTACAAATATATATGCACCCAACATAGGAGCACCACAATATGTAAGACAAATGCTAACAAAAATGAAAGGAGAAATTAACAATAACAATAATAGTGGAAGACTTTAATACCCCACTCACACGTGTGGATAGATCAACTAAACAGAAAATTAACAAAGAAATGCAAACTTTAAATGATACAATAGACCAGTTAGACCTAATTGATGTCTCCGGGAGTTGGTGATGGACAGGGAATCCTGCCGTGCTGTAGTCCACTGGGTCGCAAAGAGTTGGACCTGACTGAGCGACTGATCAGTTTTTGAGGCCTACTTTGCTTGCTGACACAATAACATATTTCAGATTCAAGTTACACTTTCCCTAGAATCAGCCTCTCTCCTTTTAATTAGAAATGGCATTTGGAAAATAAGATCTGGGTGTCAGGTGTGCCCACTGCTTTTGGGGTGACTTTGCTTCTATACCTTTTCAGTAGCCAAGGTTAGAAATGGATTTATTTTTTTTATGTATAAATTATTAACTGTGGTCAAATACACATGATATTTACCATTTTTTAAAATTAATTTTTATTTTTTAGTTTGTTTTGCTTTACAATACTGTATTTGTTTTGCTATACATTGACATGAATCAGCCACGAGTGTACATGAACTCCCAATCCCAACCCCCACCTCCCTCCCGCCCCACACTATCTCTCTGGATTATCCCTGTGCCTCAGTCCCAAGCACCATTTTAACTATTTTCAAGTATTGAGCACATTCATGTTTTTGTGAAAGCAATCTCTAGAACTCTTTGATTTTGTGAGAATACAAGTATCCACTAAATAAGGACTCCCCATTCCTCTGTTCGTCTAGCACCTGAAACCACCATTCTAGTCTCTTTCTGTGAATACGACTGCTCTTGGTACCTCATGTAAGTGGAATCATAAGATCTTCGTTTTTTGTGACTGGCTTATTTTAATTTAGATTTCTTTTTAAATCATGAATTCAGTATGAGTATTTTTGAAGCTTTATGTAATGGACTTTTACTAAAGTTCAAACTTTTTAAACAAATGTCCTTTTAGAAATAGATGAAACTTTCAGATATATTTTTTATAGTTAAGTGCTGATCAAGTAATTGGTATCTAAAAATATTATTCAGTTTCACTGAATAATAAATACTTGGCCTTGGTAATTAATGAATCTCATCTACTTTTCCTAAATACACTTATGAATGTATAGTACTTAGGAAAGAGAATATTATTTAAAATCTATATCTCTTAAAATAGAAAATGATAAATGGATTTGTAAGTAGTTGGTAAAACTATCCCAGATAAGCATGATTTTCATGTCATATTTTTCTAACTCTAAAAAATCACTTAAATCATTTTAAAAGAAATATCACATATATCTGCATAGTATGTAGAGGTGTGAAATATGTAACTTTCTAAGGGAGTGTTCCAAATATATGAGGTGATGCTTTTAATGATTGACCAGAGATGCCAAAAATTATTGAAGACTATAAAATACAGACAATTTGGAAGTGCATGTGATTCAGATTTTTTGATGAATTCCCAAAGTCTACACTAGGCAGAGTGTTTGAACAAATTTAGATTTGATTTGTGAAAAGTTTTCTTAACATATTATTCAGTTATGTATTTATCACGTAATAGTGCAAGTTGCTTGAACATTGGTTTAATATGAGCAAGATGTTCTAAGCATCCCTTTTCTCTTTATATAGCTAAAACTTTCAGTTCTACCACAATGTACAAGTTCTTTATTTTATTATTAAAGTATAGTTGATTTATAATGTCATGTTAGTTTGAGGTTGTAGCATGGTGATTCAGTTACATATATATACATATACACATTCTTTTTCTGATTCTTTTCTCTTATAGGTTATTGTGATGTATTGAGTACAGTTCTCTGTGCTATACAGTAAGTCCTCATTGATTGTCTATTTTATATACAGTAGTGTGTATATGTTAATCCCAAACTCCTAATTTATCCTCCCTTTTCTTCTTTGGTAACCATAAGAGGTTATGGTCTATGTCTGTGGGTCTATTTCTGTTTTTGTATTGGTTTTTAAAGTGGTATAAATTAGCATTATCTTTTGGACTTGGACTGAAGAACTCTGATGAAATCCACTGTGAACCACTGTGAAGAATGGGACCAGGCAATGGGGAGTGGGAATTGGTTCCCTGCAATAAGTTTTTCATTAAGCCACTTAATCACTAGGCTACAAGGCTTCTGGCACTTTAACGGTCATCTAGCCCCAAATTCTTTACCTCTGTCTTACAAAGATGCCAAACGTACATGCTCATCCTTACTTAAGGCTTATCTTTCCATCTTTAGAAAGCTCTTGACTGCTAGAAAATGACCTCCTTATAGTTTTCACACCTTTATCCTGGTCCAATTCATTGGAACCATAGGGAAATGTCTTGTCTCTAATCATGACCAGATTTTAAATGTTTAAAGACAATATGACTTCATTTTCATCAACTGGAATCTTTCATCATTGTTACCCAGAGCTCAGCTCAAAGGACACAGCAGTTGTAGAAAAGGAAAACAAAGGGAACTGGCAGAATTTAGGATCTGTTCTCTCCTGCTCTGAGTCAGAACAGGGTGTGATGGTTGTGCCAGCCAGGTGTAGTTAGTTTCCCACCCTACTGCTTCCATGCAGCCCAGCCCCTATCATCAGTCAGCCCAGGGCAGATGTATTCCAAATTCCACAGCTAACCTCTCACAGTGCTTTGTTGCTTTTAATGGGATAAAGCTGGCACTCATGGATAAATAAAATATATACTTTCCATGTGGCAATTCAGGGATGAGCATAACATACCATTTCACAACTAAGCAGAGCACTGGAAATGATCATTCTTGGCCAAACAGGAGGGACTAAGTGTGAAGGAGCATTTTCAAGCTGTCATGGTGATGAGAGATGCTCTGGATTTTAGACAGTGAAGACCAGGGATGTTAAATGGCCTGCAACGCATGAAAGTCCCACAAAATTATTAACCTACCAAAAATGCCTTAAGTATTTTCCTTCCACCCTTTTGTGTGATTGGAACATTGATTTTCCTAACATGAATCATGTTTGAAGTGCTGATTGATACAAAGTCATGTGAAATCTCTGTAAGACATGATGTGTAAGAGCTCATCAAGAAAGAATACCTAGAATTTGCTTCCAGTATTCTTCTCTCTCTCTCTTTTTTTTGGTGTTTCTCAAATTTTACTTTTTATTAATATTTCTAGACAGTATTTCTTTTGTTAGTATTTGCCTATATACTTTTTCCCATCTGTCTGTGACAATTTGCATAGCTTTACTTTAGGTTTCTTCTTTTTTTAAATATATATATATATATTTTTTTATTAATTTTTATTTTTTAGTTTGTTTTGCTTTACAATACTGTATTTGTTTTGCTATACATTGACATGAATCAGCCACGAGTATACATGAACTCCCAATCCCGACCCCCACCTCCACCCTCCCGCCCCACACCTTCTCTCTGGATTATCCCCGTGCATCAGTCCCAAGCATCCTGCAGTATTCTTCTCTTAATGATCTCACTTGCTTTCACTGCAAAGCAGGAACTAAAGGTGCTTCTCACGCAGCAGAACACTGATGTCCTTGAAGGATCCATCCACCACAGGATTATATACCTCGGAAAAGGCAGAACCCATATCCAGCTCAGGGTCCAGTGTTGGTGATCTTCAAAGGGGGTGGCGGATGTATTAGGCATTTTTGGTAGGTTAATTCTTTACTTTGTGGGACTATTTCATGCATTGCAAGGCATTTAATATCCCCGATCTTCATTGTTTAAATCACCTCCCATCACCATGATGAATAAAAATGCTCTCAAATATTTCTAGATGCCCTTTGTGAGCAGGGGGCGGAGAAGAGATATGTAAGAGAGTGTGATGACGAGGTGGATATTGGTAGTCTCTTGTGACAACCATCAGTCAAGTGCAATCACAGTGGCCTCTTTCCTCTTGCTAGTGATTGCAGAAGGCAGGGGATCGGATACAGTTCTGGCCAATGAGATGAGAGGGAATCTGCGGGAGTGCTTCTGGGAGAAGTTTAACACATTGATAAAATGAGAAGAAACCGTTTCCAGTCTATGTCTGGCAATTGTGGTAAAAATATAGTGCCTAGAAACTGGTTTCCATTTGCTTGTGGCTGAAGTGAATCTGCTGAAGGAAGCTGAACAAAAAAGGGGAAGGAGCCTGAATCTTTATGGTGCCAGTGAGCTGCTAAATCAATCAGTCCTGGAACTGTTTTGTATTTTGACTTTTTACTATGTGAGATAATAAATTCCATATTGATTAAATCAACTAAGCCAAAGTTTTTAGTTAAGTTGAAAGCATATTGAATGATACAAAAGGCACATTGAAAGCCTTATCCTGCTTTCTTCCTCTCACCCCCAATCTTAAGACCACCTTACTGAGACAAGCAAAATTATTAAAAATTAAAAATGAACACAAATTTAAAATATTTACACCTGAGGCAAAACCAATGCTCTTTGAAAGACAAAGCTGGGTGTGTCTTCTACATTATTCATTTGTCAGATTGAAATAGGTCAAAATAACAAAAGATGTCTTAACTCCAACCAATGATTCAAAACCAGAACTAATTCTATGAGTTTCCTTTTTAAAATTTACTAGTATTTGAATAATATTTATATGATATCATGTCATGTCACAGTATTCAGTCATGGTGGCCTTTTCCTTTTATCTCTGCATTCTGATTTGAATCTAACATTAATTTTTGATTTTTTTTTTTCCAGCTGGTGTTTCCTAATTTGACCATGGCTTTTGCCTGAAAATGAAAACATGCTTGAAAACTAAGGGCAGTGTCTCATGGTCTCATGGGTGAATCTATTAGTGGTGACCTTAACTCTTACTTTAACAAGGGTTAAAGTTTTTCACAGATCTGGGGAATTTTAGTACTTGGGTGGACATCAGAGATAATCTAGCCTGTATAAATCCCTTTGAATCCTTAACGAGAAGAGGAGATTGGATGGTAATATGGTTTTTGAAGTTGGTATAGATTCTTTAAGGGATAGCATGCCATACAAGTTACAAGTATTGGGATCAGTACTTCAGTTCTCATCCCAGTTTTGGCATTTTCAGATGTGTGATACTAGACCAACTATTCACTTCTGTTTCTTTCTCTGTAAAATAGGTTTAAAAATGTTAGCTCTGCTTGTTTTGAGGGGCTATTGTGAGAATTAAATGGAAGGATGTGTTCATAATAGGTATTAAAAACAACCCCAGCAACCCTAGCAACAACATCCTATTAGGTGATTTTTTTTTTCCACATAAGAACCACTGCAGATTAAAAAAAAGAAAAAGAAAAAAAAACTCCATTGATTGCTAGAACTACTTTCCCCCTTTTGTCATTCAATTAACTCATTGTGCATTATCTACCTCTTCTCAGATAGGACTTTACTCCAGAAGACTCTCTGCTTCTCCTGAAAAGCAGTCTAGATCAGTCCTGGGTTCATAACCCCATCACAGTGCTTACTCATCTCATCTTGCTCTTTGGCAGTGGTTCTCAGGGTGCCTGAGAACATTTGGGGAGCTCAGAAAGAGGTTACTGAGCCCACTCCAGGAAATCCTTATCCAGCAAAGCCTGATACCTGGGAGTCTGAGTGCTTTACAACAGGGATTAAAAAAATTTTTACTTATTTGGCTATGCTGGGTCTTAGTTGCAACATGCGGTATGTTTAGTTATGACTTTGAACTGTTAGTTATGGCATGTGGAATCTAGTTTCCAGACCAGGGGTTTGAACCCAGTTCCCTTGCCTTGGAAGCTCAAAATCTTAGCCACTGGACCACCAGGGAAGTCCTGGCAGAGGATTCTGATGAGACACCTTTAGGCCACACTGTGAGATCTCATCTCAAAGATGATCTCCCTGAGGGCCAGGCTCTAATTTTCTTCTTTGTATCCCCTCTACTCAGGGATAGGTACTTAGTAGGTGCTCAGTTGATAAGTACTAAATGAACACCAAAATTTTTCTGAGGTTCAGTTTGTAGAAATATATAATTGGATTTTCCACACACAATTTATACATAGTACAAAGAGCAATATACTCCTAAGCAATTTTGCCTTTCGTAGCCTGGTGGGCTGCCGTCCATGGGGTTACACAGAGTCAGACACGACTGAAGTGACTTAGCAGCAGCAGCCCAAACATTCAGATTTCTGAAATGATTGCATTCTGTTAAAACAGAAAGGAAACCTCTCAGCCTTTTTTAGATGTCAGAGAATTGCAGAGAAAGTACTCATCTATTAAAAAATAATTTATCAAGTGCTTCCAACATGCATACATTATGTTGGGTGCCACAAAGATGGAGGAATTACAAATAAATATAAGCAGGATTTCTGTTGCTCAGGAACTAGACATCCTGCAAAAATAAGATAAAGCCATGTGAAATAGGTCTGCATTAATAGGAATGCTGGAGCGGCCATTGTGGGGTGGTGCTGGGGGTAGGGATGTTTAGGAAGGGATCTGTGGAGTTGCTGACTCTTGAACTGGAGAATGAGAGGGGACTCACACCAGGCNNNGATTCATGGGGTCGCAAAGAGTCGGACACGACTGAGTGACTGAACTGAACTGAACTAACTTCAGGTGACACCAGGTGTCATTATGGCAACGCAATGTTTTAAGAGAAACCTCTTTTTAAATTTTTATAGAGAAGGAAAAAATATCGCTAGTTTGTTTCCTCCTGCAGCTTGAGAGATAAAAATGTCTGACATTTGCAGGCTATTTCATCCGTTTGGAGACCCCTGGCCTTCCTGCCTGTTACCTCTCAAAAAGTAAACAAGTGGGACCTGATTAAACTTAAATGCTTTTGCACAGCAAAGGAAACTATAAGAAAGGTAAAAAGACAACCCTCAGAACGGGAAGAAATAATAGCAAATCAAACAACTGACAAAGGATTAATTTCCAAAATATATAAGCAGCTCATACAAATCAATACCAGAAAAACAAACCAATTAAAAAGTGGGGAAAAGATCTAAACAGACATTTCTCCAAAGTAGATATACAGATGGCTAAGAAAGACATGAAAAGATGCTCATTATTAAAGAAATGTAAATCCAAACCACAATGAAGTATCACCTCACACCGGTCAGAATGGCCCTCATCAAAAAGTCTACAAACAGGAGAGGGTGTGGATAAACACTTGCACTGTTGGTGGGAATGTAAAGTGAAACAGTCACTATGGAAGATGGTATGGAGATTCCTTAAAAATCTAGGAATAAAACCACCATATAACCCACCAATCCCACTGAGGAAACCAAACTTGAAAAAGACACATGTACCCCAATGTTCCCTGCAGCACTATTTACAACAGCTAGGACATGGAAGCACCCTAGATGTCCATTGACAGATGAATGGATAAAAGAAGTTGTGGTACATATACACAATGGAATATCACCTAGCCATAGAAAGGAACACATTTGGGTCAGTTCCAATGAGGTGGATGAACCTAGAGCCTATTATACAGAGTGAAGTAAGTCAGAGAGAAAAAGATAAATATCGTATATTAATGCACATATGCGGAATCTAGAAAGATGGTACCAAAGAATTTATTTGCAGGGCAGCAATGGAGAAACAGGCATAGAGAACAGACTCATGGACACGGGGAGAAGGCAGGAGAGGGTGAGATGTATAGCAAGAGTAACATGGAAACTTACATTACCATATGTAAAATAGATAGCCAAAGGGAATTTGCTGTGTCTCAGGGATCTCAAACAGGGTCTCTGTACCAACCTAGAGGGGTGGGATGAGGAGGGAGATGAGAGGGAGGTTCAAGAGGGAGGGATATATGTATACTTATGGGTGATTCATGTTGAGGTTTGACAGAAAACAACAAATTCTGTAAAGCAATTATCCTTCAATTAAAAAATAAAATTAAAAAATAAATGAATAATTTAAAAAACATCTGTGCTTCAGGATTTGATTAAATTCTTGGAAAGCATTTTCTACCTCCTGCTGGTTGTGGAAGCATTTCCCCCAAAAAAGTTGTCAAGATGATTGAAGAAGTGGTTGGCAAGAGGTCAAGTGAATATGGTGGATGAGGCAAAACTTTTGCACCAACCTAATATTACTATTATCAGGAATTTCTCATGGAAAGTGATTGGTGTTTGCCAAAGAACAAAACATGGATTTGCTTCAGGGAAGGGGGGAAAAAGTTTTTTTCCTCTTGGGTCTAAAACACACACTTTCTCACACACAGAAAATCAAAGGAAAACTAAATGCTTTTTATTAATGAATTTGCCACACAGAGATTTTGGGTGAGTTAGTTAGAGGCAAAAGTGGTCTCAGGTGAATATTTTTTAGTGGGTAAACATACATAGCCATTTGGTGGGATAGAGATAGGGGCCTTCTGTCTATTTTTAGCCCATTACATCTGCAGCCTCAGCCAGTGCCTGCACAACTGTGTTCAGTGGAAAGTCTCTTTGTGCCGAATCCAAAGCTTTAGAAGAAGCAATTAAATGTTCATGAGACGTAAACATGGAAAAGTGGAAAAAGCAATTTTCTCCTTACAGATCATTTGAATAAAACTTGGTATCAAAGATGACTGAAGAGAAACTTTCCCAATGACGCTGTGGGTGTGAACATTTTCATAGAGATTTTCCCTAAAAACAGTTTTGCACAATAGCTGCCAAACCTGGCCCAGATGTTTCACATCAGTCTTCTGAGATGGTATCTTCACTGAGGTCAGCAGAGACTCTAGCTGAATTTCCTTAAATCCAACTTAGGCCTTAGGAATTTTGTACCACTTTGGCCAGTTCTGTGTGGCTGGTAACCTTAGCCACCAAAAAAAAAATGCTTTTAAATCATTTCTATTTAACAATTAGATTAAAATTTGTCCTTTGAAGTCTGCTTCCAGTTGGCATTTTGGATATCACTTAAATTGAATTTCTGCTTTTGTGCTCATATGTTGGGCCACGTGGCCATGGGGCCTATTAAAGGTTTTTTTTTTTTTAAAAAAAAAAAACAACAACCAAATTTCATTTTAATATTGTTAAAACAGTAACACTAAAAAATGAGACTATGAGTATGCAGTGCCAAGTCAATCCAAATAGCAATTCTGATTTAGAATTGATAATGTGTAATATCCTAACTAGCTATTATAAACATATATTCTATGTCAAGACAAGCTCTCAGCTACAGAATTCTAAAAATCCTAAAACTCCATCTCCTAAGGTACCAGCAAAGAGGAAAGGGATTTTTAACCTGAGAGCAGAGTAGCATGGAGTTGCTGGTTACCAGGGGAGGAATCTGAGTCATCACAGCAGGAAGGTTAAAGAAGGACAGTGGTTCCATGGCTTCAGAGAACACTAACTAGTCTAAACTATATTTTAAAAAATTTCCCCCAGTCCTAAAATTCACCCAGGAGAAAGAGGCTGGTGTAACTGCAAAGTAGAGAAATCTGATTAGCCTGGAGGGCTGCTCCTAGTCGGAGAGGTCGAATGGCATCTTGCTGATGACCTCCCCACTCTCATCGACTATGGTGTCGTAGACCCAGTGGCGGTTGCTGCGGCAAGTGGGCCCGCACTTGGTGGAGTTACACTTGGGGCATGGGTAGAAGCAACCCAGGCAGGCTTCATCAAGGCAGTCACACAGGTCAGCCTTATTGAAGGTGAGCCTGCCCTTTTTGTCATACTTCTTGGCTTCACGTTTTACATGAACTTTGACTTCACGTTTTACAGGAACAAACTCATTCTTCGTTGACATTTGCCCTTTGTCATACTCGTTGACTTCACGTTTTACACGAACGTTGACTTCGCGTTTTACAGGAACAAACGCATTCTTCATTGACATTTGCCCTTTGTCATACTCGTTGGGCTTCCCTGGTGGCTCAGAGGTTAAAGCGTCTGCCTCCAATGCGGGAGACCCAGGTTTGATCCCTGGGTTGGGAAGATCCTCTGGAGAAGGAAATGGCAACCCACTCCAGTATTCTTGCTTGGAGAATCTCATGGACTGAAGAGCCTGATGGGCTGCAGTCCATGGGGTCACAAAGAGTCGGACACGACTGAGTGACTTTACTTACTTACCTACTTACTTACTTACATACTCGTTGACTTCGCGTTTTACAGGAACAAACTCATTCTTCGTTGGCATTTGCCCTTTCTTTCTCAGCTGCCTTGTTTCAGGATTAAAGTTGGCTACCTGAGGCCCGGGATTTTGAAATGACAACCGTTTTAACTGCCGCTCCAGCCGTTTCATTTGCTTCAGTTCCCTCTCACTTGGTTTCTCAGGAGAACTTGGACGTGCAGGTCTCTCTCGCACGGAACTGCATTTTTCTGCTTGTTCACTCATTTCTGCTCACCTGGGGACACAAACAAAGTCAGCAACCATTTGTGGGAGCTCAGTCAACCATGAGGACGCTGGAGCTGGTAAACGTCATTTCAGAATGGGCCTATGAAGTTTTTACTTCAAACCTGGGTTAAGTGGATAGGAGCAAGTTTATCAACACCAACAAATCTTTGGACAAAAGTGCTTTTATCAAGATAATATTTCCTCCTTTATTTAACCATCTCTTTTTTCTATCAACTGTTTAAATAACGATTCATGTAGGTCTAGACTAGTACTTCTCAAACATTAATGTGCATATGAATCATGAAACATCTTGTTAAAAACTAGATTATGATTCACTTAGGACTGGGGTGGGGCCAGAGAGTCTACCTGTCTAATGTATGCCCAGATTATACTGATATTGCTAATTCCAAACCTACTTTGAGTCTCAAGGGCCTAGAGTTAAACCAATAGTGATCAGGGGCAACAATTGCTTGATCAGGGGCAAAAATTGCTTTGCTTTAATAGAAACCCAGTTATTCTTCTTAGGTGAGTGGCCCTAGGATAGAAAAACAACAGTTTTTTATCCAAAGAACCTCTTTCTCTGCACAATGGCCCCCCACTGCCCCCACACAAGGCAAACTCTTGACTTTTCCTCCAGCTAAATTGGTTTGAACAAAGAAAATACTGTTTGATCCACTTCAGATCAATAAACATATTCCTTGTTTCTAATGACTGTAGTAAGTAACATAAATTGGATGGTCATTTTTAGCAATTGCCTTTTTCTCTTTAAAACATCAGCACATTAGCTGTCGTTTATTTATTTCGTTTGAAGTGACCTCCAATTCTTCTCAGAAAACACTCTACAAGCTACTTTAAGGTAATTCATCATATTGAATTAGTGACTGGTTTTTAAAAGGCTTTCTAAAGTCAGTACATTCTCAAGGACTTTCAGTGTCATTTCACCTCTCTCCATGTCTCCCTGTCTCCGTGTGTATGTCTCTTCCCTCACCACTCCCCCTCATCCCTCTGTCTCTCTCCTAATTGGCACATGTCCTACAGACTCCACAACGCTTCCCAAACTCTAGTAACTTAAAGTAGAGAGGCAGAGGATGCCCATATCTTTAAGGATGTTCTGCCTGGCTTCAAGAACTGGCCAAAAGGAAGAGAGACAGAGGAAAGGGCATCAGCTGTGAGAGGATCACCATACTAGAGAAAAATTCCCTCTGCTTCTCACTGGAGAGGTTCAGGCAATTCCAGGGGACCGGCCACACTGTTTGATACATACTACTAATTTCACACAACAGGTTCCCTTTTAGGTCTTCCTTGGCACTTGAATGATGTAGTGTCTACAGAGAGGGAAAAGCAAATGATTCCCCTGAATTTCTCTCTTGAATTGGATTTATTTGCCAGGATCTTGTTGAGTAAATACCCAGGACAGAAATAATACAGTTTCATAATTTCTCTCTAAGTTACTGCAATGTCTTGGCAGGTCTAGAACATTTAGTTTTTTCATTACTCTTATTCTTTGAGTTGTAATTTCCTAGTTGACTACTTACCTTACTTTTTTTGGGGGAAAAAAGGGTAGCAGCTACCTTTCTGATACATTACCCTAGGCAGAGGCGTCTCAGGCATCACACTGCCAGGGATCAAACACTAGCACTGTCTTCACCACTAACTATCTGACTTTAACTTAAGATGACTTCAGCTGTTTAACCTCAAATTTCTTCATCTGAAAATGGGGATAATAATAGAAACTTCTGTATGGGTATGCCCCAAATTAGGTGCAGTGAGAACTTCAAAGATGATATAAGACCAGGTTTCTGCCCTCAAAGGTTTGGCAATCTCCATTGGAGAGATCAAGTGTCTGCAGCTCACTGCAAGGACAGGGAAAGGTGGCCTAGTTCAGATTCTGAGAACTCTATGGGGGGTAGGGGTGGGATTCATAATAATCAAATATCAATAGAGGCATCCCTATTTAGAACTAAGCTTTGTATCTTTTTTCTGCACCCCTCCAGTTTAGTGAGGTGCTCAGTCACTCAGTTGTGTCCAACTCTTTGCAACCCCATGGACTATTGCCATCCAGGCTCCTCGGTCCATTTTCCAGGCAAGAATATTGGAGTGGGTTGCCATTCCCTTCTCCAGAACTAAGCTTTACATCTTAAAAGAATTCCGGTTTATCCCCATAATGGTAAAAAAAAAAAAAGTGTGTGTGTGCATGTGCAAATTTGCCACCATAATTCATTCTAAAGCCACTGTTTTTTTCATTCATTCAACAAATATTGATCAAGAGTATATCATATATGCTAGGAATTGTGCCCTATTTATTGCAGTCACAATTGCACACACAAGTCCAGAGTCCTTCAAGCAGTGGTCTTTACAAAAATGAATAAATTGGGGTAAAAATCTTTCACTCTTCAATTAAGCAAAATATCTGTGTAGGCCAATTTGAAGGCACGGTATTTGTTTTGGAAATAGGCATCAAGACTCTGGTGGAGAAACTCAAAGTTTAGTTATCAATAGCTGTGAATCAAACACAAAACTGATTGTCAATACCTTTACAGTAAAAGCAGAGTTTGTTGCCTGTCTGAATGTTCCAATATGTTNGAAGGCACGGTATTTGTTTTGGAAATAGGCATCAAGACTCTGGTGGAGAAACTCAAAGTTTAGTTATCAATAGCTGTGAATCAAACACAAAACTGATTGTCAATACCTTTACAGTAAAAGCAGAGTTTGTTGCCTGTCTGAATGTTCCAATATGTTCCACTGATACTCCTTTTATTTTATTATTATTTTTTATATTATATATATATATTTTTTTTATTAACAGTTATTAAAAGAAAACAGAATCAGGTTACAATGAGACCTTTTAGTACAGGAGCACTGTAATAGCCCAATTTGCTGGATACTGCAAGTAAAATCACCAGGAAGCTGAACAGTGTGGCCATTTCATGTTCAGCTATAGCACACTCAACCTTTGACATGAGATGTGTTTGTGAACCAGATGTGTTTGTTAGCTTAAATCCCAGGGCCTCTTAAACCCTTGACCTCTCTCAAAAATGTTGGGAGGATATGTTGAGGCAAACAGTTTAGGGAAATTCAAAATAGAAATAAATGCTCAGTGAATGCATTTGAACCCTTGACATTCCAATCCTGTTGGTCAGGAAAGATCTTGATATTTTCACAGGGAAATATTTTTTCTGTTGAAATCACTTTGAAGGTAACATTATTTTCTTCTTGTCACTCAACAATTTATTTACTTGTCATAAAGTGAAAAAACTCTGAGCCCAACCACATAAAAGTCTTAAATGCATGAGCTTTATCATTATTTTCCTTACCATAGTTGTCTTAGTCCTGAAAATATCCTTTCTGTGTTTCTTTTCTTGATTGTTCTCCCTCTGAGCAATGGTTACCAGAATCTTTTAGAATGACATGTATTTCCTAATTGGATTAAAGGCGAAATAATGGATGACTTTTTTTCCCCAACTATCTGGGTGATATTCTTAATCTGGAAAACAGATGTTTCAACATCTTTTTGCATCTTTGTGTTCATGATTACAGTAATGTTTCAGAATATTCCAAATGATTCCAATTCACTTTCCACATAGTTGGAAGCAGGAAGCCATTAAATGAATCCTAATCAACAGATGATAAATAAACAAATGGTGATATACCAATAGAAGAGAATGCTATTCAGCAATAAAAGGGCGTGAACTATTAAGACATGAAACAGAAGAACAATAAAATAATTATGCTGAGTGAAGGAAGCCAGGCCAAAAACAAGAGTATATAATGTATGAGACCATTTACTTAAAATTATAGAAAATGCAAATTAGTATAGTGACAGAAATTGGATCAGTGGTTGCCTAGCAGTGAGAGTAGGGTAGGGAAGACAGAAAAAGGGGTCAGAAGGGGCACAAAGAAGAAACTTTGGAGGTTATGACTTTATTCCCCATCTTGGTTGTGGTGAAAGGTATGCACATATTAAAACATCAAATTGTATACTTTAAATATGTGCAATTTATTGTATATCAATTGTATCTCAGTATGTATACTAAATAAATGAAATTTAAATGTTTGTTGAAAATATCCAGCCATGTTGTCATTTGACAATAGCTGCTAAACCCTCTGTGCAGTGAAGATATAAAAATAGGCATGAAATGTAATGTCTATACTCCAAAGTCTTTCAAAGTTGATGGAGAGTTCTAATTTTGGACTTGGGGAGTGGAGTTGTTTGTGGGACATAATAACATAGATTTAGGAGCAAGAAGTCTAGAGCCAAGGACAGAGCTGTAAGCTAAAGATAAAGATATTGGACCTACCATCTGTACAGAGCCAATGAAACAACTTACATGGAGGAGGTAATCTAGAAATATAGATTGAGGAGTGAAACGACCAAAAAAGGACACTAGTAGTAAGAGGAAGATGGAGAAGGCAATGGCACCCCACTCCAGTACTCTTGAAATAGGCATGAAATGTAATGTCTATACTCCAAAGTCTTTCAAAGTTGATGGAGAGTTCTAATTTTGGACTTGGGGAGTGGAGTTGTTTGTGGGACATAATAACATAGATTTAGGAGCAAGAAGTCTAGAGCCAAGGACAGAGCTGTAAGCTAAAGATAAAGATATTGGACCTACCATCTGTACAGAGCCAATGAAACAACTTACATGGAGGAGGTAATCTAGAAATATAGATTGAGGAGTGAAACGACCAAAAAAGGACACTAGTAGTAAGAGGAAGATGGAGAAGGCAATGGCACCCCACTCCAGTACTCTTGTCTGGAAAATCCCGTGGACGGAGGAGCCTGGTAGGCTGCAGTCCATGGGGTTGCTAAGAGTTGGACATGACTGAGCGATTTCACTTTCACTTTTCACTTTCATTCACTGGAGAAGAAAATGGCAACCCACTCCAGTACTCTTGCCTGGAGAGTCCCAGGGACCGGGGAGCCTGGTGGGCTGCTGTCTATGGGGTCGCACAGAGTTGGACATGACTGAAGCGACTTAGCAGCAGCAGCAGCAGCAGTAGCAGCAGTAAGAGGAAGATGCCCAGTGTGAGACTGGAAAGAGACCAACCCGGAGCTTGGATAACAGCTCAGAGTGGCAGCACAGGGAAGCAGTTCTCAGTCAGTCAGTCATGTCTGACTCTTTGTGACCCCATGAACTGTAGTCAGCCAGGCTTCTCTGTCCATGGAATATTCCAGGCAAGAATACTGGAATAGGTTGCCATTGCTTCTCCATCGGATCTTCTGGATTCAGGGATTGAAACTGCATCTCTTGCATCTCCTGAACTGGCAGGCAGATTCTTTATGTGTTCTCAAAAGGAGGACAGTGTCAGATCATTCAAGGAGGTTGGGGAAGATAAAGGGTGGACACTGTCAACTGAACTGGGCAAATTGGAAGTCTCTGGTGACCTTGGTAGGGAGATACTTTGTGTGTCACTGCAGAGGTGAATGCTCTAAGACACCAGTGCTCTAACACTCTTGCCTTGTACTTTGGTTATTATAAAGTGGGCAGAAAAGAAGCAGTTGGGCAGTCATATCATCCCTTCTCAGGACGTTACAGCACACTGGAGCACTGAAAGAAAGACATCTGTGTGTCTAGACTACGAGCTTTCACTTCTCTGCTTTGTCTTTCCCCAGATAAACATACCCATACACCTAATTTTGGTCAGAATTCACAGCAGTCATCACTTTATTATCCTTTTTCTCCTTCACTCAAGCCCCTAGGTCCCTTATTTCTTTCTATCTCCATCTCTCTCCTTCAAGCTGTTAGAAAGAGTGGTCCACATCCATCATGTCCACTTCCTCAGACTCCTTCCACCACTCACCATCTCCAGACATCCAGAAATTTGGTCCTGATATGATGGGGAGCAGGGAAAGGGTTATACTGTCAGACCAGGGGTAGCCTCGAGAGTTTGGTCACCAGGCTGTGAGATGCTAAACATAATTTGATTTTCAGACAAAACTACACTGAAATGTCTGAACTCTTCGCAACCAATGCAGTTTACTCTTTAGTATAATGACCTACCTGTTCCCTTGTACTGAGACACGACACGTCTCTGCTCACACTGCAAGCACTTGACTGCTACAGGAAGACCATCTGTTCTTCTGCTTGTGGCTTTTGGCAAAAGGGGATGCCTGGTGGAAGCTTTTCAGATTTGGATTTAAGTAGCTCCCCAGTGGCTCAGACCATAAAGAATCCGCCTGCAATGCAGGAGACCTGGGTTCAATTCCTATGTCAGGAAGACCCCGTGGTGAAGGGAATGGCTACCCACTCCAGTATTCTTGCCTGGAGAATTCCATGGACAGAGGAGCCTGATGGGCTACTGTCCATGGGGTCGCAAAGAGTTACACACGACTGAACAATTAATACACACACAGCTCTCTTTCAGAGAAGCAGACTTTGAGTAGGGTTGTTAGTTTGGCTTTTAGCTTATGTGCTAGTCCTAGTAACTGTCTTTCCTCCTTCTTCCTCATCCGGTATTAGAATTCTTGGAATGAAATCCCCACTCTCTTCCTGTTCCTTAGTATCTAGTTTGTAAGTTGGCTATATCAGACAAGAATTTCGATTGGTACAGAAATGCATCTGGTCTGGGGTGAGCAGAGCCTCACTCTACCTGACTGCATCATCTTCTTCCCCTCTTCTCCTTGTCCGATTAGTCATCATCTCTGTGATAATCCCCTGATCCAAGTCTTTCTTTCCCAGTTTGGCAACTAGATTACTGCTTTCCAAAATTTCTCCTCTTTGTAGCTTCCTTGGTTCAGGGTCATTTCTGGCTATAGGTCATCAGTCACAGGCTTCATCTCAGAAACTCTATTTTCTTGACTTTCTCCTTCACCTGCCCGGTCAGACGCTCATTCTCATCAATAGCATCTCCAGGTTCTATCTTGAGACTACTGATAAACAAGTTTGCTTATTTCCAGGGATTTGATGGAAGAGGCTTCTGGTGGCTTAATAGAGCCAACTGTTAAGTACAAAAATATATTAAAATAAATATAAATAAATAATGTTGTCAAACTGTTGGTAGCTTGAAATTGGCCATGGTAGGAGTATTTATAACATTGAAATTGGTAAATGCTACCAACTGGGCCATTTTTTCCCCTTAAAGGTGGTATACTATCACACCACTGCTTGTTTCTCCTCCATAATTGCCCCCTGTATAGCTGCACATGTACACACACACACACACACACAGGCACTCACTCAGGGGACAGCTCTAATGCCAGATCCTCATCTCTTCAGTCTACCTTAGCCTCCAGCCACAGAGAACACTTTCACATTCACCTAAAGCCAGTGATTTTTTTTCTTACTTTAAAACATTCACTTTAAACATTTAGTAATGGAATATATATATATATATGTGTGTGTGTGTGTATATATATATACATTCTGGACCTTAACTGCTGCTGCTGCTAACTCGCTTCAGTCGTGTCCGACTCTGTGCGACCCAGGCTCCCCCATCCCTGGGGGAAAGTGAAAGTCGCTCAATCGTGTCTGACTCTTAGCGACCCCATGGACTACAGCTTACCAGCCTCCTCCGTCCATGGGATTTTCCAGGCAAGAGTGCTTGAGTGGGGTGCCACTGTCTTTTCCGGACCTTAACTAGACCTATCCAAAACTACTGACCACACTATTTGAGAAATACTAAAGAAGGCAATGGCACCCCACTCCAGTACTCTTGCCTGAAAAATGCCATAGATGGAGGAGCCTGGTGGGCTGCAGTCCATGGGGTCGCTAAGAGTCAGACACGACTGAGCGACTTCACTTTCACTTTTTACTTTCATGCATTGAAGAAGGAAATGGCAACCCACTCCAGTGTTCTTGCCTGGAGAATCCCAGGGACGGGGGAGCTTGGTGGTCTGCCGTCTATGGGGTCGCACAGAGTCAGACATGACTGAAGCGACTTAGTAGCAGTAGCAGCAATGTAGCTAAAGCTGAAACTCCAATACTTTGGCCACCTGATGGGAAGACCCAACTCATTGGAAAGGACCCTGATTCTGGGAAAGATTGAAGGCAAAAGGAGAAGAGAGCTGCTGCAGAGGATGAGATGGTTAGATAGCATCACTGGCTCAATGGACATGAATTTTTTTTATTTTTTATTTTTTATTTTTTTTTTTTATTTTTTTTTTATTTTTTTTTATTTTTTGGACATGAATTTGAGCAAACCCCAGGAAATAGAGGAAGATAGGGAAGCCTGGCGTGCTGCAGTGACAGAATAACATCAATAGTGTAGTACATCTGTGTCCTCAGAGTGCATTTAATCACATGGAGGAATCATTTTTTTGGGGGGAACCTACTTACTATGATGTCTCAGTAGAAGGAACTCATATATCAGTACCATAGATGATTCATCACAGGATATTAACTTCTGTGAACTTCAGAGTGGAAGGAAGACCACAGCTAATTATTACAGGTATTTCAGAAACCTTGGTGCAAGCCATGCAGTGATAAAACTGCATGAGCCAACCAAAACATCAAGTTATTTGCTTCTGACAAGATTTTTATGAGATCATGCTGTTACTTCATATTGATCTGGAGCTCTGTCACATATTTCTTTGATTAACAGCAATGAAAAATAAATTATTATTTATCACAGAAGTACTTTAGTAAATAAAATCATTCAAAACATGGAAGATAAAAACAAAAAGAACATTGAATGGCTGGGGACCACTAGACTGAATTTTTAAAGAGCACTCCACATTTTTATTTTTAAAAATCTAATGTTTAGTTGCTATAAACATGTAGAGGTTGCTAGTCAAGTGACTAGAAACACAGACTCTGGAGACAGATGGGCTGGATTTACTCTGGAGCTTTGTCACTTACTATCTCTATGATTTGGGAGCAAGTTACTTAATTTCTCTGTGCCTCATTTTTCTCACCTGTAAAATGGAAATAAAAGCACCCACTTTACATGATTATTGTGAAACCAAAATGAAGTAGCACATGAGGTGCTTAAAATAATAAATCAGAATTTAAAATATTTGCTCTCAGGTTCATTAATAACACTATTTCTGGAGTGCTTACAGTGTGCTTGGAGCTTACTACATGCTTGACATTCAGTCTCTTACTACTCTCTGAGGTAAAAATTAAGCCCATTTTATGAGTAAGGAAACAGACTCTCAGTGAAAAGATGAAGTTTTCCATGGTCTTGTGGCTAGTAAGTGAAAGAGCTTGGCTACCTATATTTTAGTTTTCATTTAAGTGATAGACAGATGCAAAACTGAAGCTTGTATTGGAATCCAAGCCACCCTGATATTTAATATTCTATCAGGAAATGCTTCCTTCATCGTCAACCCAACCCTTGCTTGCTGTGGCATAAACTATTCTTGTTCTGTCTTCAGCAGAGACAGAAAAACTCATCAACATCCCTGTGTTTCCACTTGAAGACTACGTTGCCCTTCTGACTTGGTATTCTCTTGGTTTTAGAAACCCACAACTCCCATAGGCCTTCCTCATGAACTCTATTTACTAACCATTGGATAATTTCTACAGCAGCATTTCTGCTTTATCTAACTGTAATTTTTAAGTTAGACTTTAAAGTTCATTATGAATGTAAGCTGGGTGCACTATCCTTTGGCTGAACTTGCTTTGCATTTGAAGCAACTGCATGTAAGGACTCCTGTTTGGGACTTCCTTACTCCACCACCCCATCTAGAAGGTTCTGTCCACAATGTGCCACAATATACTTAGTAAGGATTTTTAAGTTTTTCAAGTTTTCATGTCACTTTGTTTCACAGGGCTGAGTCTGGAGGTACTTATATTTAGTTGTGTGATCAGGAAGACAAATGGCAGTGTGGACTGGCCCTCTTTACAAGACAGGTGTTGCTGTTCATTCATTTACCTTGTCTGAGTCAGGCACTGTGCTAGATCCAGGAACAAAAGACACGGTCCCTCCTCACAGCCAGGGTTTATCTCTCACCAGGGAGATAAATGCCCAATTACCTAATTATTACATTAAAGAAATGCCCTGGAATCAATAGGAACCCCGGAAAAGGGGCAGGAAGACTGCTTGGAACACAGAGGTAGGGAGGTCTGATTAAAAAAAAAAAAAATCCTGGGTAACTAGTCAGACAGTCAGGCTCTGACCCCACTCTTACTGTTAACTTCATTATGCCATTAATTGTGGTTGAATTGTCCCTGCTGTCGTGCCCTACAAAATTTTTTTTTAATGAAAAAGAAAAAAGATATGTTGGGGTCCTAACCCCCAATACCTGAGAATGTCATCTCATTTGGAGGTGGCGTCTTTAATATGAAGTAATTGTGCACGCTAAGTCGCTTCAGTCGTGCCCGACTCTTTGAGACCCTATGGACTGTACCCTGCCAGGCTTCTCTGTCCACGGGATTCTCTAGGCAAGAATACTGGAGTGGGTTGCCAGGCCCTCCTCCAGAGGATCTTCCCGACCCAGGGATCAAACCCACATCTCTTATGCCTCCTGTGTTGCAGGCAGATTCTTTACTGCTGAGCCACCATGGAAGCCCATGAAGTCATCAGGGTGAGCCCTAATCCAATATGGCTGGTGTCTTTATAAAAAGGGGAAATTTGTACATGAAGACCGAGGCACATAGACGGGACCTGATGTGAAGAGACATAGGGAAAAGTCAGCCATCTATAAGCCAAGCGGAAAAGCCCGCAACAGATCCTTCCCTCACAGCCCTCAGAGAAATCAAGGCTGTTAACACCAGGCGTTCAGACTTTCAGCCTCTGGAGCTCTGAGACAATAAATTCTTGTGGTAAGCTGCCCACCCCGTCTCTGGTGCTTTCTTATGGCAGTCCTAGCAAACTAAAACATCATTTCCCTGTCATCAGCATATACCATGTTTCAGGATCCACCCCAGGCAAGGCCAGTCCCACATGTGGGAAGGGCAAAGGCACTCAGAGTACAACCAACCAGAAAAACGCCCCAATCTGCCTTTGGTTCATTCCTAGGGTGGGCTTTTGTTTATAAGGTAAAAAGTAACAGTCAATAATACGGGGACTTTTGGATTACAAGCTATACCCAAGAGATAAAACTTTCTGTTAAGTAACACATCAACATAGCTTTCCTTAAATGGTCAATAAACATACATGACGTTCTGTCTCACTAGAATCAGACTTGTGACAAAACTACTCTTGGTCAACAGAAATTGCTAATACACATCAGAGAACGACTGAAAGACCTCCTGAATGAGTGACAACCATACATCTATAACACACACTGGGGCCATTTGTCTTCCTGTTGGCACAACTAAGGTTGAATGAACCTTGAATTATCTTCCTAGAATACACAGTGACGTGGAAACTTTAAAGCCAAATAAATAAATAAGAAAACTTTTTATTAGGTTTCTATTCATTTCAGCTTCTGAGAGGGTTTTTAACCTAAGCAAAATCTGGAGCAATAAAAATATAACATAATATTTAGCACCTGTATAGACTAAGAAAGTTCAGCCAAGGGACATTACTTGGTTTTTGTGTTTCCAACATGTTTTGCCCTTAGGCCAGCAAGGTTATCCTTTCTCTTCTCACCCTAAGTGTTCCTCTTTCCTGGAAAATTTCCAAGCAGAACCCTGGTTCCAAGTCATAACAACTCGGTCTGCTGCCACTGGAACTCCAAGGGAGTGACTCATGCCTGGGGATTTGCCTCAGTAAGTCTAAAGCAAGTCTTTGTTCTTATGCCCGTCCACCCCTCAACCTCTCAGCGTTGGCCAGGGTCCACAACGGGCTTCTTTTTCAGTCTCTCTTGACTTCGGTCCTTTCACTTTTTAAAGACATTCTAATTATAAAAATGATATACAAAGAGAAAAAGGGAAGTGTACAAAGTTAAAAATGTTTTAATATAAGGGTTACCAGTCAACAGGGTGCATATCCTTCAAGATAAGTAGACTTCCGCCCTCCTTTCCCTTTTTTTAGAGCACATATTGTACATATTGTTCTGACTCGCTCTTATCACAAAAATATGTCATGAACACTATTCTGTGTCAACACATGCATAGCTCCCTGATTTTTAAACAGTTATTTATTATTCCTCAGTGTATATACATTCAATTTTTCTAACCATTCCTCTATTCATAAGTGTTGAAGTGCAGTCTGATTTTTTTCTCTTACAAACAATGCTGTAACAGACATACATGTAAGTACACTCTTGCACACGTAAGTATTTCTGTAGGATAGCTTACGTGTAGTGGAAATGCATGGTCAAAGTATATATGCATTTTTAACATTACAGATATTGCAAACTGCTTTCCGGAAATGTTCATACTATATCATCAATTCATACTACAGTCGGTTGAATATGAAAGTTGTATTTTTAATGTGCACTCACAAACATCTTATATTAAAACATTTTCTTGCCAGTGTAATAAGTAAAAAATGCTGTCTTGTAATTTACACTCTGATCGTTGATGAGGCTGAATATGTTTCCATATGTTCATTAGCACATATTCCTCCTTCTGAAAAATTACTTCTTCATGTCCTGTGCTTCTTTTGTTTTGCTGCTTCTCTTTTTTATATTGATTTCTAGAAGCTATTTGGTATTTTGCATATTAATCTTTCCTATTGTGAATATATGTTGCATTTATTTTTTCCCCTCTAAGTAATATTGTTTATGGTACCTGTCACTGTATAAAAATGCTTGGGTTGTTTATTCTGTAGTCAAATCTGTTTAATCTTTTCTGTTATAGTTTCTGGGGTTTTATCATGGATGGAGGAGCCTGGTGGGCTGCAGTCCATGGGATCGAGAAGAGTCGGACACGACTGAGAGACTTCACTTTCACTTTTCACTTCCATTCATTGGAGAAGGAAATGGCAACCCACTCCAGTGTTCTTGCCTGGAGAATCCCAGGGACAGGGTAGCCTGGTTGGCTGCCGTCTATGGGGTCGCACAGAGTCAGACACAGCAGCAGCAGCATCATGATATTTCTAACTAGTTTTACAAAGATAACCAGTATTGTCAAAGAATTTCCTACATTTTCTTTTAGTCTTTTACAGTTTTCTTTATTAATCCATCTAGAATTTTTTCTGCAATCTGGGATAAGATGGTATATTAATTAACTCATCAGAAGTTTGCTTTTTTAACTCAGATAACATTTCAACGTGTGTGTTCAGCATTTAAATACCATAGAGGAATTCAGAGACTCAGGATCCCTCCATCCTGTGTTTCAACCCTCCTTCCTGTGTTTCTACCCTACACCCTGTGTTTCTACCCTCCACTAGGTAAGAAGTCAGCAAATAATCACCCCGAGGAANTGAGGAGGGAGGTGGGAGGGGGGTTCAGGATTGGGAACTCATATACACCCGTGGCTGATTCATCTCAATGTATGGCAAAACCAATACAGTATTATAAAGTAAAAATAAAAATTTAAAAATATATATATAAGATGGTGATGACTGATACCAAAGATGACACAAACAAATGGAAACACATACCATGTTCTTGGATTGAAAAAAGTAACACTGCCAAAATGACCATACTATCCAAGGCAATCTACATATTCAATGCAACCCTTATCAAATTAACAATGACATATTTCATAAAACCAAGAAAAACTTAATTTGTACCAAAATACAAGACTTTGATATCTAAAATGATCTTGAGAAAGAAGAACAGAGCTGAAGGAATCATGTTCCCTGAGTTCAGACTATATACAAACTGACAGTCAACAAAGTGAAAGTGAAGTCGCTCAATCATGTCCAACTCTTTGCGACCCCATGGACTGTAGATAGACTACCAGGTTCCTCTGTCCACGGGATTTTCCAAGCAAGAATACTGAAGTGGGTTGCTATTTTCTTCTCCAGGAGATCTCTCTGACCCAGGGACTGAACCTGGGTCTCCTGCACTGTAGGCAGATGGCTTTACCATCTGAGCCAGCAGGGAAGTGGTATAATGATGGCACAAAACAGAAACACAGATCAGTAGAACAGGATAGAAAACCCAGAAATAAACCAATTTACTTAGAGTCAAATATTTTATAACAAAGGAGAAAAGAATATAGAATGAAGAAGTCTCTTTAATAAGTGATGCTGGGATAAAAGGATAGTTACATGAAAAAGAATGAAATTACAACATTCTCTCATATCACATACAAAAATAAACTAAATATGTGTTAAACATCTAAATGCAAGACCAGATACTATAAAATTGATAGTGGAAAACAAATGCAAAACACTGATATAAATGTCAGCAAAATTTTTTTGAATCTATCTCTTAGAGTCATGGTAATAAAAGCAAAATCAAACAACTGAGACCTAATTAAGTTTAAAACCTTTTTGCAAAGCAAAGGAAACCAAAAAAAGAACAAAAATTCAACTTTTGGACTAGGAGACTATATATGCAAATGATACTACCTATAAGGGATTTATTTCCAAAATATACAAACAGTTCATACAGCTTAATATCAAAACAAACAAACAACCCAATAAAAAATGGGCAGAAGATCAAAACAGATATTTCCCCAAAGGAGAAAAATAGATGGCCAACAGGCACCTGAAAAGATGTTTAATGTCTCTACTTATGAAAGAAATGCAAATCAAAACCACAAAAATGTATCATCTCACACTGGTCAGAATGACCACCATCAAAAAGTCTATGGACTAGGAGACTATATATGCAAATGATACTACCTATAAGGGATTTATTTCCAAAATATACAAACAGTTCATACAGCTTAATATCAAAACAAACAAACAACCCAATAAAAAATGGGCAGAAGATCAAAACAGATATTTCCCCAAAGGAGAAAAATAGATGGCCAACAGGCACCTGAAAAGATGTTTAATGTCTCTACTTATGAAAGAAATGCAAATCAAAACCACAAAAATGTATCATCTCACACTGGTCAGAATGACCACCATCAAAAAGTCTACAAACAATAAATGCTTGGGAGGGTGTGGAGAAAAGAGAACCCTCCTACACTGTTGGAAGGAATATGAATTGGTACTGTCACTTTGGAGAATAGCATGGAGGTTCCATAAAGAACTAAAAATAGAGTTATCACATGAACCAGCAATTCCAATCCTGGGCATACATTCAGAAAGGATGAAAACTAATTCAAAATGACACATGCACCCAATGTTTTTAGCAGTACTATTTATACCAGGCAAAACATGGCAGCAACCTAAACGTTCACTGACAGACAAAGGGATAAAGAATATGTGTTACATATATACAAGGGAATATTGTGAAATCAAAGCAGCTCAGCAGTGTCCAATTCTTTAAGACCCCATAGCCTGTAGCCTGCCAGACTCCCCTGTCCATGAAATTCTCCAGGCAAGAACACTGGAGTGAGTTGCCACCTCCACAGCATAGAACACAACAAAGTAATGCCTTTTGCAGCAATATAGACAGACTTAGCAGAGGAGGCAATGGCACCCAACTCCAGCACTCTTGCCTGGAAAATCCCACGGACAGAGGAACCTGGTAGGTTGCAGCCCATGGGGTCGCTGAGGGTAGGACAAGACAGAGTGACTTCACTTTCACTTTTCACATTCATGCATTGGGAAGGAAATGGCAACCCACTCCAGTGTTCTTGCCTGGAGAATCGCACGGATGGGGGTGCCTGGTGGGCTGCCGTCTAAGGGGTCGCACAGAGTTGAACACGACTGAAGTGACTTAGCACAGCAGACAGACGTAGGGATTATTCTAAGTGAAATCAGACAGAGAAAGACAAATATCATAGGAAATCATATGTTGAACTGAAATAAACGATACAAATGAACTTATTTACAAAATAAACTCACCAGCAGAAAATACAAACTTATGGTTACCAAAGGGGACAGTACAGGATGGTGATGGGGGCAGGAAAAGGAGAGATAAATTAGGAGTCTGAATATATACAAACTAATATATATATACAAAATAGATAAAAAACAAGAATCGACTATAGCTCAGGGAACTATATTAAGTATCCTGTAAACTGCTGTATACCTGAAACACAACATTGTAAATTAACTATACCTACGAAGTGGAAAAGGAAATGGCAACCCACTCCAATATTCTTGCCTGGAGAATCCCAGGGACAGAGGAGCCTGGTCGGCTGCCATCTGTGGGGTCACACAGAGTCAGACACGATTGACGTGACTCAACAGCACCAGCAGCAGCAGCATACGTAAAAAGAATGGTCAAAACAAAAACAAAAACACCTCTTGCGGAGATGTTCACAAGATGTTTCACCACGGTGTAAAAACTACTAAATTGGGGAAGCAGTCTATGAAACAAGACATGTTGACAAAACTGAATATCCACCAGCAAAAGAATTTCCTTGGAACATTATCTTACACTATAGACAAAAATGAACTCAAAATAGTTCAAAGACCTAAACCTAAGTTCCAAATGTATAAAACTCCTAGAAGTAAATGTGCAGGAAATGTTTCTGGAAATTGTACCCACAAATGATTTACCAGATATAACACCAAAAGCACAGGCCACAAAATAAAACCAGATATTAATAAATTGAACTATATAAAAATTATAAACTACTCTGCATTAAAGTGCAGTGAGTTTGAAAAGACAATCAACAGTAAAAGAGAAAATATGTGGAAATCATACATCTGATAGTAAGTGAGTACAAAGAATATGTAAAGAATTTTAAGAGGGACAGATCACCAGTTCCACCATAGGGACCATTCCCCAATCAACCACCAACGCGTTGCAAATACAAAGCAGAAACACTAAGAGTAACACAGAAATTTGAACTCAATGATAAAATAAAAAAATACTTTCAATGCACAGAACAACAGTGCAGCCAATAGCCCCATAGATATGAGAATGTGAACTTGGACAAAGTTGTCCTGGGATAAATTCTCATACCATTTACAGAGGCTAAAATATATGGTCCTTGATACACATCAACGACACTGTCATGGTGCCCTTGACAGAGTCTCCAAAGCCAGAAAATAACCTGGAAAGATGTATCAGGCTCTCGTGATACTGTCTCTCTCATATCCTAGAACATACTGACCACTCTACTGGATAGCTTCAAGTGGTGACTTTGTACAGAGCAAGAAAATAACATTAGGAATAGTGTCTCCATCCGTTTTCTGTTACCTAGTAAATTCACTCCAGAGACTCACCAGAGGCTGCCAATTAAACATAGGTGGATGATCACAGCAAGGAAACCAGGTAAAATTTCAGACCTCAGGAATATATTTCAAAGAAACTGAAGAGGTAAAATGATACAAAGTAAGGAGAATGGAACATCAGGAACAGTTGACATTCCCAGACTGGGTAGAGCAGCACAAGAGTAAAAACAATACATGAAGGTCAGACATTATAGGATCTTGAGATGGGACCATGCACTTGACCTACAGATGGCAAGCTAACAGCCTGCAAGATTCACATATGCTCCCCTTGTAGGATCTAGGATCAAAAAGATGATCTCTCTACGCACTCTCCTTACGTTTTCCTAAGTAACAACCACAGAGGATTCAACCCACCAGCTTGTCCCACTCCTAAACAGAAAAACACAGCCCTTTTGAGATACTCGTTTTTCTTTATATGTTGTAGTTTTGGCTACTTTTACATCACTCCTCACTGTCCAGAGCTTTTTTTCATACTCCAATATGGAGATAATATTCAGATCAGAAACAGAAATTCTAGGACTCCCCTGGTGATCCAGTGGCTAAGAATCTGCATTTCCAGTGCAAAGGGTGCAGGTTTGATCTTAGTCAGGGAACTAAGATCCCACATGCAGAATGGTGCAGCCACAAAAAAGTAAACAAGCAAGGGAAAACAAACAAATAGATATTCAGCATTATCAGAAGAAAGAAATCTAACGTGCTGTGGACTTTTTAAAACACTGAGCCAAAAGTCAAAAGGTAGAAAATAGGAAATCGGGGTTTTTGGTATTTTTTTTTTTAACATTTGCCATTGACCTTTGTACATAATTAAGCTCTAGGACAACCTCAGATATGACATGAAACAGACACAGCATCTGAAGAGGGTCATTTTAACCTTGTGAAGCTCTGTCATGCCCCAGTCACCAGAAATCTCAGATGAAAGACATCAGGGCCTCCCAAGGGGCACATAGGGAAAATGCAGATACCCAAGGGCAGCTCTGGAAGGAAGTCATCCTCACCCACAGATAGCAGGTTCCTGTAGGTCTCCAGCATCACGTCCCTGTACAAGGCCCTCTGAGCAGGGTCCAGGAATTCCCACTCCTCCTGAGTGAATTCGATGGCCACATCCTCAGAGGTCAGTTGTTCCTGAAATGAAACCACATGTCACCAAAAGGGCCATGAAAAGTTCTCATTTGCATGCAAAAGAGAAGGGCAGTAAGGGGTAAGGATTTATGAGATCCTCCAATTAGTATGGATTTTTCATCACTGTTCAAAATCCATGAAATATATAAATATAAAACTCAACACTGTTTTGGCTATACAGAAGTGTCAGATATTATGTTCTACCCAGTGAGTGCAACTCATTATCTCGATGAGGTATAGCATGAGTGGTGTCTTCAGAAAAGACAAAGTCAATGGCACTTTTAATGGAAAAGTCAAAATTTTCAGTTATGATGTTGATAACAGCAACAAGGACCAAAAGTATCTGAGGGCTTCCTATTGCTCTAAATTACTGCAGTATTACTCTAAGCATTAAATAAGTACTTTACAGGCAAGAACCTGTCATCAATATAATAGCTCATTAAAGAACCATCTGTTCCCACCTTAGAGAAGAAAACCTGTGTCAACACACTCTGAGAAACTCGACTCAGATCAAGAAGGTAAGAAATGTTATGTGAAGCACCTGAACTCAGAAGCTTGGGCTCAGCAACTGAAGCTTAAGCATCTAACAGTGAAGTAATACAGATAACATTACAAGTCCTTTGACAGAGGGCTCCTAAAGAAAACTTGAAACAAGTCCAAGGTGAGCCTCCTCCCTGTCCCTCTGTCTTCTCTGCAGGGGGAGCAGCTCTTGGGCCTCGGATCTTCATCCCTTGAAAATGGACACCTGTGCCAAATTAGTCTCTACCCTCTCCCTGATCGGGAGAACCTCCCCTCTGTTGAGTGATCACTATCCACAGTGGTGGTGAAGGACCAGAGACACTGACCCATGAGAGCCACAGCAGCTTGGCAGCCCCAGGTCCCTGGACCATCTCACTTGTTCCTAGCCACAGCTTCCAAACCAGTGTCATTCCAAAGGACTTGGACACAGCAGCCAAGTTCCCTGGAGCTGGAGCTGCCACAGCAGCGGTGGCTGGCTCTGGGGCTGGAAGTGGGACTGTGTTTGGGAGCTTTATCACTATTATGCCAGGAACCCTTCTCTGAAGCAGTAGCTCTTCTACACCATGGCCTTGGCCCTCTCAAAGGCCATGGGGCTCTTTTGCCTGATGGTGGTCTATCTCATCATCTTCACAATGTGAAGGAGCTGTTTCCACCTCCCATAGTCCTTTCTCCTGTGTCTGCCCTGTATGTTCCCTTTCCTGGAACTCCCCAGGCAGCCTGCGGCAAGTGGTGGGCTCAGGGTTTGACAGAAGGAAAACAAATAAATATTGTATTAGTATGAAAAAAAAAAAAAAAGTCCAAGGGGAACAATGTGGAATGGCATGAAAGGTCATTATAGATGTGAATACAGAAACACAACTGTTAGTAATTTACTACTTAAAACACTAACAGGATAAAATTTCAAGGCCACAGATTATACTGATAACATAATTTCATCTGAAAAAAAAAAGGTGATATGTAATTTTTAAATCATGATGTCTTCTATTGACATGCATGCATGCTTATCTATAAAAAAAATAAGTGAAATGAAAGGATTCATCTTTTGGAAGATTTTTTGGACAATTTTATATCATCCTTTTATTCACATGTATTTCAGCATCTTTCAGATGATAAAAATGTATCCTTTGTACTCAGCTCAGTTTGTCAACAGGATTCTATACTAGGCTACCAAAAGAAAACTGGTAAAAACATTAAAAAAAAAATACTTGAACTCAATTCATAATAAAATTACCATATACAAAAACACTAATACAATTTTATCCATTTAGATTTACATAGCAAGGCATTGACAGAAGCCAAAGACTTTCTTTGCTTTTTTTCCCATTAATAAAATAGTGATTTGAAACTAGAAGAGTCATTAGATTATGACAAAAAAAATTAACACAATAGCAAAGTAAAAAAACTTCTTGGTAAAAAAGAATATGGAAAAAAGATATAGTTATTAAGCAAGACTATCTCAAGAAACATCGTGATGAGAAGGAAACATTTAATACATTCCTTCTGAAATAAAAGTGGCATGAAAGGAGCTGTCCAGGGTGCCTATCATTCACCACCATACGATGTGTATGAGCAGAGGCCACTAGAAGTAACAGGAGGAAAAACCCAGGGCAAGAGACACAGAGTTTGTCAGAGACTTGAAACAGGTAGTATCCACAAAAGTAAAGACATGGAAAGGTGAAAAGTGAAAGGATGGAAAAAGACAGTCCATCCTAAAGAGAGCAGGGGAGACTGTTATATGATAAACCGGTCAATTTACCAAAAAGCTGTAACAAGTAAAAATATATACACATCTAACATTAAATATCTCAGAAAAATGAAGTAAACATTGAACAGCCATGTACAGATCACACTACCTAACAAAAGCAGAAAACACATGCATCTCAAGGACACATAAAACATTCTCTACGAGACCACGTTAGGCCAAAATTAACCATTTTAAGAGACTGATTCCATAAAAGTATCTTCCCTAACAACGACGAAATAAACACAAGAAAAAAAGAAAATTTCTCCATGTGGACATTAAACAACTCACTCTTACACCACAAATGGGTCTAAGAAAAAAATCACATGGAAATTTTTAAATACATGGATGAAAATGAAAAGACAACATTACAAAATTTATAATACACAGAGAAGACTGTACTAAAAGGAAAGTCTGAACTGTTAAATGCTTACAGTAAAAAAGAGAAAATATCTGAAATCCGAAATCTATTTTTAGACCTCTAGGAAGCAGAAAACAGAAAACAAACTAAACTCATGTTTAGCAGAAAGAAACACGTAAATAAGAAAGATTAAACCAGAGATAAAATAGAAAGTAGAAAAATATAAAAATCAACAAACCAAGAGTTTATGTTTTGAAAAAACTGTATAGCAAAACCCCCACCTACACTAAGGAAAAGAGAAAAAAGATTCAAATAACTAAAAACAGATATGAAACAGGAGTGATTACAACTGAGGTCAAAGAAACTTTCTAAAGATAAGGAAGTACTATGACCAATAATGCCTATAAATGACAGAATATAGGAGATACTGGCAAATTCTCAGAAACATGCAAACTATTTTACTTATTAAGAAATTAAAAAATTGAGAAGTAGTGAAAGTGAAAGTGTTAGCCACTCAGTCATGTCTGACTCTTTGTGACCTCATGGACTGTAGCCCACAAGGCTCCTCTGTCCATGGAATTTCTCCAGACAAGAAGACTGGACTAGACAGCCATTCCCTTCTCCAGGGAATCTTCCAAACCAGGGATAGAACCTGGGTCTCCTGCACTGCAGGCAGATTTTTTATGATTCGAGCCACCAGGGAAGCCCATTATAACTAGAGAGATTTAAAAAGTAGTCAGAAACCTCTAAGAAAAATACAGAACCAAATTCTACCAATCATTTACAAAAGAATTATCACTAATCTTGCTAATTCTATGGAGCAAGCATGGTTCTAATAGTTTGCTGATTTCCCAAAGACACAAGAAAGGAAAACTAGAAACCAATACCCCTGACGAATACTGATGCAAAATTAAAATACTTGCAAACTACTTCAACACATATTAAAAAGATCTGGAGAAACAGACACAGAGAACAGATGGAGCAGGAGGGGAGGAAGGAGAGATTGAGATGTATGGAGAAAGTAACATGGATACTTACATTGCCATATGTAAAGCAGAGAGCCAATGCGAATTTGCTGAACGACTCAGGGAACTCAAACAGGGGCTCTCTAACAACCTACAGGGGTAGGATAGGGAGGAAGATGGGAGGGAGTGGACATATGTATCCCTATGGCTGATTCATGTTGGTATTTGGCAGAAAACAACTTCTGTAAAGCAATAATCCTTCAATTAAAATAATTAAAATAAATAAATAAAAAGATCTGACACCACGACCAAGTGGATTTTATTCATATAAGGCAAGGAGAAGTCAACATACAAAAATAAATATGACACACTACATTAACAGATTTAAGGGGAAAAAAAAAAACAGGATCATCTCGATGCAGAAAAAAACATTCAACAACAATTTGACAACCTTTCAAGATGGAACACTCAACAAACTACAAACAATAAATTATACCAACATCAACATAACAAATGCCATTATGAAAAGAGCACAGCAATGGGGAAAGAATGAAAGCTTTTCATCTGAGGTCAAGAAGAAGGCAAGGATGCACAATCTGCACTACAGTTCAACAAAGCACTGAAAGCCTTAGAGCAATTAGATGAGAAAAGGAAATCAAAGGTCCCCAAATTGAAAAAGAAGTAAATGTATCTTCTTTCCCACATGACAAAGTTTCATCAGTAAAAATCATAAAGATTACAAAAGAAACATGTAATATCAAAAAAGATTCTTTAATAACCACACAAAGGGTCAATCAACCAATTAACTCATTATCAAAACTGCCATGACAATCTTTGTAGAAGCAGAATAAAACACGGTGAAAGCCACAGAACTATTCAAAGAGCAAACAGCAAAACTCTTGAAGAAGGAAGATGAAGGTCTTTCTATTTCAACACCTATTACAAGGTAATCAAGGTGATGTGGTACTGGTATAAAAACAGACAAAAAACCAACTGAACAGAACACAGTACTCAGAAATAAGTCTTTGTGTATATGTAAGGTATATTCACAAGAATGTCAAGATACACAAAAGGGAAAGGACAGTCTCAACTGATCTGATTCCCAGATTTTACCAGCTATTGTGCATACTAACACCTGACTTCCAGGTGCAGCTTCTTACCCTGGTTGACAGAGAGCAGACACCACATCCAGATGGGCCCTCAACAGTCCCTGTTGCCCAACAGCACTGAGACCCCATCTCCAACCCATGGGTGAGAAGCCCTGCCCAGGATGGTGACCAAGGGAGCCTCCTCACAAGGGCCAGGTCACCGGGTCATGGGGATACGGGATCTAAGTGGAGACGACAGGCCCTGAGGGAAGGGCCCGGGCGAGTGTGCGTGTAGAGGAGTCACACAGGACACTCCAGAGTCAGACACGATTAGCGAGTCCAGAGAAGGGCATTTCAGGAAGGACAGACTAAATATGACCTTACCTGAGAAAGAGCCATGCCTCACTCCTTTTCTTTCCTCTTCCTTAACTTCAGGGCTTCCTCAGGCAACACGAGTCTTCAGAGGTCTATCGTGAAAGTTGAAAACATGCTGTTTAATGCTTAGAGTCAACACATCCCCTTCCTGAGCCCCAACCACACACACAGGGAAGCCCTCACCATGAAGAACAGACAGTCCCCTGTGGCCACTCTCAGGAGGGACTCAGGATGGTCAACTTCCACAGAGAGAACAACATGGAACTTTCCCACACTTTCTCTCGGATCACGCTCCCCTCCTGGTGAGGCCTCATGTACACAGCAGGAGGCACCTCAGCTGTCCAGGCAATCGCCTTCAGGTCACACAGCAGGCCCTGATCCATCCTCATTGACAACAGAGCACCCCCTCCTCAGCCCAGATCTCAGCCCTCAGGACTGGGAGGACTCAAGAGTCCTGATGCTCAGTGAGGGATCCAGACTGGAATCAACTGGGGCATCTTAAACATTCTCGAGATGTGGACCAACACAAACTACCTAAAAGGGAACTCTGGTCAGAGGTATAAAACATGGGTATGCAAAATGCCTCATAAATGAAACGTGAAGCCTGGACAGAGCACCCATTCATAGGAGAAAAGCACCCAGCCTTACTAAGGTGTAACTAACAAAAATGGTAAAAACATACTGTGTACAAAGTGATGATGTGATAGATTCATACACTGAATAATTATTATAGTTGAGTAAGTTACACTTCCACCTATGAGTACACTATATTATTTCTCTCTGGGCGAATTTCAAGTATATAGAAACACTACAGGCAGATCCCCAGAACTTACTTATTTTACAATGGAAAATCTCTACTCTTTGCCTACCAGTGCCCCATTTCCCTCTCCACCCAGTTCCTAGTAACAGCCTTATTACTCGATGACTCTGTGAGTTTGACAATGCTAGTTTCCACATACAGTATCTGTCCTCCTTTATCAGGCTTATTTAACTTGGCATAATGTTCTCTAGGTTCATTCATTCTGGCATAAATGCAGGATCCTTGATTTTTATATTTATATACAGAGAAAAAGTAGTTCATGAATATACAGTATATCATAAATATTTCTATACCACACTTTTGTAACCTATTCTTTTGTCAAGAGACATCTGGGCTGTGTCTATACCTTGGGTACTGCAAAACCTGTCACACTCATGGGACTGTGGACCTATCTCTGAAAAACTGATTGCTTTTCCTTTGGATATCTGTCAGAAATGGGTTTGACAGACTGTAGGCCTGTTCTATATTAATTTGTTAAGGAACTTCCATTTTATTTTCCAACCTAGCAGTACCATTTACATTACCACCAACAGTGCAGTTAAGATTCCATGTTTTCTGTACTGTGCCTGTGTGTGTGCTTATTTTGGGAGGGACAGGAGTGGATAACACAGAACCCAGCCTGGCAGCAAGACAGTTGCAGCTGCTTCTTCTAGAGGACAAGCCTCCAGGCTGCAGATCACTGTGGCATTGCTGCCCTCTGATTTTTCGGAGCCATTCTCCCCTATGTCATAGGACTTTATGACTCTTTCAGGTTGGGCCCAGAGATCCCTACCAAGCAGGACCACCTTATAACAAGCATACTGTGATCTTAACCTCAGTACTCCTATTTTCCCAGTGGGACTCAAACAAACTTACAAACTTTCATGGTGTCCAACAGAGTGTCCACAGAGCCCATAATGAGCCTCTAACCCTCTTATACAAACACAAAGTGTTCCAAGCCCTGATAACTCATGCATGAGGCAAAATATAGAGGAGGACACCCAAGGATCCACAGACATAAGACACCATATTTTCATTTACAGAGAGCGATCCAGGTCAAACACCGAAATCTCCAAAGACTATGAAAAAGAAGGATAATTCCAATGATGCACATGGCCCAGTGAGACCTCAGCATCTTTCAAGGAAACACTCCAGATTCTGTTGGCATCTTCCCAAATGCACATGAACCTTTGTGCACCGGCAACCCCAAGTACACAATGATACCAAAGTTGATGCAAAAAATGACCTGAGGTTTTCCCTGTTACTCTACGGTGCCTGCCTGCTAGAAGAGTCAACAAAAGCCAGGGCGTGAAGTGGATGCTGGGGGCACCTGCTAGAACCAGCCCCTCAAGCCCAAGGGTCCCATCCTCCTGCACCCACAGGTGCCTGTGGGTTCAGCCCAGGCCACAGTTCTAACAGTGGAAAAGACTTCTCTTGGCTGAATTCCACATTCTTCATTGCTGCTCACGTGTGGTCATGAGTCGTCAAATCAAACATGTGCAGGCAGATGTCAGCCTCAGCACTGCTGTCCCGGGGAACACGAGCTCAGGCAGAACCTCAAACCACTCCATGCGGGCTCTCCAACAAACCCGCTTCCAAGTGCTCCAGCCTGAACGGAGACATTCTCTTCCAACAGATCCACACAACCCTTGTCCCTGCAACTACACTTGGGATGGGCGCACACTCCACTCACTGGGCTCAACTTGATGCCCCCAAGTACTGCCACAACCCTCCTGCAGACCTCACCAGGCTCCCTCCACTTTCCCCAGTTGTCTACCTCTCCTCCCTACTGACTGGACTAAGCAGGACTAAAGCGCACAGGGGTTTCTTGGCAAAGGGGATCACAAAGTGCCCACGAGCTACCACCCAAAGGACACTGCACATGCAGTATGAAAATCAAGAGACTGGCCCTCTGGGAAAGTCTACCACCACCTGGGGACATTATGGAGTCCACATACAAAGGCATTTGAGATGAGGAAGTCTCAAAGCAAGGGTCTCCAGGTCTCACTATCTCCTGTTTTCTCCACCCACACCTACTTGGAAGATATTCTAGCTCTGGGGGTGGGGAGGTGGGCGCAGGGTCTCCTTTCTGCCCCATTAGGCTTGGGATTTCTGCTCATCCTCAGCGCAACGAAATCACAACGCTGACACAGAGCACATCAACTCCTAGATGGCAAAGCTGCTGTCCACGATGGTGACTGGTCCTGGATGGACAAAGCTTAGATCTGGGGGCTACAGAGGACTAAACAGCAGACTAAACATGGGGACATCTTAGCCCACTGCTTGAGGACACCAGTTCTACGTAGGGCTTTTCAGGACTTCCTATATTTCTTGGCTCATCTTTTGAGTAATTAAGTAGTCACATGGGATAAAGATCAATTACAGCTGAAATGTCCAGAACATGGGAAACATCTTCATCGCCTGCCCTGTTCTCTTGGTCTTCCCTGAGGATTATTCAGCCCAACCCATAGTCCTGTCATCTAAAGACATTTCCAGTATCACGTACTGCAGCCATGCTGGGAAGAAGAGGAACACTATGAGCCCTAAAAAGAGGGGAACCAGGAAGGACTCAAAATAATCCACGAAGAAGGGCATTAATTTCTGCTGATGGCAACTGATACACAGGCAATAAACCTGGGTAACATGAGAGAGACTGTTAGGAGGGGATAGGGAGACCTCTCTGAGCTTAGACTTGAAGGGTCACAAAGGGCCTGAGCCAGGGTGACCTGAAGGTGAGAAAAGGAACTACAATGTCAGACAGAAATGGTTTTGGTATTTGGAAACAGAGAAAAGGTAAATAAGACCAGGACAGCTGGACCATAAGCAAAGGGTCAGCTCCCAGGATGAGGCTGGAGACACTGACAGGGTCCTGAGCTTGACAGAGGGCTGTGGAGCCACAGCGAGGAGTCAAGCTTTTGTCCCAAGAACAAACGAAAGCCAGTGGAGGTCTGAACGTCAGGACATAAAAGAAATCTCCCTTCAGATTTAGCCTTATTCATAGAAGTCATCTAATTCTGAGCCTGTGATCCTGCCTCCATCCTACAGTTTTCCTTTTCGTTTTTCATTCAGGGAGGACTGAGATCTATTTAAAATTCTAATTACCGCCAGACACTCCCTCCAAACCAGAACTGCCACACACAGAAACACAGCCAATTTGGCTAATCATTTCAGGGGTCAGTGCTGCTCACGCTCAGAGCTTCCGGTCTAGTCTCTCATCTCCATGTTACAAGTGGGCTCCCTCAGGCCTAGAGAGAAGCCGTTTATGAGAAGCTCTGAGCTGAGTGAAGAGAACCGGGTATAACTGACTAATGAAGTGGGAGGCTGAAGGGCAAGTGGGCCAAGTTTGTCCTTAATGCCCATCCCATTTAAGACCAGGAACATCTGTTATGTACTTGAGCAAAGGAAACTTTTCTTTCCACACTGAGTCAAACTGATACCAAGGAGGTAATTCTTTATTATAAGATTGCACTAAAATATTTTAAAAATACAGAATTGAAAATGTATATCCAAAAAAAAAAAAGAAGAAAAGAAAATGTATATCCACTGGTACAAAAAACATTGTAAGGAGTCAGCTTACAAATAGGATCTGAGCAATCATTTTCATTATGAAGACAGAGGCTCTGTTGGAAGGTTCCAGGTCAATCCAGCCCATCCTTTCTCATTTGCACAGAAAAGTCAAAAAGGGACCTGAGGGAAACATCTTCATATCACCTGCACAGCTCACTTTTTTTCACTGATCATAGAAAATGGAGGAAACAGACCATTAGACTAACCAGTTAAACTAGGTGGTTTTTTTTTTTCTTTTTTTGAAAGAATGAAGCATTTTGTTGGTTTATCATGTTAAATGTTATTTTATTTTCCCATTTCTCAAAGAAATGCCTTTAATTTCACAAGATCTAATGTCATACCTCCATTATTCTCTCATAAAGAGCTGAGACCAGAAATAGCTATTTGTGTGTGCACACATAAACACATACACACACTTCATGTCTTTGGTAAAACCACAGTTGAAAATATGTCTATTTTATTACACGATGTTGAGAGGGTAACAGGCAGGATGGCCAGGAGTCTCCAAATGGAGGAAATAGGCTGCAAGTGTCAGGTATTTTTATCTCTTTGAAGCAGCAGGAGGAAACAAACTAGCTATATTTTCTTCCTTCTCTATACAAATTTAAAAGGTTTCTCTTAACATACTGTGTTGCCATAATGACACCTGGTTTCACCTGAAGTTAACTATTCTCAAACCTTGAGTTAACCAATGCATTTTTCTTATGGAAATGTTTGTCATAAGCTACGTTAATGAACTATGCATTTACCGCTGACTCTGCCTTCAAGTAGGTTCTACCTAATGGCTCAGAATCTACTTCACAAACCAGTATGTTATAGTCAGATATTCTTCTCCTAATCTATGTAAACAAAACTATTTGTATGGTAATCTGCCCTTCTACAAGATTCAAGTTAATCATTTTATGGCCTGGGATGAATCATCTGGTACCAAGATTAGCCCAAAATGCATTTTATGGATGAGGGGCCTGGTGCCTTTCTGAGTTTTAAAACATTCCTTTCCTTCATTAACAGACTGCTAGTGACTATAATGGCACCCCATTCCAGTACTCTTGCCTGGAAAATCCCACGGATGGTGGAGCCTGGTAGGCTGCAGTCCATGGGGTCACTAAGAGTCAGACACGACTAAGCAACTTCACTTTCACTTTCATGCATTGGAGAAGGAAATGGCACCCCACTCCAGTACTCTTGCCTGGAGAATCCCAGGGACAGAGGAGCCTGTTGAGCTGCCATCTATGGGGTCGCACAGAGTCGGACACGACTGACACGACTTAGCAGTAGCAGCAGCCCCTCCCGCCCCCATTCTGAACCCCCTTCCACCTCTCTCCTCACCAGATCTCTCTGGGTTGTTCCAGAGCACTGGCTTTTGGTGCCCTGCTTCATGCATCGAACTTGCACTGATCATTCTATTTTACATATGGTAATTTGCATGTTTCAGTGCTATTCTCTCAAATCATCCCACCCTCACCTTCTCCCACTGAGTCCAAAAGTCTTTTCTTTACATCTGTGTCTCCCTTTGTTGCCCTGCAGGTAGGATCACTGGTACCATCTTTCTAAATCCCATATACATGCATTAATATACAGTATTTGTCTTTCTCTTTCTGACTTATTTCACTCTGTATAATAGGCTTTAGGTGTAAGGTTGGACCTCGGGGGCCATGATGGGCCGCCCCTTCCCTCCCCTGCTGGCGGGGGAAGTCCCTAAGGAAGGAGCCTCCCAGATCCTGGGGACCAGTGACAGCACAGTCTGCCAGCTAAAGCCGCCCCACCCCAGCCACGTAGAAGGACCTATCAGCTCGTGACACCTCTGCCCGGCAACCTATCCAAACCCCCATTCATTAGCCTGGCCATCCCTCGCAGCATGCATATATAAACAAACTTCTAACATGGTCCAGGCGCGCGGACTTCCTCGACCTACCCCGTTCAGGTCCAGGAACCCCGCCCGGGAGCGCCTCGCCATTAAAAAGCCTGTTAGACACTATTTTCGGGGTCTTGGTCGTCTTTACCTAACATTTGGCGCCCAACGTGTGGCTCGAGGCGAGGGCCCATCCTGCGACGAGCAGGATTTGCAGCCCCCTCGAGTCTGGCCCGCGCCGGAACAGGTCACCCCGTCACCTCTCTGGGACCATTCAACCGTCTGGCAGGATACGGGGTAAGTTCCATCGATCAGGCTCTGCGGTTTTTGCTCCCATGGCGACTATGCCCTAGGGTGTCCCGGTTCCAGTAAATCGCAGCTGCGTCTGGACCCCTCCTCCGCAAGTCAGGCTTGCTATTCCTAGCTGCCTATCAATTTGGAGATGTCCATCTTGACTGACAGCCTTCTCCTCTCTGGGTTGACGGCCCGTTCAGGGACGCCTGACCGGACTACTCCCAGCCCCGTTAACGATCGGTCCAGGACCTTCGTTTCATATTCGCCATGGGGGTGGCTGCCTCCAAGCCCGACCGGCCCTGGTCTACACCACTAGAATGTTTACTTGCCAACCTCAGAACTCTACATATCTCTGGAGAAATTCATTCCAAATGCTTAACCTACCTTTGTTCTGAGGCATGGCCCCAATATTCTTTAGATAATGGCTCACAATGGCCACCAACCGGAACTTTCGATTTTGACATCCTCTGTGACTTAGATAATTACTGCCGGAGGACGGGAAAATGGTCTGAGGTAATGGCTTTCTGGCTGTTGCGCTCCCATCCCACGTTATGTACCCGCTGTTCCCCTTCTGAAACTGTCCTAACCATGGCTCTCTCTAGCCCTACATCACCAGGGGGGCCATCAGCGGCCCAACCGGAGACACCCGAGGCAGAAACTTCTGCCCTTACAGTGCCTCCAGAAGACCTAGTGGCCCCCCCACCCTACACTCCAGCCCCTGCTACTTCACCAACCTCCCCTCTGTCGCCCTCACCCATTCCCTCCATGTCCTCCCCTCCCTCATCGTCCTCACAGCCTAGCCCTCCTATAACAAGGCCATCTCTATATCCATCCCTTCCTTCACGCCTTGCCTCACCAACCTCCCCTACACCAACCTCCCCTCTATTGCCCTCACCAACTCCCTCCATATCCAACTCTCCTGTGACTATGCCTCCTGCCGCTCCCTTGGCTCCGTCCTTGGTTCCATCTCTCCATCCAACCCTTCCCCCTTCATCGCCTCCTCCCCCACCACTCTCACAGCCCAACTCTCCTGTGATTATGCCTCCCGCCGCTCCCTTGGCTCCGTCTCTCCATCTACCCCTTCTCCCCTTATCGTCTCCCCCTCCACTATTCTCACAGCCCAACTCTTCTGTGACTATGCCTCTCACTGCTCTCATGGCTCCACCTCAATATCCACCCCTTCCTCCATGCCCCCCCCCCTTCTGATGTCGCCCTCACCCATTCCCTCCATGTCCTCCCCTCCCTCATCGTCCTCACAGCCTAGCCCTCCTATAACAAGGCCATCTCTATATCCATCCCTTCCTTCAAGCCTTGCCTCACCAACCTCCCCTACACCAACCTCCCCTCTATTGCCCTCACCAACTCCCTCCATATCCAACTCTCCTGTGACTATGCCTCCTGCCGCTCCCTTGGCTCCGTCCTTGGTTCCATCTCTCCATCCAACCCTTCCCCCTTCATCGCCTCCTCCCCCACCACTCTCACAGCCCAACTCTCCTGTGATTATGCCTCCCGCCGCTCCCTTGGCTCCGTCTCTCCATCTACCCCTTCTCCCCTTATCGTCTCCCCCTCCACTATTCTCACAGCCCAACTCTTCTGTGACTATGCCTCTCACTGCTCTCATGGCTCCACCTCAATATCCACCCCTTCCTCCATGCCCCCCCCCCTTCTGACTCACCAGTCAGTTCACACACAAGATCTCAGACCACTCCCAATCTGCCGTCAGCTTCCCTGTTTCCTCTCTGCCAGGTGGCCGGCCTGAGGGTCTCACTCATGTCCACGTACCCTTTTCACTCCAAGACCTTGCCCATATCGAACAGCAGCTAGGCTCCTACTCGGCCAACCCTTCCAACTACATCAAAAACTTCACCCAGCTATCTCGATCTTATGCCCTCACCTGGCAAGACATATTTGTCATCCTGGGGTCCACTACTACCACCCCAGAAGAAAGAAAGGCCATTTGGGCCGCAGCAAGGGAGATAGCAGACCGGAGGCATCTAGCCAACCCAGCTGACCCTGCTCGGCCACCTGAAGCGGCTGCTATTCCAGACGTAGACGCAGACTGGGACTATCAAGAGGGACAAAGAGGGAAGGCCAACATTCAGTACATGATAGAATGCCTATTGGAGGGAATGGAGACCACCTCCCTTAAGGTAGTAAACCTACTTAAACTAGATGAAGTGACCCAGGGCCCCGATGAAAACCCAGAACCTTTCTTAGCAGGCTGACAGAGGCTCTCACCACCTATACCTGGATTGCCCCAGATTCTCCGGCAGGGGTTACTACCCTAGCCAACCGGTTTATATCCCAATCAGCTTCAGACATCAGAAAAAAACTCTCCAAGGCTGAGGATGGGCCTCAGACCCCCTCCGAGACCTGGTAAAAATGGCCTTTAAGGTTTACAATGCCCGAGAGGAAACCACCGAAGCTAGCCGCAAGGTGAGGCTTAAACAAAAAGCTGAACTCCAGGCTGACCTCCTTGAAAAACACACCCAGGCACTGGTGGCAGCCCTGCGGCTGGCTACGGGACAAAAGGTGTGTCCCCAGAAGCGACAGCTGGGAGCCTGCTTCAAATGCAGTCATGAGGGCCACTGAGCCCGCCAATGCCAAACTCCCGGCCCTTGACAAAGCCATGCCCTCGTTGCAAACAACAGGGACATTGGGCGAGTGATTGTCCCCAGGTGACTCAGACCCCGACCTTACCGGGCCGAGGTCTGGGCCCCCAAAGGACATTTCCTCCCCACACCCCGCCTTGGAACTTCTCTCCTTTGATCAAGATCGACGGCACGCAGACTCGGGGACCCCCATAACCCAAGCCGAGCCCAGGGTAATACTTCAAGTGGCGGGAACGTCTATCAATTTCTTGATAGATAGGGGGGCTACTTATTCAGTTCTTCCCTCCTTTGGGGGCACCTTACGTCCTTCCCAGGTCTCGGTGGTGGGTATAGATGGCACATCTTCACGACCCTTGCAGACTGGGCCACAGCCCTGTCAGCTTGACCACTTCTTGTTCACACACTCTTTTCTGATAATCCCTTCATGCCCCACTCCCCTGCTAGGGCGAGACATTTTAGCTAAACTTAGGGCCACCATTCACCTAACTCTTTCACTTTCCCAATCTCTCACCTTGCCCCTACTCCTCCTCTGCTCCCCTGAGGCTCCAATTGTCGACCCTACCATCTGGGACACTGAAATCCCTCTGGTAGCAACCCATCACACCCCCATCCTGATAAACTACGTGATCCTTCCCACTTCCCAAGCCGCCCTCAATTCCCCATCTGCCAGACTCACCTACGCGGTCTTAGGCCAATCATAGACCGTCTCTTAGGCCAGGGCCTCGTGGTCCCCATGGCCTCTCCCGGTACGGAAAGCTTCTGGCGGCTACCGAGTGGTCCAGGACCTTCGACTGATAAACAAGGCCATAATCCCTGCCCATCCAATTGTCCCCAATCCTTATACCTTACTTTCTGACATCCCTAGCAATACAACTCACTTTACTGTCATAGACCTCAAAGATGCCTTTTGCCTTTTTCACTATTCCCTTAAACCCAGACTGCCAGTTCCTCTTTGCTTTCACATGGACCGACCCAGAAACCCGACAGTCCTCCCAGCTAACATGGACAGTCCTTCCCCAAGGGTTTAGAGACAGCCCCCATTTTTTTTGGCCAGGCTCTGGCCCGGGATCTGGATACATGTCCTCTGGCCCCTAGTGTCCTCTTACAGTATGTGGATGACCTTCTGCTCTGCAGCCCCTCACAAGCTCTCTCTCAGACACATACCACTATTCTTCTTAACTTCCTTAGCTCTAAAGGATACCGAGCATCTCAACAAAAGGCCCAACTCACCCAGACCTCTGTAACTTACCTAGGTCTAAAGATTACCCCAACAACTAAAGCTCTAACTACTGACAGACTCAGCCTTCTTCAAGACCTCTGCCCCCCTTCCACTGGGGAACAAATCTTATCCTTTTTGGGGTTAACAGGATTCTTTCAGCAGTGGGTCCCCATGCTTCCCTGGCTAAACCCCTCTACACAGCCACTAAAAGACATCCCTACTGGACCACTCTCTTCAGAAACAGAGGTCAAAAAGGCTTTCTACAACCTCTGCTCAGCTTTGCTGTCCTCCTCCCTGCTCTTCCTGCTCAATCCCAATCTCCCCTATCACCTATATACTGATGAAAAAGGGGGCATAGCCGTTAGAGCCCTCATACAGCCTGCGGGCCCTGAAATGCTGCCCGTGGCATTTATCTCCAACAGTTAGACCCCACCGCCTGGGGATGGTTCCCCTGCCTACATGCCCTGGCAGCAGCAGCTTCTCTATACGCAGATGCAAAAAAGCTAATTTTAAATCAACCCCTAACTATATTCTCACCACACCGCCTGGCTGACCTCTTGCCTTCAAATTCCTGTCAGATCTTAGCGACTCTTGGCTCCAACAATTCCACCTAGTCTTTCTGGATAACCCCGAGGTTACTTTGGGCCACAGCTCCCAACTAAACCCCCTATCTCCTCTCTCTTCTCTTCCAACCTATCCTTCAGGCAAAGACACAGAACCTCACTCATGCATAGAGGTCCTGGACACTCTCACCCAACCGACCCCAAACCTTTTTGCTACTCCACTACAAAACCCAGACCTCACTCTATTTGTAGATGGCAGTTCAAAACGAGACCCTACCGGTCGCCGGGCCACTGCATATGCAATTGTGACCTCCAATGACATCCTCGAGGCTCGCCCACTGCCAGAGGGAACCACCTCCCAAAAGGCAGAACTAATAGCGGTCTCCAGAGCCTTACACCTGGCAACGGGAAAATGGGTCAACATTTATACTGACTCCAAATATGCCTTTTTGATTGCACATTCACATTCAGCTATTTGGAGAGAAAGGGGATTCCTCACCACCAAGGGATCACCCATTTCTAAATACCTCCCTAATCACCAAGCTCCTGGAGGCCATCTCACAGCCCACTCAGGTAGCCATCCTACACTGCAAAGGACCTCAAACGACTCACGACACGGTTTCCCTAGGCAACAACAGGGCTGACCAGGTGGCCCGACAGATAGCCTTACAGCAGGGGTCTCTGCCTATACTATTTCTTAAGACCTCCCTTACACCTAACTACTCAAAGGCCGAAATGGAGGCCCTCCTCTCACAGGAGGATGCTTCCAAACACCCCTTGGGATGGATCACGCTCCACGACAAACTAGTCCTACCCGAAAAACAGGCAATGTCCATTACCACCCAGATCCATGACTCTTTATACATTGGGCCCCTGCCACTCTTGACCTTCCTTAGCCCTCTCTTTTCCCCATTACATCTCCGACCTACCATTCAGGCAGTCCATCATCGCTGCCTAATCTGTGCCAAGACCTCTCCTCAAGGAGGACTCAGACCGCCTCAAGAAACTCACCAGTTGAGGGGACATCTGCTGGGACAGGATTGGCAGATAGACTTTACTCACATGCCTAGACATCGGACCTTCCGGTATATGCTGGTCTGTGTTGACTCCTTTTCTGAATGGGTAGAAGCATTCCCCACTGCCCGGGAGACAGCCGATACCATCGCCAACACTCTCTTAACACACCTCATTCCACGGTTCGGGCTCCTCAGCTCCATGCAGTCTGATAACGGGCCCGCCTTTGTTTCTCAAATCACTCAGCAAATAGCCGAGGCTTTAAACATTTCTTGGCACTTACATGTCCCGTACAGGCCTCAGTCATCAGGCAAGGTGGAACAGGCTAACGGCATCCTCAAGGCTCATCTGACCAGGTTAACTGCAGAACTTCGTCTCTCCCGGGTCAATCTCCTGCCAGCAGCCCTGACCCACATACGGACAACTCCTCATGCCAAGACGGGTTTGACACCTTTTGAACTGCTGTACGGTAGGCCATATCTACTGACCAACCTTCCAGATCCCCCAACCCCTCCTCTGGGGACTTACTTGCCCTACTTCACCCTCCTAAGGTCCCTACTCAGAGAACACGCTGACCGTGTCCTCCCTCAACCGGTCAGAGACCATAACCAGGAGATCCCGCCTCCCGCTTTGGCACCAGGAGATCAGGTCCTCCTTAAAACGCTGACGCCTCGACCCCTTCAGCCCCAGTGGACAGGGCCTATCACGGTGGTACTCACCACCCCTACAGCAGCCAAACTGTGGGGACACGAGTGTTGGTACCACATCACACGGCTTAAGCGGGCTCCACTACACAGCCTGCCTCCTTCCAAACCCCTAGAAACTTATACCTCTAAAATCTCGGGACCTACCAAGATCACCATTACTAAGACACCCTTGTCTCCCCCAATGACTAACACGTCCCATCCAATGCTTGTCTGGCATCATCTGCTGAGGCTCTTGCCAGTTGCAACTCTGGCCATACTCTTCGCCATTGGATTGGCTGTCACGGCTCCCCAGGACTGGCCACTCGCACTTCGACTTTCACTGGCCCTTGCTTACCTTGCCATCTGTTCCTTACTCCTGGAGTGCTATTCCCTTGGGGCACCTTGACCTGGCCATATGTCTCTCACCCTAGCCTGCCTTGAAGACTTTATCTTGGCACTACTACAGGACCTTTGGCTAGCTATCCCGATCACCGACTGTGACTCTTTCTTTCAGGCAATTTTTGATCTACACTTACAGGGGACCTTCCTCCTTTTTACGGAATTTAGAATTTTCAAATTTCAAAATTTCTTCTCTTTTATCACTCTCCTTCTAATATTATAGCTAAACATGTTCTTGCCACTATTCCTCCTGGCCATGATAATATGGGCTGGACAATCTACACCCTGCCCCCAGGGCTGCACCGAACAAAGCCGCTGGGGAACTCGGTTCACAGCCTACACTTATGTCCACCAAGACTGTTATGCTCCACCTGCCCAGCCATGCTCTCATGGAGGTAAATGGTATTGGACAGCCAAGAGCCTTAGGACAGCCAAATCAAGTTCAGCCTCTAACTGCCATAAAGCTAGAAGCAAAGATCTCTGTTTTACCATGCAAACTTACTATGGAATGACAGATGGGAAGGGGGCCCAAGATCAGAGACGAAGACAAACCCAACATAAGGTCCAACAGGACCTCACAAAGTTAGCAACTGAAGCCTCTGATCCACACCATGAGCCCAAAAAACTCCTGGACCAAGTTCATCAGGCACTCAAACCCTTAGATTTTTCATCCCAAATTTTCACCAGCATCAATGACACCTATCAGACCCTGACTGATGACACCTATCAGACCTTGACTGAAACCTCACCAAACCTCTCATGTTGGCTCTGTCTTTGAGACCCCGACCGTTCCTTGCCCAACTGATTCACAGCAAATGGGTAAGGCCCAAAATCTCACTCGAAATGCCACAAAAGTAAGATGGCCAATGGGGCCCTTGACCACCGAGGTACTGTATCTACCAGCCAATGCCTCTTGCGTTCTGGCCAACAACACCTCATTTGCGGCCTGTGATGGCTCGAGACGAGGCCTCCTATCCCCAAACCCTCCAATATGTGGAAAACCCGGGATATTCTTTCTCTGTAATCAAACCACCTTATTACAATGTTTTCCGCCCAACTGGACTCAGCCTTGCACCCCAGTCTTCCTTACTCTCTATGTGACCATTCTGACACCACAGGCTATGGAAGACCAGATCCGACCAACCCACCATCAACGAAGGGCATTAGCTGCAGCTCCCCTGCTCCTCGGAGGAGGTTTATTTACAGCCTTAGGACTTGGGGCAGGAGGATTGGGATCAGCCACACACTTTTACTATAAGCTGTCCGCAGACCTCAATCGAGACCTAGACAAGGTGGCAGACTCCCTAATGGTATTACAGACCCAGATAACCTCTCCGGCAGCAGTGGCTCTCCAAAATCGAAGGGCCCTAGACCTGCTAATGGCTGAAAAAGGGGGAACTGTCAGTTCTTAGGGGAAGACTGTTTTTTTTTTTGTTTTTTTTTTTAATTAATTTTTTTTAGTTTGTTTTGCTTTACAATACTGTATTCGTTTTGCTACACATCGACATGAATCAGCCACGAGTGTTCATGAACTCCCAATCCCGACCCCCACCTTCCCCCTTCCGCCCCACACCCTCTCTCTGGATTATCCCCGTGCATCAGTCCCAAGCATCCTGCATCCTGCATCAAACCTGGACTGGCGATTCGTTTCACTTATGATTGCCTCAGGGATAGTTCAGAACAAGGTCCGAGACCTGAAAGAAAGCATCAGACTTAGGCCAAGTCAGGCGGTTCCAATTTTTCGGGATGGTGGAGGTCATCTTGGGCAGGATGGCTTCTCCCACTTCTCGGACCCCTCACCGCCTTGTTCCTCATCCTGTCTATAGGACCTTGTATTTTTCAGACTTCCTCCAGAGGGTCAGTGAGCTGACCCAGACAGCTACTGGACAGATGCTGATGGTGGCCGCATACTCCAAGCTCCCGTCCAGAGACCCTGAGGCCCCCTAAAGGTCACTGGGATCCGGCCACGACCCTCAGCCCCAACGACACCCCAGTTCACCAGGAAGTAGCAAGAAATGATAATGGCACCCCTTATCCTATCAAAAGGGTCAAAATGTAAGGTCGGACTCTGGGGCCCATGATCGCCGACCCTTCCCTCCCCCGGTGGCAGGGGAAGTCCCTAAGGAAGGAGCCTCCCAGATCCCGGGGACCAGTGACAGCACAGTCCGCCAGCTAAAGCCGCCCTACCCCAGCCACAGAGAAGGACCTATCAGCTCGCGACACCTCTGCCTGGCAACCTATCCAAACCCGCATTCATTAACCTGGCCATTGCTCGCAGCGTGCACATATAAACAAACTTCTACACGGTCTGGGCATGCAGACTTCCTCGACCTGCCCCATTCGGTCTGGGAACCGCGCCCGGGAGCACTTCGCCATTAAAAAGCCTGTTAGACACTCTTTTCGGGGTCTTGGTCATCTTTACCTAACACCAGGTTCATCTCCCTCGTTAGAACTGATAAACCAGGTAACACTATTGCTAAGTGTGGCACAAAATAGTCTAAGATGATTTACTACTTACCAAAGACAATTTCAAATGTATGAGATGAAGGGAAGAAAGCACTCAGGCAAGGAATGAATCTGAAAAAAATTTGGAAAAAAAACAATTATTTTTAATCTAAAAATCTGGTGTCAAAGTTTTAAAAAATGTGGAGAATAATCATATTTAGAAAAGAATGATAAGAGTAGAATACTGGAAACTAAAAAAGCTTATTTCTGAAGTTAAAAATGATTACAGAAACTGAATGAATTAAGACCTATTCCAAGCCACAAAAAGCACCATACATAAAGAAAGGAGAAAATGTGAATCTGTTTTTTTTTTTTAAAGTGTTCCTTTAAAAATGCTACCCAATAATGATACAGCAGGTAAAATCTGCCTGACAATGCAGGGGACATGGGTTCTATCCCTGGTTCAGGAAGAGCCCACAAGTACAAGCAACGAAGCCTGTGCACAACTACCGAGCCTGTGCTTTAGAACCTGGGAGCCACAACTCCTGAGCCCACGGCACAGAACCAAAGACAGCACAGCCAAAAAAAATTCATTAAAAAAAAAAAAAGAGCTACCACAGAGTGACACTCTATAGAGTCAGTCATTTCATGCCCCAGGTCTCTTCTTCCCTGACCTCTATCTCATGATAGGACAAGGGAAGGGGGTCACTCATAACTCAGTGAATCAAGCCACTGCCCCAGGCTCAACAGGGTTTGCAAATGAAAGCCATCTTCTGCCACAAGTAATAAATAAAGACACAAGCCTTATAGACAAGAGTTTTGAAATTCTCATCCTCCTCTGTATAACCAAAAAAATCATCTGTATCCAAACAACTGGCCACACCTGGATCGAGCTTACCCCTCTGTTCACCTATCTCCCTATTTCATCTGGGTCTGGTGTCTCTTTTTCTCCCCCTCTGCTCTCCTGCTGTTCCTGTCCTATTTCCTCCCTCACACGTGTCCTGTCCCAGGCTGCTGCAATTCGTTCCCCCTCGAAATGCTCTCTTTCCAACCTTCCTGAGTCTTTCAAAAATCCATACCTATGTCTGCCTCTTTCCTCCCCCATTTCCGCTCCCTCTCTGAGCTCCAGGTTACTCCCCTTCTCTCGCTGTGACTCTCCCTGCCTCCCCACTCTCTGGCAGGCCATGTGGCTATGCTTCCTTCCAGCCCTTTCTTCCTCTGCTCCTTACTGTCTGGCCTCTTTCTCCCCCAGCCCAATGATAAAACCGGCTACCTCAGATTGAGACTTGACCCTTGTGGCGAGACTCCAACCGGGTGAAAACACAACTAAGGACTCTAACCCAAGAGGCCTTGCCTAAAACTCGGCCAAAACCCAATTAGGGACGCTCCACCTCTGATGTCCCTCATCGCCCTTCGCCTCCCCGCTCCCATCACTGATACGGGCAGTTCTCCCTATGCTGTTTTCCAATCCCTGGAGATCTGAGCTTTCTAATTTATTAATACTTCTCTATTTTACAGAACTGGCTGTCACATGGCTGGCCCAGGTCACCTACCCTACGCGAGGAGAGGGCACCGGCTGACAGGAAAGAGGGGCCTGCGGGGCAGAAGGACCGGCCTGAGGAGACGAGGACAGAGCGGCTGGGAGGGAGGGGGCTCAGGAGCGGGCGGGCTCTCTGGAATCCCAGGACAAGGCAGAGGGCGCAGCCTCTCCGCGAGCTGGGGCGACGGGCTCTGCTTTCAGGGGTCGAAAAAGCGACGCGGCAGGCGCGACTCCAACTCGAGAGAGAGGGCTTTACTTGGCGAGGCCAGAGATTAAAAAGGCTTTTAAGGAGGAAAATGTCGCCAGAGGTGGTGTCTACGTGGACCGAGGGCCGAAATCGCCTCAAAAACACTTAAAACTCAAACGAAAAGATAACTGGGCCGCAACTGCAGAGGTAGCGTCTATTCGGGGCCGAGCACCGGGTGCCAGGGTTTTCAGGTCGCTGAGAATTCCCACACCATGAGGACCAGTGAGCGGGGGCGGAGGTGGGGATTGGAGGGGTGGCGAGCTCTGCAAACTTACTCTAGAAGCAAGCTTAGGCGCCGCTCTGGGACCTCGGCTCCGCGCTCTCCAACTTCCGGCTCTGTGGGAAAGGGCTTTTGTATTCGAGCTTCCGACCAGGGGCAGGAAGAGCAGCCGCCGTGCGCACTGCTCGTGGGAGGGGCGGGCCGCGGAGGGGGGCGGGGCCTGCTACCTTGACAGCAATGTTACCCTCTGTAACACTGCTCAGGTAAAGGTTTCAAGTTATGTCCGAAGCGGAGATACTTCCTCTTAAGACTAAAAGGATTTATTCTCAATAAAAAGCTGTTTTTCACAGCATGTTGTGCTCAGATCCTGCTAGTGAGGCTAAAGAAATGCAGGGATCTGGGAACTTGGGCAGTTATGGGACTAGTCTCTATATTACAAATGCAAAACTCTGCCTGGGAGAAATGGGCTATTCCCTACTCACGCCCTACAGAACAGCAAACTTAGCATAGTGCTGAGTTCAACAAACTCAGGGTCAGTCAGTACCTGGGTGTCTGAGATGGAGGACTTAAGGGATGTGATCATTTGGGTCACTAACCAGAGCCTTTTAAGAGCAAGACACTTTAAATGATTATAAACTGCGTTATTGTTTCTTTTATCCAACGTGTTTTAATTATTTCCCTTTCTAAACCCAACTCTTTAAACAGTGACATACAGAGGGTTGTATAAGCAACTCTTACAATGATAAATATCATTGTGTTAAGTTTAAGCTACAGAGAAAAAGTAACTGATACGTATACTGTGAAACGATTATCACAATGTTTGCCTAGCATCCATAATTTCGTATAGATAACTTAAAAATTATTCTTGACTGTGGATTCACCAATGATTTATCAGATACAATACCAAAAGCTGACGCCAACAAAATAAAAAGAGATTAATTGCACATATTCTAATTATCAAAATATTGTGCAGTAAACCATCCTCAGCAGTGAAAAAACAATGTACACTATAATACAAAAAAATTGCCAATCATATATTCAATAATAGCTTAACATCAAGAATACATAAAGAACTGTAAAAAGTACTGATCACCAATTCCACCATAGAGGTGGGGGCGCTTTCTTAACCAACCAGCCCACATATTGCAAATAAAATACAAAGAGTAACATAAAATAGAAACTTAATGACAAAAATAAAAGGCAATCATTTATAATGCATACAAATATAAAAACAGGAAAGTAGCTATGCCTTGAAAAAAAACAAATGATGGTTCATCACTGAAGTTATCACTCCAGTACATAAGCTCTGTCATTAAGTTGCTACAAAATTAAGTGTGGAGCCAGAATGATCAATAGCACCCAGGTGACAAGCATGCAGCATCAGCAACAGTTTAGTCAACAGCCTCACAAATATGAGGGTGTGAACCTGGACAGTACCCTTGTCAGGAGAAGTTCCTACACCTCTTGGTGAGGCTCAAAGGCATGGTGATAGTACACATGAACAACACTATCACAGTGCCCTTCACGCAGGCTTCTCTGACATCACTCAAAGCCAGAAAAAGATGTACTGGTCAAAGTCTTCAGATACTTTCTCATATCACAGAACACGCTGACCACTATACTAAGTAGCTTCAAGTGGTAATTCTGTATTCAGCAGGAAAATACAACAATCAATAAGGGAAAGTATTCTCCTTTAAAAATTTTCTCTAACCCAGTAAACCCACACCACAAAGAGTCCATGAGGAACTGTCCCATAAACACAAGTGGATTACCACAGCAAAGAAATTGGACATGACTTCAGACCCTAGAGTCACATACTTCAAAATCAAATTTAAAAGGAAAAATTATACAAACTAAGGAGAAAGCAAATTCAGGAAGAGTTTACACTCCCAGACTAGATAGACCAGTACAAGAGTGGAAAACTATGAGATGTGGGGGTCTCATATCCTAAGACATTGAGATGGGACTATTTGGTCCACCCAGAGATGCCAGGCTAACACCCTGAAAGATTCCCACATGTTCCCTTTGTTGGACTGCTGTCCTTACAGTTTTCCTAAGTAACAGGCACAGAAGATCCAATCCACCAGCTTATTCCACACACCCTGACATGTATGGCAGCAAAAGGAGAACAGCAGAAATGGCTGAGTGATCTCAAGAGGCAGACAAGGACTAAGACAGTTCATTACAGGTTCCGAAGTGCCAGATAAAATTAAAGAGCAGCCAGTACTTTACCGTTTTCCGATTCTATCTTCCAAATGTGACAACTATGATGAAAGCAGCACAGGATCAGGGGTTAGACGCTTGGGGCATCAGGTCTGATCTATACAGACTAAGAAGTGAGTAGCCAATACATCCAAGCCCACAAAGAGAAGAGGGGGCAAGGCAGCCCACCTCATGCTCCTCACACTCAAGAACAACCAGCTCACAGCAGGGAGATGGCGAATGTTGTGGATACAAACCTTGCCTTTGTGTCTGATGGAGCTGCAGCACCACTGGCGGGTGAAGAACACATGATACATGTTGAAGGACAGGCTGAGAACTTGGGGAAAGGTTAAGCTTCCTCTGGGACATTAATAAACTTCTCTTTGGCCAAAGATCTCAGAGAGTCAATTCCTAGGTAGGTTGAGAAGTCTGGGGTACCTGAGGAGGAGAAAGGGGTCAGGGGCTCTCGAGGAGGAGAAAGGGGTCTGGAGCTCTCGAGGAGGAGAAAGGGGTCTGGGGCTCTTGATGAGGAAAGAGTTTTCTGGAATTCTCAAGGAGGAGAAAAGACAAACTTTTGCCTTAAGCCCAGAGCTGATGATTACACAACAAAACAACTCAACTTAAACTCTGTACTAAGCAGAGACATTACTTTGCCAAAAAAGGTCCGTCTAGTCAAGACTATGGTCTTTCCAGTGGTCATGTATGGATATGAGAGTTGGACTGTGAAGAAAGCTGAGTGCCATAGAATTGATGCTTTGGAACTCTGGTGTTGGAGGAGACTCTTGAGAGTCCCTTGGACTGCAAGGAGATCCAACCAGTCCATTCTGAAGGAGATCAGCCCTGGGATTTCTTTGGAAGGAATGACGCTGAAGCTGAAGCTCCAGTACTTTGGCCACCTCATGCGAAGAGCTGACTCATTGGAAAAGACTCTGATGCTGGGAGGGATTGGGGGCAGGAGGAGAAGGGGACGACCGAGAATGAGATGGCTGGATGGCATCACTGACTCGATGGGCGTGAGTCGGAGTGAACTCTGGGAGTTGGTGATGGACAGGGAGGCCTGGCGTGCTGCGATTCATGGAGTTGCAAAGAGTCGGATACGACTGAGCGACTGCACTGAATGAAGATAATATAACAACGTTTCCTGCTTGAAGACAGGTTTCTCCTTCTTGAGAACCATCTGACTAATCCCGTCTTCTTCAAACGTAAATTCTGGGCATGGGTCTGGTAAGACCTTTACAACCTTGAGACATTCTTTTCATTTACTGTAATAACCAGTTGAGAAAGTATATAGGTCCCTTGCCAAGGCTAGCGGGGGGGGGGGGCATTCTCCATCCCCCTTCTGATGTCTATGTGAGAAGCTTTCTCTGTCGCATTTCATACTTTAATAAAACTCTGCTACACAAAGGCTCTTGAGTGATCAAGCCTGGTCCCTGGTGCCAAAGCTATATCTTCTTCTTCAGAGATCATGAAACTGAGGTAGTTCACCGTAAGCACTCATCTATATGTACCATTACAAGAGGTTTCCAACCACGATTAATGGTGTGCTTTCCTCTCTGCCCTGAGATCTCATCTCTGTTCACACTTTTGATACATTCCTGTTCATTTGGGGGTTTTGTCTTGTTTTCAAAACAAGTATCTCAAACTAAAATATACAGTGTATGAAACGAGCACACCTATCATTGTTTTCAATGGTGAAAGACTGAAAACTTTTCCTCTGAGATCAGGAAGAAGGCAAGGATGCGCACTCTGCATCACTGTTCAACAAAGGACTGTAACCCTTAACCAGAGCAATTAGACAAGAAAAAGAAATCAAAGCTTCCCAAAGTGAAAAATTAGAAAGTTACCTTCTTCCCTAGAGGACAACGTCTTTTATGTATAAACTGTAGATTCCACACAGACACAAAAAACCTCCTGCAACATCAAATAGCAACGTTAGCAAACTTGCAGGATACAAAAGTCAACGTGCAAATCAGCTGCATTTCTATACACAATGAACAATGTTAAAAGAAAATCACATAACAATTTTATTTACTGTTATATTTTAAATGGATGAAATATTTAGGAATAATTCACCAAGGAAGTGAAACATATACACTGAAAACTACTTAACCATTTCTAAAACAAATCCAAAATAAATAAATCTAGTAGTCATGGACTGGAAATCTCAGCATTCTATATTTCCAAGATACTCAAAGTGTTCCACAGATTTAATGAATTCATTATGAAACTTACAATAGAAATGTTTGCAGAAATAGAAAAAACTTG
>SJXQ01008126.1:0-21042 GCA_006408695.1 Aepyceros melampus
AGAAAAAGGTACCCTCTTGCACTTTTGGTAGAAACGTAAATTGATATAACCACTACGGATTAACAGTATGGAGGTTCCTTCAAAAACTAAAATTAAAACCACCATGTGACCCAGCAATCCCACTACTGGGAATACATCCTGAGATAACCATAATTCAAAAAGAAACATGTACCACAGTGTTCATGGCAACACTATTTACAATAGCCAGGACATGAAATCAGCCTAGATGTTCCACAACAGATGAATGGATAACAAAGAAGTGGTAGTATATACAATAGAATATTACTCAGCCATGAAAAGGAATGGAATTTGTCATTTGTAGTGATATGGATGAACTTATCATCTGCCATACAGAGTGAAGTTAGTCAGAACGGGTAAAGCAAATATCGCATATTAATGCATTATGGAATCTAGAAAATAGTACTGATGAACCTATTTGCAGGGCAGGAATAGAGATGCAGATGTAGAGAACAGACGTGGTGTGGGGTAAGGAGAGGGTGGGACAAATTGAGAGAGTAGCATTGACATACATACACTACCCTGTGTAAAACAGATAGGTAGTGTGAGGCTTCTGTATAGCACAGGGAACTCTGCTCTGTGAGGACCTAGAGGGATGGGAGGCTCCAGTGGGAGGCTATATATGTATACTTATAGCTGATTCATGCTGTTGTACAGCAGAAACTAACATAACATTGTAAAGCAATTATGCTCCAATTAAAAAAAAAAAGTAGTTACAGGGCAGGAATAGAGATGCAGATGTAGAGAACAGACGTGGTGTGGGGTAAGGAGAGGGTGGGACAAATTGAGAGAGTAGCATTGACATACATACACTACCCTGTGTAAAACAGATAGGTAGTGTGAGGCTTCTGTATAGCACAGGGAACTCTGCTCTGTGAGGACCTAGAGGGATGGGAGGCTCCAGTGGGAGGCTATATATGTATACTTATAGCTGATTCATGCTGTTGTACAGCAGAAACTAACATAACATTGTAAAGCAATTATGCTCAATTAAAAAAAAAAAGTAGTTCTTGCTAATCAACCCCACCAAAAAAAAGAAACACAGGATTGGGAAACAAGAGCCAAGAAAAATAAATGCTTTATGTGTGTTAATGTTTATCTTTACTTAAATAAAGGTTTTTGAGACAAAAAAAAAAACTCTAAACTTTTTAAATGAACCAAAAATTTAGGCAAATGTATCACCAAAGACATATAAATAGCAAATAAGCATCTGAAAAGATGTTCAACATCATTAATTCTTAGTGAGATGCAAACTAAAATCACAACGAAATGCCACCACTCACTTATTAGAATGACTAAAACTAAAAATGTAACAAATGTTGACCAAGACTGAAGCAACTGGAACTCTCACACACTGCAGTGGGAATGTATTAATAAAATGATACAACCATGCTGTAAAACATTTTAGTAGTTTCTCAAAAAGTTAAACATATATCTCCCATATGGCCCAGACTTTCCACTTCTAGGTATTAACCCAAGAAAAGCAAGAGCATATGTCCATGCAAAGACTTGCATGTGAATGATAATAACAGCATTATTCATAATAGCCAAAAACTGGAAACAACCCAAATGCCCATGAAAAGGTGAATGGATTTTTCTTACTTGAGGTGAGGTGAGGTGAAGTCGCTCAGTCGTGTCCGACTCTTTGCGATCCCGTAGACTGTAACCTACTAGGCTTCTCCATCCATGGGATTCTCCAGGCAAGAGTATTGGAGTGGATTGCCATTTCCTTCTCCAGAGGATCTTCCCAACCCAGGGATCGAACCCAGGTCTCCCGCATTGGAGGCAGACGCTTTAACCTCTGAGCCACCAGGGAACCCTTTTCTTACTTGAGGTGCCCATGAAAAGGTGAATGGATTTTTCTTACTTGAGGTGCCCATGAAAAGGTGAGTGGATTTTTCTTACTTGAGGTATATCCATATAATGGAACATTGCTCAACAACAGAACAGACTGAACTACTGAGAGCAATATGGACGAATATCAAACTAATTATGTTGACTGAAAAAAATAAACAAAAAAGAACACGCAGTAGTACATTATTTCATTTACATAAAACTGGTAGAAAATGAAAAATAATGTATAGTGACAGAAATCAGATTAGTGGTTGTGAGAAAACAGGGATATAATACAGAGATGAACAGGAAGGAAGGATTAATGTGGTTTGTTTAGTCACTAAGCGGTATCCAACTCTTATGACCCCATGGACTGTAGCCCACCAGGTTCCTCCAAGGAAGGATTACAAAATAGCTAAAGGAAAACTTCTTGAAGGTAATAGATATGATTACTTTCTTGATTTTGGTAATGGTTTCATGGATATACAGAGATGTCAAATTTTATTAAATTGTATACTTTAAATATGCACAGCTTACTGTATGTAAATGATGACTTAAAAACATACTTTTAAAAGTTTTAAGGTTAAATGTAACTAAACATTTTGTAACCAGCAGCTTTACACTCCCCAAATACCTCTAAGGCAGTAGGAGACTTTAAATGCATTCAAACAGTAAAATATTTTTTTTTATCAAAGGGGCTTTTATAAAGCTTTTATAAAGAATACAGAGTAGATTTGAAATTTTTTCTATTATTATTTACTTATTACCTAAGAGATGTATTTCATCTTCTAACCCTTCCAAATGAAGATATTCCATGAGTATTGAACCATATGTTAAAAAGACGAAAAGACAGCATACTGAGAGCTGAGAAGATGGAACAACAAAACGTCTGTATAACTGTTTCCTGAAATTAATATTTATACTGTTATTTAGTAAGTGTATCCAACAATGCACTTTTTAATTTTTAGATTTATATGTTTTTTGAGGTATCCTTTCTCAGTTACGACAGCCATTAAACTCAAGTATAGGGGCGTCCCCAGTGGCTCAGTGGTAAAGAATCTGCTTGCCAATGTAGGAGACACGGGTTTGACACCTGATCCCACGCTGTGCAGCAACTAAGCCCACATGCTGCAGCTACTGAAGACTGGGCGACCTAGAGCCTGCGCTCTGCAGCAAGAGAAGCTACCTCAATGAGAAGCATGGATTGCAACAAACAGTAGCCCCATTTGATGCAACCAGAGAAAAAGCCTGAGTGGCAACAAACACCCAGCACAACGAAAAATAATTAAAAAAAAAATCAAGTATTAAGATAAACAACTTAGACCCTCAGATAGCTGTATACCATAAACCAAGATTTTGTTCCAATGAAGCACCAGTGTCACTGCTCTCAAAGTGAGAGCAATGGTTGTTACACTATTAATAAATATTAAAATTAATCTTAAAGAGGGTTGGTTTCATCTCACACCCTTCTTTATCTCTATTTTTGTAAATGCCTTATAAAATATTGGGACAGTGAGAAATGTATAGTTTGTAAATAAATTTATGTGTATTTGTTGTTGTGTAGTTGCTAAGTCATGTCCAACTCTTGTGAGCCCATGGACTGTAGCCCACCAGGCTCCTGTGTCCTTCGGATTTCCCAGGCAGGAATACTGGAGTGGGTTGCCATTTCTTTTTCCAGGGAATCTTCTCCACTCAGGGACTGATTGAACTCGGGTCTCCTCCTTGGCAGGCACATTCTTTGCCACTGAGACACTGGGGAAGCCCTTGAGTATATTAGAGGTGATCAAAAATTTTGCTGGTAACGGACAGTGATCAAAAAGTTGGGAAACAATTTGCTTAAAGGAGGCTGAAGAGAAACAATTCTTACTAATTGCCATGTATTATCATGATTCTGCTTACATATAGTTATATGTTAATTAGGAAAGAATAAATCATTCTGATGACTGTAACAGTTGCCCAGATGCAAGCAGAGCAGCTTAATGAATGGAGATCATGCTGCCATAAGGCACATTCCACAGTGGACTCTATTAGCTAATTGTGATGAAGGCAATTACCATAGGATTTAGGGCTTCCCTAAGGATACTGTGTTGGCTATTTTATCAATCATCCCTTTCAATTTTAAGGTGATGTCTGTCCAAGAAAAGAAATCTAAATGTTTATTAAAATGTGTCTGTCTTCTATATCTAGTCAAGGTTGCTCAGACAAACTTAAGGTAGATTCAATTGCAAAGGTGTAAGTCTGGTTTCTCAGATCTTTCCAATTTTTCTTGGATACAGACTCCCACTCTCGTCCCCTGAAGTCCCTTCTGGCTCCTAGATTAAATGATGTAAATGTATCTGGCCCCAAAGACTATTCTGTGAGATCTCCCTCTTCTGCACTGGTAGTTATCTCTGAATGTCTGTGTGGTTTCAGGTCTTCGAAATTCTACTTCTTTCCCTAACATGGAGCTCTGTATTCTGCACTGTTTACAGAACTGCTGACTATTTAGGAAGGCCAACTATGTGCTAAGTGCTGTGCTCACAAAACAATGCAGAGTATCTGCCCACAAAGAACACACAGTCTATCGAAGGAAATACTTAGACAGTCATAACAGAACATGGTAATCAAAGAAATATACACACAGGGTATTATGAGAATGCCAAGTTGGGGCATCTATTCCAGCTTGGAGAAAGGGAACTAGAATGAAACAGTAGTAGCACATGAAATGGTTGTAAATATCTACCAGATGGTTAACCAGGTAGAGGGCACAGCATTTACGAAAGCAAAAGCATAAGCATAGAGGCACAAAGCAATGTGGTACAGGCAAGAAGTGCAGTGATATTGTATAGCAAATTGTAAGGAAGGATGTGGAAGAGGCAAAGGGGATCAAAGGAGGAGCTTGATATGCTATGCTCAGAGACATGGATAATTAGCCTTGGACAATGGGAATGACTGAAGACTTTTCAGGTAGGCAAGGACTTGTTAGATCACTCTGACAGTTTTGCAGAATATAGATTTGAGGAGGATCTGGTATAAACCCAGGGGGAAGATGATGAGAGCTCAACTTAGAGGGCAGTGATAGAAGAGATGGAAAGGGGCCATACTGAAGATTTAACACTGAGATAAAATCTGCCAGACCTGTGAATGTTCTATAACACAGAACAGCCTCTTCTACTAGCACTTGGAGTTCTGATTTGCTAGGTTTCTAATTAAGAGCAGTAAAGCACAGAAAAGTGCCTATAAGGACTGGATCTAGAGCATTCAATCATAGCTTCACTGTTTTTTAGCTGTGTAACCTTGGGCCAGTTATTCAACCTCCCTGAATCTGTTTCCCCATCTGAAAAAGTGATTAATAATAAGAGCCACTTAAAGCTGTGAGGATTCAAGTATATTCACAAGTAAAGGGCACAGCATAGTGCCTGGTCTAGAATAAGCATTCAATTTTGATAGTTGTTTAATTTTATTATTATTAACCATATGCTTTAGAAAATATATGAGCAAACTGAAGTTTTGACATCTTACTATGAAATTTGAGAAATCAAATCAGCGTTCTTGCCCAGATAGAAAGTCACTATACGTCTCTGCAGGGAAGTAGCTGACAAGCATAAATATCAAGCAAATGTTAGTAATTAGAAATGATCGGTTTAAAAGATATTTATACACTGTCCCAGACTGCATTTAAAGTGACTCATAAAGATACACAGTGAGTGAAGTCGTTCAGTCGTGTCCGACTCTTCGCGACGCCATGGACTGTAGCCTACCAGACTCCTTCGTCCATGGAATTTTCCAGGCAAGAGTATTGGAGTGGGTTGCCATTTCCTTCTCCAGAAGATCTTCCTGACCCAGAGATTGAACCTGGGTCTCCCGCATTGCAGGCAGATGCTTTACCATCTGAGCCACCAGGGAATATAAAGATATATAGAACAAGATAGCCGAAATTTAAAAAACAGTATCAAAAAGAAGAAAAGCAAGAGCAGAGACAAAATAGAGTAAAAATCAAGGCTCTAAAACAAAAGGGCAACTGAGGCTTCCCAGTGGTCAGCTAGGGTCTCCAGACCCCCACAAGCCCACCAATGGAGCAAATCTACACATACAGTAATCTTGCTTGAAAAATTCCATGGATAGAGGAGTCTGGCGGGCTATAGTCCAAAGGGTCACCAAGAGTCAGACATGACTGAGCACACACGAAAAAGAACAGAATGCTTTAAAACCCAGGTCATTTATACACGTGAAACACTTTTTAAGTCTAGTGAGAGTCGACACGTCATTTTTCAATAAGTCTTACCCCATCACTGTGTGAAACTCCATTATCTTTCCTTAGTCAACCAGCTTTGATAAAGCAGCATGCCCCTCAGGGAAGACCCTCTTCTCATACCTGGGTCACAGATGGTGGGGATTTCTAAACTGAACTCTAGCTAGCATCTAATTCTTGCAGGACACATCATCTAAAAATCACCCACGCAGTCCCCTTAAATGAGAAATCATGATGGCTCATGACTAATCCAACCCATGTTCACACGCAGCTGTGATTTCATGCATTTGGTTTCTTGTTTAATTTTAGGGATGCTGTGATCTAGCTATGGCCACAGAAACTTTAAACACAATGAAATAACCTGTAGTTGAACTTGAATTGAACTATACATGTGGCAGATAATTTTAAGGTGTTATTTAAGGCCTGTAAGACATAAAATAAACGCTAATTTCCTTCAAATATAACATTAATAAATGTATATATGAGTATATGTAAGTGGAACAGCAGGTATAAATTGGAGAATATAAAATAAAGATACAATATTAACGTACATGCTCTCTTTGCCTCCTAAACTGCTTAATCAACTTCCCTGGTGGCTCAGAGGGTAAAGCGTCTGCCTCCAATGCGGGAGACCCGGGTTTGATCCCTGGGTCGGGAAGATCCCCTGGAGAAGGAAATGGCAACCCACTCCAGTATTCTTGCTTGGAGAATCTCATGGACTGAGGAGCCTGGTGGGCTGCAGTCCATGGGGTCACAAAGAGTCGGACTCGACTGAGTGACTTTACTTACTTACTTACACATTACATCAAATCCCTAGAACAAGATTAGTACATGTATTATCAACATCTGGTCAATAGCTAGAAACAATATCATAATATTGCTTAAAATACTATAAAAACTACTAAAAATAGTTTTTATGTATAGTTCACTATGTATCTTTATGAGTCACTTTAAATGCAGTCTTGGACAGTGTATAAATATCTTTTAAACCGATCATTTCTAATTACTAACATTTGCTTGATATTTATGCTTGTCAGCTACTTCCCTGCAGAGACGATGGTGACTTTCTATCTGGGCAAGAACGCTGATTTGATTTCTCAAATTTCATAGTAAGATGTCAAAACTTCAATTTGCTCATATATTTTCTAAAGCATATGGTTATAGTAAAACATACTATAAAAACTACCCAAAAAAGTACAAAAAATTTAAAACTGCTAAATATTCAATTTTCATGTGCATATATTTGTTTTATCTTCAATTGTGACACAGCATATGAAGTACCTTTAAAAGTTCCAAGGGGGGAAGATAAATTAATTTCATTATTCAGTTAACGTAATTTACAATAAAGCAAGGCACTATGTCTAGGTGGACTTTCCTAGCCCCACATACGTAAACATTTGACCTTGGTATTACTATTATTTCTAAACAGAACTACACAATCAGTAATCAGCATATCAATGAGGTGCCCTTTCACTTTAGAAAAATGAATAATCTCTCTCACTAGATAATTAACTGTATGAGAGAAGGGGCTTTGTTTTGTTCATCTCTGTGCCCTTCAGTGCCAAGAGTGCTGTCTGGTACATAACATGCACACAGTAAATGCTTGTTGAATGACTGAGCTGGCATTAAAAATACCATAGATCATACTTAGCCACACCCAAACGTTTATCACCCAGGACTTCTCTACATTTGACATCATTAAGTCAAATACCCCACTGTAGCTACAGTTGCCTGTCCTTCTGGCCTGTTCATTCAATGACCTCTCCCAGCATTACACCAGTTCTCAGACCTCATGGCGGGGAGGTCGTCCTCATAGACCTTTCACTTCTGCTCTGTCAACTCCTTCCTGTCTTCACTTCTTTTCCTAGACAGTTTGGATTCTATTGTTTCAACTGCACTCTTGTTATCATCCTCAATAACCCATTTCATTGCAACTATCTAATAAAAACGTAACCTTGGAAGAACCCAACTGTTGTGCTTTATGCCGCACTGGGACTACTGAGATCTGCTGGAGAAAAAAAAATCACAATAGGGTGGATTATGACCAATATGAATTCCTGGTTGCCAAGCTCACTTCACACTGCCTGACACTCCATCTATGCTTCTGTGGTCCTAGCTTGCTCTCCTGTTCATCACAGTATTTCAAACTTTCCACAAGTACCTCAATACTCCATCCCAAACCCTGCTCCACTTCAACCCCTTGCTCTAAGAGGATTACATTTCCTCTTCCATCATAGGGAAATATAAACACCCTCAGACAAGCTCCTGCCACCAAATCTATAAACTTATTGTTATCTATATCTATTCACTTTTTATCCTTCAAAACTGTAATGTCCTTCCTCTTGTTTAAGGGTAACCTCTCCACTCCGTTCTGGGATCCTCTCCCATCTGGCATAAGGACTTTATTTGGAAAGGACTTTGCTCTATCAATTATCTCTTTCCATCAGCCTTTAAAGACATCTAAGTCTTCCTAAATTTAAAAAAAAAGAAAAGAAAAAATTTCTCTGGATTTCAATTTTTCCCCTACTACCACCCTTTCTTCGCTCTTCAGAAACAAATTTGTCTAAGGAATTGTCCATATCCACTGCCTCCACTTCCTCATATCCCCAAATATTTCCCAACCCATCAAAGTCTAGCATTCCACCCCCTACTCCCCTGAAATTGCTCTAAGATCACTAACAACCTCCTAAATCCAATGGATAGTAGTCAGTTTTTATTTATCATAGACATCTCTGAATCTTTAGCAACACTGACTATTTTTTAATGGAGCCATTCCATCTTGAAAAACTTATCCTCCTGATATTCAAGTAGATGCACAAATCTATATCATAAGAATGTTCAGTGTCTAAACCAGCAAAAAATTATACAATTTAAACATCAATACAAAACTGATTAAATAAACTATGGCACATACATATTATGGAATGCAATGTCACTGTTAAAAAGAAGAGGTAAGGGACTTCCCTGATAGCCTAGTGGTTAAGATTCCATGCTTCTACTGCAGAGGACAAGGGTTCCATCCTTGGTCAAGGAACTAAGAACCCACATGACTCAAAGTGCAGCCAAGAAAAGAGACAGAGAGAGTTTTACATATACTAACCTGAAAGCATGCCACAAGCGTTAACTAAAAACACATTCCAGAACATACGCATGACAATTCCATTTGTATTTTGTAACATATAACTGCAGACAGGATGGATGAATAGATGAATGGAAGGAAGGAGGGAAATATTTCATATGGGCAGGGAGAATGTCTGAAAGGGGATACAAATTTAATATTGTTACCTGTGGGAAATAGGATATGGAGAGGAGAATGGATTACTTATATGTTATCTTTTATTGGGTCAAGTAATAAAAATGTAGTCAGATCCCTAAGCACACCAACATTTCCAAAGCAGGTAAGAAAGAATTTCAAAGCAGATCAAAAGGGAATGGCCAGAGAAACTGGGTAAAGTATATCTTAGTGTACCAGAGATAAGGGAGGAGAGAGAGAAAGGTAGCTAAAGGTTTTAAACATGGAAAGAAAGATCTACTAAAATGAAGAAGAGAGAGGTGTACAATAAATAAAGAGCAGGGATTCTTAAAGAAGGTCAAATGACCAATAGATGTAAAAGAGAAAAAAGTTTCACTCTTACTTACTGGTAATAAAGATTTTTTTATGTTTGCCTATCAATTAAGCAAAATTTTAAAGACAATATTCAATTTTAAAAGGAAAGATGTAAGAAGTACTCTCACACTTCGCTAGCAAATGCAAAACAGTTTTGATCTAATAAGGACCTACTGTATAGTATAGCATAGGGAACTCTATATTCAATACTCTGTAATGACCTCAATGGGAAAAGAATCTTAAAAGTAGTAGATATGTGTATAACTGAGTCACTTTGCTGTACAACAGAAACTAACACAGTAATTTAACTCTACTCCAATAAAATTAAAATAAATAAATTTAAATTTGATTTATAAGAAACCAAACTTCATACAACTTATCACAAGTGCAATTAAATCATTGATTATAAAATGTGCTCCTTTTTGAAACATATACTCCCTGGTTGAAATAAGTTATACTCCCAAAAAAGGGCATCATCTACCTTTTTATACACTCCATCTGAAGCACCTCATCTAAAACTGGCACATTGTTGACTCTCAGTAAATAAACCCATGCATGCATGCATTCTCAGTTGCTTCAGTCGTGTCTGACTCTTTGCAACCCTATGGACTATAGCCCACCAGGCTCCTCTGTCCATGGGATTCTCCAGGCAAGAATACTGGAGTGGGTTGCTGTGCCCTCCTCCGAGGGTCTTTCTGACCCAGCGTTCAAACTCGAGTCTCCTGCGTCTCCTGCACTGCAGGCAGATTCTTTACCACTGAACCACCAGGGAAGCCCAAATAAACCTATATTTTCTGAAAAGTGACAAGCTATAGTTTAAAGACACTGATACTAAAGCTATTAGAAAAAACATTTATTTATTTGGCTGTTCTGGGTCTTAGTTGTGGCATGTGGGATCCAGTTTCTTGATCAAGGATCGAACCTGGACCCCCTTGCATTGGGAATGAGGAGTCTTAGCCACTGGGCCACCAAGGAAGTCCCATTAAAGCTATTCTTATGCCTGAGTTGACAGAGATACAAACAAGAAACAATGCAAAAGTCAAGGAAATTTTCCATCTCTTATGAATTGTTAAACATCAAGTTAGCTTTAGATAGACACAGATATGAAAGCCACAGTGGTCCGTCACTTCAACTATTCTGGCAGCACTGTCCAATTTCCTACCCTCTGATATTTCTGCCACAGCCACCCAGAAATGTCCCCCAAACTAGATAGTCTCCACTTTGTTCCTACACCTGGGCTGATGAGGGCTTCTGGAGAGAATGGATACAGAGTTCTGTGACTTGGAAGGAGACAAATTCAAGTTATGCAAGCCTCTCTGGGCTCACTATGATGTGGCAATCTGGATGATTTGCAGCTAAGGGGCTCCTCTATTCATCCTTCTCAAATGCTGTTCCAACCCATCACCACTCTCATCAGTTGGGATCGCCTCCAAAATCCTGTCCTTCCACAGCTCCTTCCTTCTCCACAGCTCCAACAATCCTGCTCTCATTCCCTCCTGTCTCAACGGAAGAGCTAGCTCTCTTTCTTGAAGACCCACTTTTCACCTCTTTCATGCTGAAGCCCCCACCCTCCTTCATTCTCCAAATCAATCAACCTGGCATCAATCAAGCCTGAAACGGGTTCATCTCTCTCCTAAATTTAAAAAGAAACAGAATTAACATTTTCTTCTCCCCTGTGCTGCACTGTCTATGGGAAACACTCTCCTTCCCATCAGAGCCAAGCTTCTTCAAAACGTGTACCAGGTTATTCCCTATCAGTCCCTCTAAATGCTACCCCCAACCCTCTACAATCTGCCTCTCTCCTCCTGCTGCATTGATATCATCACTGACATCCTAATTGCCAAATCTAATGAACATGTTTTTTAAATGTTTTATAGTATGCTTTATCTGATTACAAGAGGGGTACACATCATGAACAAAGTTATGACTATGGCAGACTAAAGAGAAAAAAAAACTTGCACTGTGTAACAGACAATGGGTAAATATCCCTAAAAAATAGTGTTCTTATAAATGAAATATATAATCCAAAAGAGAAATGTGGGAAGGATATTGAGGGGAAGTCTCAGGAAAAATACAAGTAGCTAACACACATGAAAATACTCAGCCTTACTAGTGACCAGATAAATGAAAGTTAAATCAGTTAGATACTATTTTTCATTGTCAGATTGGCAAAAATTAAAAAGACTGTCCATCCTCAGCAAGGGAATGAGGAAAAGCACTCTCAATGGTGAGAGTGTAAATCCTCTTGGATGCCACTTTTCTGATGCCTATTCATATTTTTAAAATGTGCATGTCCTTTGACCCAACAACTGTTCTACTAGAAAGCTGTCCAGCAGAAATACCTGTGTGTTTACCTAGCTCTACATACATCATTGAGCACTGTGCAAAGATGCTTATTGCAGCATGTGGTGGCTTGGACTAGGGGGACAGGCAGAGGAGATGGCGACGTGGCAGAATATAATAACATGATGCCAGGATTTGCTGATGAATTGGGTGTAGGGAGAGGGTGAGAGAATGAGAAGAATCAAGGGTGACTGTAGGTTCTTGGTTTGAATGGATGATGGTGTCATTTTACTGAGACAAGAGAGGGTTGAAGGAAGGAACTAGGGATTTGAGAGGACTTGAGTCCTATTTTGGAAACAGACTCAGAGACATAGAGACAGACTGGTGGCTGCCAAGCGGGAGGAGGTTGGGGAAGGGATGCATTGGGAGTTTGGAAGTAGCGTAGCAAACTAGTACATAGAGGATAGATAAACAAGGTCCTACTATATAGCAAAGAACTATCTTCAATTATCCTATGATAAACCATAGTGGAGACTTCCCTGGTGGCTCAGAGGTTAAAGTATTTGCCTCCAATGCGGGAGACCCGGGTTCGATCTCTGGGTCAGGAAGATCCCCTGGAGAAGGAAATGGCAACCCACTCCAGTATTCTTGCTTGGAGAATCTCATGGACTGAGGAGCCTGGTGGGCTGCAGTCCATGGGGTCACAAAGAGTTGGACATGACTGAGTGACTTTACTTACTAAACCATAGTGGAAAGAATGTTTAAAAAAATAATGCATAGGGAATTCCCCAGTGGTCCAGCGGTTAGGACTGCACACTTTCAAGACCAAGGGCATGGGTTCAGTCTGTGGTCTGGGAACTAAGATCCCGTAAGCTGTGTGGCAGGGCCAAAAATGATGTGTGTGTGTGCGCGCACGCATGTGCATATATATATATATATATATATATATAAAACTGTATAAATATATAGATATATGTATGTATACATAACTATATATATGTATACCTGAATCACTTTGTTGTACAGCAGAAATTAACACAACATTGTAAATCAGCTATATGTCAATAAAAAAATTTTTTTAAGAGTATTGTTTTGGCTATGTTAAGTTTGAGATGCCTATTTGATAACCAAGTAGGAATGCTTAATAGCTCATTAGACAGATCTATGAGGCTGCAGCTTAGCAGAAAGGCTTGGGACAGAGACATAAATTTTGGAGTGACAGATATGGTCTGGGAACTAAGATCCCGTAAGCTGTGTGGCAGGGCCAAAAATGATGTGTGTGTGTGCGCGCACGCATGTGCATATATATATATATATATATATATATAAAACTGTATAAATATATAGATATATGTATGTATACATAACTATATATATGTATACCTGAATCACTTTGTTGTACAGCAGAAATTAACACAACATTGTAAATCAGCTATATGTCAATAAAAAAATTTTTTTAAGAGTATTGTTTTGGCTATGTTAAGTTTGAGATGCCTATTTGATAACCAAGTAGGAATGCTTAATAGCTCATTAGACAGATCTATGAGGCTGCAGCTTAGCAGAAAGGCTTGGGACAGAGACATAAATTTTGGAGTGACAGATGGTATTTAAAACCATTGGGCTGGATGAATGCTTCTAGAAAGATTCTGGACAGAGAAAAGTCCATGGACTGAGCCCTGGGTCACGACACTATATCAAGAAGTTGAGGAGATAAATTGAGCAGAAGAGGTTGGACAGAAGTTTTTTGTACAAACCAGTTTCAGAGAAGTTATCATTCATTAAATGGTGGAGAATCACATATTTACCAGTGCATCAAGAGTCCAACTCCTTCCAGCCTATCTTTGGAAAGATTCTAGCCTTATTTTTTTTTTTTCTGAATGTTTCAAAACATTTAAATAGAACAGTACTTTTTTTCTTTCCTGTTACACAGTGGTTCCCTCACATGGTATAATTCTCCTAGTATAAAACTGGTCAAGGACCACACAAGCAGTAATCAGCAATGGCTTTTTAATAAAGTTAATAATCCAATAAACACACCATGCCTAAAAGGCTAAGAGTGACTTGAGGCCAGAAGCTTAATTTGTTAGGCATCTTTTATTCTTTGGAGCTGTTCACTTCCCTATCACACAGCAACTTTTCCAGCTTCTTACTGAGCTCACTGGATAAATGCCTTAAGACATCTGACAAGCCATACCCTCTTCCTAGTGTGGACCACAGAAACAGAGCATCTTTATGTTCCCACTTAAATTTTAGAAGTTTCCATCCAGAGACTCATGCCTTAAAAAAAAGAGAGGAAGTACTTCCAAGGAGGTCAAAGCTGTCATCAGGCATGCAATCTCAAAGCAGAATTGTATGAGAACTGGGCCTGGGGCAGACTGAGGAGACTTAAGTTTCTGGTCCAGGAGAACATGAAAGAGTGCCAATTCCTACAATGGTGATGTCACATAATTCATTTCACAAATATTAGCAAGCACCTACAATGTGCCAGGCCCTGTCATGGATGCTGGGGTCCACTGGTCAATGAAACAGACAGCAATCTCTGCCCACATAGAACTTACACTATGGAGAGAGAAGAAAAGAAAAATGAATAAGAAAGAAAACAAAAGAAAAACAGGAAAGAAAAATGAATAAAATACACAAAATATTACATTAGAGTACTAAGGTAGGGAAGGGGCATATATCAACAGAGTGTTCAAGGAAGGACTTAAAACTTTAAAACTTATTTAAATAAGTTTAATTAGGGTGGTTAGGGATGACCTCACTAAGGTGACATTTAAGTACAAAGTCCTAGCTATAGATTCAAGTGCCTCAAAAAGGCGTCTTCTGTGCTTTAATCCCATCATCACCTGACCTCAGGCCCTTGAAGGGATGGTAGCCCTTGTACAAATATTTGTTAATCTCTTGTGCTCAAGACAAAGGGAGCTCCAAGATCTAGACCTTGTCTTAGAATACAATCTTTGAGATGGAAAACCAACTGTGGTCAGCACGTACTCAGTCACTTAGTCATGTTTTGACCCTATGGACTGTAGCCTGCCAGGCTCCTCTGTCCATGGGATTTTCCAGGCAAGAAAACTGTCGTGGGTTGTTATTTCCTTTTCCAGGAAAATCAACTGAGAGAGGTTTTAAGGGATTTTCCTGAGATGTAAACAAAGAGTTTTAGACACAGAATAACTGGAAATTCTGCTTAGGGGATGGAACTATGTGTTCAGTAAGGTTGTCCCAAAGGTGACTTTAGAGCTAAATCTTAATGAATAGGAATCAATGGCAGGGAAGTGGGTACAGGTGACAAAGTTATCGCTTCAGAGAAAAAAAAGAGTAATTTAAGCAAAGACCCAGAGATGGGATCAGGAGGGAAATTTTCTCATGGACTGTTCTTCCCTAAGGTGGTCCATCCATTCCATGATAAAATAAGCCCACACTAAGCCTCAGCCATTCTGGCCTGGCCGTTGGGAAATCCTTACCCTTTCCACACCCTACCTAGTGGAAAAGGAAAAAACTGAGCCAGGCACACATCTCTAGAATCAAGGGTCACCTTCTCTAACTTCAGGACAATTCCCTCTGAGCTGACAGCCCTGGAGGTTCACTCACCTGGGTACACAGGGCCAGGTGGGGGTGATGTGCTTATAGTGGCCATGTGGCAAGCATTCCCACAGTGGAAGTGAAGTGGGTGAGCCATCAGTGAGCTAAGTGCTCCAAAGTCTCCGCAGTCCCTCCGAGGTGGAATCAAGGACAAAAACCTAGGCTTCAGCTTGGAAGGGAAATTTTTCATCACTTAGCCCTCATCTGTGAGCTAGTGTTCCTAAAAATCTAAGACAGCAGAGTTGGTGTGATAGGGGAGAAGAATACAGCTCAGCTGCAGTCAGATGGCCCAGCTCTGGCCCTCATCAGTTGGGTGATTTGAGTCAAGGTACTTAAACTCTCAGAATCCCCCTCTCATTATGTTGTTATTGAGTCTCTAAGTCATATCTGACTCTAGCCATTCCACGGACTATTAGGCTGCCAGGCTCCTCTGTCCATGGGATTTCCCAGGCAAGAATACTGGAGTGGGTTGCCATTTCCTTCTCCCTGAGATCTTCCCGACCCAGGGATCGAACCCATGTCTCCTGCATTGGCAGGCAGATTCTTTACTGCTGAGCCTAAACCTACTGAGAGAAGCCTAAACCTTCAGGCTTATAATTGTGTACCTCACACATACAGTTATCATTAGGATTATGTGAGGTAATTACATAAAGAACTTCTCACAGTGCCTGGCTCAATGGATTCTAACAACCCTGATTAGTAGCAGCTTTAAGGGGAAAATCTCAGAAAGCATCAATCAGAAATGTCACATACACTCACAGACCAATTATCCCTGAACAGGCCTCCAAACCCCATTTCACTGCTTTGTAGCGAGAGAGAAGGCAATGGCACCCCACTCCAGTACTCTTGCCTGGAAAATCCCATGGACGGAGGAGCCTGGTGGGCTGCAGTCCATGGGGTAGCCAAGAGTGGGACACGACTGAGCGACTTCACTTTCACTTTTCACTTTCATGCATTGGAGAAGGAAATGGCAACCCACTCCAGTGTTCTTGCCTGGAGAATCCCAGGGACAGAGGAGCCTGGTGGGCTGCTGTCTGTGGGGTCGCACAGAGTCAGACACGACTGAAGTGACTTAGCAGCAGACCTAGTGGGAGGCACCTGAAATTATGCTATCAGAAATGTTCATCCCCTGCCAGGAAAAGTCTCACAAGCCAAGTTGGTGATCTTTTCATATTAGAATTCCCAACAGATGCAAAAAAAAAAAAAAACCACCCAACTACAACTACAGCTGAAAACTTCATTAGGGCCTCAATTCTTTGCATTAACTATTGTTCTCTCCACACACCATCGGGTAAACACATAAGGCCATTAACACCTTAAAATTAATGGACTTATGAGGGGTGGGGAGCTGAAAGCAGAAAAGAAGCCAAGAGGTACAATATGTACTGAAGACTAATTTCTGCAACAAATGTACAAGGTCTAGGATCAACCCTGCCCAAAGCAGTATTCTGGAACGCTAGGTCTTGGAGAAGCAGGCAGGTTACTTCAGAAAGAAAAATTTGGTTAATTAGAAACATCACCTGTTCCAGTCGCCAAAATTCTAACCCAATGATTTTAGCACCCAAAATTCCAACCATCTTACTCAACGTTAAGGCTTGGACGGACATCTTTTCTACCCCTTTACAACCATCACAGACGGAAACGTTCTATGTCCCTTCTGAAGGCTCTGAGGGTCGGACCGTCTTTCAGAAGCGTACCTCACTGACCGCTGTAAGTTGTCCGTTAGTGGCTAAGTCGTGTCTGACTCTTGTGCGACCCCATGGATTGTAGCCCATCAGGCTCCTCTGTCCATGGGATTTCTCAGACAAGAGTACTGGAGTGGGTTGCCATTCCCTTCTCCAGGGGACTTTCCCGACCCAGGGATCCTGCATTGGCAGGCGGATTCTTTACTGCTGAGCCACCAGGGAAGCCTAAGGGTGGCAAGATAAAGAGGTTCAGCTCCAGAGCACACAGCCAGGTCCTCAGCCCCAAGCGCAGAAGGTGCCCACTGAAGCAGGACTAGGGGCCAACCGGCCTCCAGCCTTTACCTGCGGTGGATCCGCAGAGGCCAGGGAAGTGGACGCCGTGAGGGCCGAGGTCCGGAAGCAATGCGGAGCCCAGACACCGCAGAAAAGGTGACTCGACGCCTCGGAGGGCGTAGTTCCCGCGAGGAGCTCGGCCCCACCCGCGCCCCTAGGGCCAGCTCCCGGGAGCGGCCCCGGCCTCCCGAGGGCGGGAAAAGCCGTCCACACTGGAGGAAGCAGAGCCCCGAGGGGCACAGCCCTCGGCGGCGACGGATGGGCCCTGGAGACTAAGGTACAGCAAAGTGGTGGGGAGGGGCCGCCCAAGCTGACGGGAGGCAAAGCGCGGGGGTGCGGTCCGCCCAGGCGGACGGGGCCGAGGGACAGAGGGTAAGCCCGGGGCAAAGCGAGACGGGGAGACGGGGAGCGGGGAGGGAAGAGCGCAGGCCCCCTAGATGGGCGTGGGGGCGCTTAGGCAGTGAAGAGGGGCTGGGGGCCCAGGGGGCGTCCCGGACCGAGTGCGGAGGGATGGCTGTGGGCCACGGACCTACCTGTCACCTGCAACAGGTGCCACGAGAGGGCGAGACGTCCCAGCGCCGGATTCAGGGAAAGGTCTCCCGCTCCGGGAAAACCGCAGCCCCACTCCGCAGCCGGCCCTTCTCACCCTCCCTGGAGGCGGAAAAAACTGCAACTTTCCCTGGAGCGGGGAGGAGCTGGACTCTTAAAGGGGCCGCACAGCACTCCGGGCTCCATGATAGGGGGCCGCACCACCGGCCACCCGAAGGGGAGCTCTAAGGACCAAATCCTTAAGGCACTGGAGGGATGCGGTCCCAGGTTAGCAAACGGAGCTTGAGGACTGACACAGGACTCTGACTAGACCTGGGTTTCATAGGTGGTCCCTCTCTCAGACGATACATCATGTCTCTCTTCCCTTCAGCTGAGCCACAAATTGTGTACTGCTAGGACGACGAAGACTCTCGACCATATAATTTGGAAAGAAAAAATACGATGCTATTCTGATCCTTTGACTTTCAGTTTTTTATGGCACATAAAAGTGTCTGTCCAAAACAAACGTTTTGGGGAAAGGCCATAGACTAAATTCACACACAGACACAACTGGTTAAAATATTCAGCTCACTAGTAATCCAAATGGAGTAAATTAGAACCATAATGAAACTCTTCAGCAACGGTTTTTGTTTGTTTGTATAACACATAATGAAGACAAAGTGGCCACAAAACAAGCTCTTTCACAATTGCTAGGAGGAGTGTGTTTTCGCTTAAAACCCTTTTAGAAAGCATGTAAGCAGTATATATCAATAAACATTAAAATGTTTATATTTACCCAGTAATTATAGATTCCTCTCCCCAGTCTCCCTACTCCCCCTCATTCTTCTCATCAGCTATTAACCAGGCTCAAGTCCTTTCCATCTGTCATCAGCAATTAAACACGCTCAAGTCTCTGTCACCTTGAAAAAAAATCCTCCCTACACACTAGGTACCTCTCTGGCTCCTCTTTATGGGCAATTTCTATCCCCTTCTTACTCAGCAATTTGGCTTCCTTCCCCCCAACACTCCAGTGAAACTGTTCAGCAAGATACTCAACCAATGAACTCTGTGTCAGAAAAGCTATATTAAATGAATGCAGTGTTTTCCCTGCTTATCTTGCTTACCTCCCCCCTACATTTAACACTGTTAACCATTTCCTCCTCCTTCAAAGTCTTCCTGTGGCATCTATGATGCTGCACTCTTGCTTTGCCTCCAAACCCTTTGCCCTCTCCTCGGTTTCTTTTGTAGATTCCACGTCTGCTATCTAGCCTCTGAAAGCTGGACATTCTCAGGACTAGGCTACCTATACTCTTTCGTTGTATGATCTTGCACTCATTTGGCATGAATTACCATCTATATGACCACATCTGTAATTTTATACCTCTATCCAGACTTCACTGAGCTCTGCTTTCTTGACATTTCCACTTGGATGTCTCAAACTCAACACATCCAAAGCTGAACCCACCACCTTTTCTCTTAAATTTGCTCCTCCTCATCTCAGTAGTGACAACGTATCATCCAAGGCAGAAAATTTGTACCAAGCATAATACCTGGCATATATTAAGTCCTCACTAATATCTGTATATAATGAATCAATGAATGTTTCCTAAGAAAACAGAAAGGTACACAAATTTTTTGCAGAATGATGTAATCCCAGTATTACTTAGAATAATAAAATACTAGAAAAAATCCTTATGGTTATGATTTCAATACCTTTAGATCATGAATCTTTGCATCTTGTTCTATGTCCCTGTCCTGGCTTATAAAGTCTGTGAGAACTCGAATAGAATTTGTTTTCTAATGTTGGGTGAAAATTATTTAAAACTTAATTATGTTGAAGAAAATTCTTATGGTTCAAAGGTTAAGTAACTTACAGTATAGTCACAGAATATTATATAAACAATAAAAATGATATTTACACATAATTCCTAATGACAGGAAAATGTTTATACTCTAGGATTAATTGAAAGTATGTACTGTACGTACTTGCTCAGTGGTGTCCGACTCTTTGCAACCCCATGGACTGTAGCCTGCTAGGCTCCTCTGTCTGTGGGATTCTCCAGGTAAGAATACTGGAGTGGGTTGCCATGCCCTCCTCCGGGGGATCTTCCCAACCCAGGGATCGAACCCAGGTCTCCCGCATTGCAGGCAGATTCTTTACCGTCTGAGCCACCAAGGAAGCCCTGAAAGTATAATACAACTTTAATATAAGATACAATCACAAGAATTAGTGGAAATGAGTGGAAAAGGCTAAAAAGAAATGCGGAAAATAGTAATAGTGGCTGTCTCTAAGTAGTAGAACAAAATAAAGTTTTTGCTTTCCTCCTTTTTCTGTATTTTCAACTTTTTTTCTTATTTCTATTTAAGTATAGTTCATTTACATTGTTGTTAATTCCTGTTATACAGCAAAGTGATTCAATTATACATATATATACACACATTCTTTTTTAAATATTCTTTTACACTATATTTTTTTCTGTGACTGTGGTTTTCAATCTGTCTGCCCTCTGATGGAGAAGAATAAGAGGCTTATGGAAGCTTCTTGATGGGAGAAAATGACTGAGGGGGAAACTGGGTCTTGTTCTGATGGGCGGGGCCATGCTCAGTAAATCTTTAATCCACAGCCTTGTCTAACTCAATGAAACTATGAGCCATGCCATGTAGGGCCCACAAGATGGACGGGTCATGCTGGAGAGTAATGACAAAACGTGGTGCACTGGAGAAGGGAATGGCAAACCACTTCAGTATTCTTGCTTTGAGAACCCCATGAACAGTCTGAAAAGGCAAAAAGATATGACACTGAAAGATGAACTCCCCAGGTCTGTAGTTGCCCAATATGCTACTAGAGATCAGTGGAGAAGTAACTCCAGAAAGAATGAAGAGACAGAGCCAAAGCAAAAACAAAATCCAGCTGTGTATGTAACTGGTGATGGAAGTAGAGTCCA
>SJXQ01008126.1:22279-34432 GCA_006408695.1 Aepyceros melampus
ACAGCCTTGACGTACTCCTTTTCCTATTTGGAACCAGTCTGTTGTTCCATGTCCAGTTCTAACTGTTGCTTCCTGACCTGCATACAGATTTCTCAAGAGGAAGGTCAGGTGGTCTGGTATTCCCATCTCTTTCAGAATTTTCCATAGGAACCTGGAATGTTAGGCCCATGAATCAAGGCAAATTGGAAGTGGTCAAACAGGAGGTGGCAACAGTGAACATGCACACTTTAGCAATCAGCAAACTAAAATGGACTGGAGTGGGTGAATTTAACTCAGATGGCCATTATATCTACTACTGTGGGCAAGAATCCCTTAGAAGAAATGGAGTAGCCATCACAGTCAACAAATGAGTCCGAAATACAGTACTTGGATGCAATCTCAAAAACAACAGAATGATCTCTGTTCGTTTCCAAGGCAAACCATTCAATATCATAGTAAGCTAAGTCTATGCCCCAACCAGTAATGCTGAAGAAGCTTAAATTGAACAGTTCTATGAAGACCTACAAGACCTTCTAGAACTAACACCCCAGAAAGGTGTCCTTTTCATTATAGACTAGAACACAAAAGTAGGAAGTTAAGAAATACCTGGAGTAACAGGCAGATTTGGCCTTGGAGTACAGAATGAAGCAGAGGAAAGGCTAATAGAGTTTTCCCAAGAGAATGCACTGGTCATAGCAAACACCCTCATATGGACATCACCAGATGGTCAATTCTGGAATCACATTGATTATATTCTTTGCAGCCAAAGAGAAAAGCTCTATATAGTCAGCAAAAACAAGACTGGGAACTGACTGTGGTTCAGATCATGAACTCTTAGTTGCCAAATTTAGACTTAAATTGAAGAAAGTAGGGAAAACCACTAGACCATTCAAATGAGACCTAAATAAAATCCCTTTATGATTATACAGTAGAAGTGACAAATAGATTCAAGGGATTATATCTGATAGAGTGCCTGAAGAATTATGGACGTAGGTTCGTGACATTGTAGAGTAGACATGGATCAAGACCATCCCCCCCAAAAAAAAAAGAAATGCCAAAAGACACAATGGTTGTCTGAGGAGGCCTTACAAATAGATATGAAAAAAGAGAAGTGAAAGGCAAAGGAGAAAAGGAAAGATATACCCATTTTAATGTAGAGCTCCGAAGAATAGCAAGGAGAGAAAAGAAAGCCTTCCTCAGTGATCAGTGCAAAGAAATAGAGGAAAACAATAGAATGGGAAAGACTAGAGATCTCTTCAAGAAATTTAGAGATACCAAGGGAACTTTTCATGCAAAGATGGGTGGGTACAGAAAGGACAGAAATGGTATGGACCTAACAGAAGCAGAAGACATTAAGAAGTGGCAAGAATACATAGAAGAACTATACAAAAAAGATATTTATGACCCAGATAATCATGATGGTGTGACCATTCACCTAGAGCCAGACATCCTGGAATGTGAAGTCAAGTGGGCCTTAGGAAGCAGCACTACGAACAAAGCTAGTGGAGGTGATGGAATTCCAGTTGAGCTATTTCAAATCCTAAAAGATGAGGCTGTGAAAGTGCTACACTCAATATGCCAGCAAATTGGGAAATCTCAGCAGTGGCCTAAGGAGTAGAAAAGGTCAGTTTTCATTCCAATCCCAAAGAAAGGCAATGCCAAAGAATGCTCAAACTACCACAAAATTGTACTCATCTCACATGCTAGCAAAGTAATGCTCAAAATTCTCCAAGCCAGGCTTCAACAGTATATGAACCATTAACTTCCAGATATTCAAGCTGGTTTTAGAAAAGGCAGAGGAACCAGAGATCAAATTGTCAACATCCGCTGGATCATCAAAATAGCAAGAGAGTTCCAGAAAAACATCTGCTTTATTGACTATGCCAAAGCCTTTGACTGTGTGGATCACAACAAACTGTGGAAAAATCTTAAAAGAGATGGGAATACCAGACCACCTGACTTGCCTCCTGAGAAATCTGTATTCAGGTCAAGAAGCAACAGTTAGAATTGGACGTGGAACAACAGACTGGTTGCAAATCAGGAAAGGAGTACGTCAAGGCTGTATACTGTCACTATGCTTATTTAAATTATATGCAGAGCACATCATGGCAGAAAGGAAGAAGAACTAAAGAGTCTCTTGATGAAAGTGAAAGAGGGGAGTGAAAAAGTTGGCTTAAAATTCAACATTCAGAAAACTAAGATCATGGCATCTGGTCCCATCACTTGATGTCAAATAGATGGGGAAACAGTGCAAACTGTGACAGACTTTATTTTGGGGGGCTCCAAAATCATTGCAGATGTTGACTGCAGCCATGAAATTAAAAGACACTTGCCCTTGGAAGAAAAGTTATGAGTAACCTAGACAGCATATTAAAAAGCAGAGACGTTACTTTGCCAACAAAGATACATCAAGTCAAAGGTATGGTTTTTCCAGTAGTCATGTATGGATGTGAGAGTTGGACCATAAAAAAACCTGAGCCCTGAAGAATTGATGCTTTTGAAATGTGGTGTTGGAGAAGACTTTTGAGAGTCCCTTGGACTGCAAGGAGATCCAACTAGTCCATCCTAAAGGAAACCAGTCATGAACATTCATTGGAAGGACTGATGCTGAAGCTGAAACTCCAATACTTTGGCCACCTGATGTGAAGAACTGACTCCTTGGAAAAGACCCTGATGCTGGGAAAGACTGAATGCAGAGCAGAAGGGGACAACAGAGGATGAGATGGTTGGATGGCATCACTGACTCAATGGACATGAGTTTGAGTAAACTCTGGGAGCTGGTGATGGCCAGGGAGGCCTGGCATGCTGCAGTCCATGGGGTCATAAAGAGTACGACTTGATTGTGTGAGTTAACTGAACTATATTTTTTAAATTTTAATTTTCAACTTTCTTATAATGAGCAAATATGGCATTGATGATATAAAATTTTTTGGAAAAACCTTAAAAGGGAAAAAAATTATTTTAATTCTAACAGACTGTTTTCAGCAAAATTCAGCTTCCAGGCTCTACCCTTATTTTTCTTCCATACTTTAGTCCTTCAGTACCCTGCCTACAGCCTGAAGTGTGAAGAAGCCACTTCAAAAAGGAAATCTTTTTGTTCTGTCTAGCTTTGCCAACTCAGCTCATGGGGCCTGCTGCTCAGCCCTGGGCTATGAATGTGTTCACTTCCCTATCCTGGCCCGTAGGGAACTCAGACCAAGCACTCCTCTGCTTCCTCTTTGCAGGTGGTCTTTGGCAGAGCTGGAAATACCTTCATCAGTAGAGAATTCAGAAAATATTTAGTCCAATCCCCTTATTCCTCAGTAATAGTATTTTGTGTTCTTACTTCTTTCTATATGTGCACATTCTTACTCTCAAAGTCCACCTCATTAAGGAAAATGTTAGGATCTGACTCCTTTACTCTAAGACAGTCTCACGAACCAGCTACAAATACACAGGGACAAACATCAATGATGAACCAAAACAGTGGCCTGTTTACACAGATCCTATGCCTTACAAACTGCTGTCTATCTCTGTTTGAGCCTCCTTGTTTGCCCCAAGGATACCGTGCTCTAATTCTTATGCCAAATATTGTGAGGGGTCCAATGCAAGCAAACCCAGACACTCAGTTCAGTTCAGTTCAGTCTCTCAGTCATGTCTGACTCTTTGTGACCCCATGGACTGCAGCACACCAGGCCTCCCTGTCCATCACCAATTTCTGGAGTTTATTCAAACTCATGTCCATTGAGTTGGTGATGCCTTCCAGCCATCTCATCCTCTGTCATCCCCTTCTCCTCCTGCCTTCAATCTTTCCCAGTGTCTTTTCCAAGGAGTCAGTTCTTTGCATCAGGTGGCCAAAGTATTGAAGTTTCAGCTTCAGCATCGGTCCTTCCAATGAATATTCAGGACTGATTTCCTTTAGGATGGACTGGTTGGATCTCCTTGCTGTCCGGGGGACTGTCAAGAGACTTCTCCAGAACCACAGTTCAAAAATAGCCAGACTGGTTTCCCAAGTGGCTACAGCATTTTACATTCCCACAAGCAATGTATGACAGTCCTAATTTATCCACATCCTTGGTAACAGTGGTTATTATTGGTTTTTTGATTAGACATTCCAGTGGATGTGAAGTGCATATATTATTGTAGTTTTGATTTGCATTTCGCTAATAACTAAAGATGTTGAGCATCTTTTCATGTATTTACTAGCCATTAGTATATCTTCTTTGAAGAAATGCCTATTTAAATCCTTTGTCCATTTCTAAATTAGATTATTTGTCTTTTATTATTAGTTGTAAGGGCTCTCTATATATACTACTTATATTCTTGAAAAGAGAGGATGGGTTGAGGGAAGGGAAAAGGGAGAAGGATATTCTTAGGAGAAGTGGCATGGAGTTGAATCAGATGTTAACAGCAGGTTTTGCTGTTTGATTCAAGAGGAGGGTCGATGTCAGGGTTAAGTAAGTAAGTAAGTAGGTAAAGTCACTCAGTCGTGTCCGACTCTTTGTGACCCCATGGACTGCAGCCCACCAGGCTCCTCAGTCCATGAGATTCTCCAAGCAAGAATGCTGGAGTGGGTTGCCATTTCCTTCTCCAGGGGATCTTCCTGACCCAGGGATCGAACCCAGGTCTCCCGCATTGGAGGCAGACGCTTTAACCTCTGAGCCACCAGGGAAGTCGATGTCAGGGTTAAATGTTCTGAATTTTATTGAGAATGGGTCCTTTGTGATTATGGCCAAAATAAATAAGTGCAAGACTAGTTTATTCTTTGAGGGTTGGTAACTTTTAAGAACTATTCAAAGATATATTCTGAGTGGTCATTCATTCTAATAAAAGCATTTCTGAAGGAAGGAAATCCATTATTTACCAGGCTATGAAAGCAAAAGATAGGGGCGCCTTGTTACAAAATGTAATGACCATATGTGTTTTATTTTCCTTTGCCACTCTAGCAATGTTTGATGCTATTGCCCTCTTCTTACTTATTTAAGTCTCTTCTCCTATGAAAGTGACAAATTGTTAGTCACTCAGTCATGTCCGACTCTTTGCAGCCCCATGGACTGTAGCCCATCAGGCTCCTATGTCCATGGGATCCTCCAAGCAAGAATACTGGAGTAGAATGCCATGCCCTCCTCCAGGGGATCTTCCCAACTCGGGGATCAATCCCAGGTCTCCCGCATTGTAGGCTGATTCTTTACCACCTGAGCCAGGGAAGCTCTCCTCCCCTCCTATCATTTCTGGAATATCATAGCTTCCTGGTTCTCCTCTCTCTGTCTTTCTTACTCTTCTCAGACCACACTTTGTCTGCCTACACTTTAACATTCAAGGCTTAACCATCACATTTACTCAGGAGAAATCTGTGGGCACTAACATTTACTAGTGCTTATTAAATGCACTGGTTTTAGGAGCTGGAAATGCAGCAGTAACAAACGAACAAAGATCTTGCACACATGGAGCTTACATTCTAAGTCAAAGAACAATAAATAATAGCACAGTGGCAAACATACACAGCACTTACTATTATACCAGTTACTATTCTAAGATATTAATCTAAGACACACACATACACATTTAGTCCTCACAAAAAAATCCTGTGATATAGATGCCATTACTACTCCCATTTTACAAATAAAAAAACTGAGGCACAGAGAGGTCAAATGGTTTAAGTTGGGACTGGAAACCAGACAGTATGGCTCCAGAGTCTATGTTCTTAACTAGTATCTTATATTGCTTCTCAGTTACAAAGAATCACATCAAATAATACTAAGAGGCAGCTAAACTGGTATTTCAATTATCATTACTCACCAGTCACCTCCCTTACATCCAGGAGAACTCTAGGAAGAGAAAGAGAATGTTTAAGAGGATTAATGGGAGTAGAAGGCACTATGGTTCCCCTGTTGAGTATGTTAGTCACTCAGTCATGTCTGACACTTTGGGACTCCATGGACTGTAGCCCACCAGATTCCTCTGTCCATGGGATTCTCCAGGTAAGAATACTGGACTGGGTTGCCATTCCCTTCCCAGGGGACCTTCCCAACCCAGGGATGGAACCCACATTTCCCACATTGCAGGAAGATTCTTTACTACCTGGGCCAGGGAAGCTCTGTTCAAGGCAAGCGAAAAGGTTTCAGTTAAACCTTTCAAGAGGTGAGACTGGTATCTTAATCTCAGGTTGAAGGCTTGCTGCACTACAGAAATGTTTAGGCCTGCCTATGTAACCACTAAAGCAGGAAGGGTTTGTGGGAGAACTTAACAGATGTCCTGTGGTGTTTGAATAAGGCAAGCTTGTGCTTGACTTTCACCTGAAGGAAAACTGAAGGCAGAAAACTGGTTGAAGTTCTTCACAACAGCAGGACAAAGAGAGAGGTCTAGACTTCCAAGGGACCATGTTTTCTATGGGCCAGGTAGTTTCCTTAGAGTGTACCTGGCAACTCCAGCAAAAGAATGAGATCCCATGAGGAGACAGTTGTGTGAGCAAAAGCCATAGGGGAAGACAGTCAGTGTATATTGTTCCCATCAGGAATGGCACAGGGAGGAGGTCCACTAGGTGAGTGGGAAGTGAAGGAGTCTCTGAAGAAACCGCAAAAATACATTGCAAGAAAAGGCAGTACTAGGGCACTGATAGCCAGCTTACATCAGATCCACTCAAAGATCCACTCAATTCAGCCTCACTGTCCCTTTAAGACTCTCTCTTCCTACCTACTGGGACTGTCAACACTAGAGGAACCTGAAGCAGCAGAGCAAGTAGGGCAGGAAGGAGCCAGGAGAGTGAAAGAACAGACTAAGTCACTTTTCTTCACTGAAGATCTGTGGGATCTCCAGTCAACTGCACTGGAGCTTGGGGGATGAAGAAGCTTTAAATTGAATGTGAGAAACATTTTTAATTTGGAGTGGTTGAACTTTGTAATGCCTATTGATTATATTATTGCAAATAGCTGAGAGTAGCCTAAAAGCTAACGGGTCATATATGTAACATAATGTGCAATTGTGTTACCAAATGAAAGCAGAGTAAAGGAATAGGGTGATGAGGTGATATTTTACATAAGTTAGTGAAGGAACGCTTCTCAGAGGATGTGATAAAATGAAGTGAAGAACCAGGCCCTAGGAATATCCTTAGCCCTCATCCCTTTTCAGTATACACATTCTCCTTGGACTATTTCATCCATTTCCATGCCTTGTTTCTCCTGATGACTCTTAATCTTGAATCTTCACCCTAAATTCTCTCCTGATCTTCAGGCTTATATATTTAATGTCTACTAGATATCCCCACCTCAGTGATCACAACTATTTCAAATTCAACTTCTCCCAAATTAAACTTCATCTTCCTTCTAAACCTCTTCTATTCCCAGTGTTGTCCATCCTAGTGAATAGCATACAAATAGCACAAACCAGAAATTGTCCCCATCCCCAGATCCTATTGTTCTCATCACACAAGCAAATCTTGAAATCCTTCTCACTGCCACTACCCTACTCAAGTCATAATCATCTCTCACTTGGACTACAATAATAACCTCCTGACTGGTCACCCTACTTCCAATCTATCTTCTACCCTGCAGCTAAAGTAATCTTCCTTAAAGTCAAACAAGATAATGGAGAAACTCAATGGCTCTTGATAGTTCTCAGGGTTGTCTTTCATGTGGCTTAGAGGGACTTCCATGATCTGCTTCCTATCACCATATGGCAGAAAGTGAAGAACTAAAGAGCCTCTTGATGAAAGTCAAAGAAGAGAGTGAAAATGTTGGCTTAAAACTAAACATTCAGAAAACTAAGATCATGGCATTTGGTCCCATTACTTCATGGCAAATAGATGGGGAAACAGTGGAAACAGTGGCTGACATTATTTTTCTGGGCTCCAAAATCACTGCAGATGGTGATTGCAGCCATGAAATTAAAAGATGCTTACTCCTTGGAAGGAAAGTTATGACCAACTTAGACAGCATATTTAAAAGTAGAGACATTACTTTGCCGACTAAGGTCCGTCTAGTCAAGGCTATGGTTTTTCTAGTAGTCATGTATGGATGTGAGAGTTGGACTGTGAAGAAAGCTGAGCCCTAAAGAATTGATGCTTTTGAACCGTGGTGTTGGAGAAGACTCTTGAGAGTCCCTTGGACTGCAAGGAGATCCAACCAATCCATCCTAAAGGAGATCAGTCCTGTGTTCCTTGAAAAGACTGATGCTGAGGCTGAAACTCTAATACTTTGGCCACCTGACGTGAAGTTCTGACTCATTGGAAAAGACCCTGATGCTGGGAAAGATTGATGGCAGGAGGAGAAGGAGACAACAGATGATGAAATGGTTGGATGGCATCACTGATTCGATGGACATGGGTTTGGGTGGAGTTCGGGAGTTGGTGATAGACTGGGAGGGCTGGCGTGCTGCAGTTCATGGGTTCACAAAGAGTCAGACATGACTGAGTGAGCTGAACTGAACTGATGCATATATATCAGTTGCATATATCAGATGCATATATATACTGAAGCAGAAAATTATATGATATACCAACTTTTCTTCCAAAGAAGATCCAAGCAGTGGCAAGCAATATGAGTAATTTGGAAGAACAGTACAAAAAACTTTATATAGGACAATATATAATCCAATTATAGAGATGCATGTCATTGTTGTTACTGTGAAATAATTATAGTTATTTTCACAGCATATGGTGTGTGCATGCTCAATCGTGTCCGACTCTTTGCAACCCTATGGACTGTAGCCTGCCAGGCCCCTCTCTTCATGGGATTCTCTAGGCAAGAATACTGGAGTGGGTTGCCATTTCCTTCTCCATGGGATCTTCAGTACCCAGGGATTGAACTGGGATCTCTTGCAACTCCTTCCTTCACAGGCGGATTCTTTTACCACTGAGTCATGTATATATCCTTTCCCTCCTGCCTCCTAGTTCTTACATGCCATCTCTTCCACCATTCCTTGTTCTTGAATGCTCCTCTCCCAATCAACCTAAATGATCTGCACTTCCAACCAAACCCCAAATTCTCTCATGTCTCTTCCATCCTCCCTTTATCTTTGCCAGGCTAATCCTTTCTCATTCTTCAGCTCACATATGATCTCTTGGAAAGCCTTTCCTTTACCCCACTAATATGGGTGCCTGACCTCTGGGCTCCCACTGCCCCACAGCACCTTCTATATATCTCGGACACAGCACTCACTCCATGGCATTCTCATTGTTCAAGTGGTGGACCTTCCCATTAAAATGTGAGCCCCTTGAGAGCAGAACCTATGTCTTATTAATCTCTGTATCAGTAAGACCTGAAATATAACACAGGTTCTCTTTCAAAATTCAGAGTGTTGCTCTGCCTGAATCCTTCTTTTCTTCATTCTTCCTTGCCCTTTAAATTACCAATCATTCCTAAAGATTTCATTAGCTTATCCTACAGGATGTTTGTGTGCTAAACAGCTAGCAGATTCATTTCTCCTAGGTTCTCAAAGTTGCCCCTTGTCCCACAGGACATTTGGCAATATCTAGGGTTACTTTTGGCCAGCACAACCAGGGGAAGGAATGAGGTGCCACTGGCATCTAATAGGTAGAGGCCAGAGATGCTTCTAAACAACTTGTAGTAAACACTGGAGTGGGTTGCCATTCCCTTCTCCAAGGGATCTTTCTAACCCAGGGATCAAACCCAGGTCTTCTGCATTGCAGGCAGGTTCTTCACTGTCTGAGCCAGCAGGAAAGCCCCAGTATACAGCGCAGCCCACCCCCACCCCCCGCAACAACAAAGAAGTATCCAGGTGAAAACATCAATAGTATGGAGGCTAAGAAACCCTACCCAAGGGCAAGCAAAGCCCTCATCTCTGGTGGAATTTCTAGCCTTGTTTTCTTATGCTGAATTACAGAGCTGCCTATGAAATCCAGTCTTGTCTTCTGGGGTCTAAGATAATAATGAGGAGGAAAAAGGAGTCATAAAGATGAAGTCCTTGTGGTCCTGGGTTTTCCTGGATGAGCAAAACCACATTTCAGTGTGTGTTAAAACTCATATTTGGGAAAATACTTTCTCACAGGGAGATGTACCATTCTACACATGGCCCAAAGCGCTTTAACTAGATTCAGAGAACTCTTTAGAGGTACTATTTTTGGCTTTACATGCATTATCTCTTTTAATCCTCACAATAGCCCTATAAATTAGGCACTGTTATTATCTCCACTTTACAGATGAAGAAACTGTGGCTCAGAGAAGTTAAGTAACACATTAATGATAAAGGAAGGAATAAGTACTTAAATCTAACACCTTTCTATTATATCATGCTAGGATGATTCAGTACTGAAAGCATATAAAAATCAAGTTCTCAACACAGAAAATATCTTCTAATTCTTCCAACAGTTTGTTTCCTTCTATCAAACTTAAAAAAGAAAAAGTAGTTTGGTATCCACTCTTAAGTCCAGTTAACCCTTTACTTGATTCTTCATACTTGAGTAGGACCTATTTTCCTTTGGTACATTTCCATTAGGGGCACTGTAGTCCAAAAGGATCAGGCCTGGGCTGAGAATCAAAAAGATATAAACTCATTTCGATTAATCGTGTGTGCTTAAAAAAAATGACTCTCATGTACGTCACTGTTCCTTGGTTTCTCACCTTCAAAATGATAATTATGATAACAATAGGATATGAGAGATGTGATATATCCCACATACAGGCTTTTCTAATATGCAGCTTTAGTGTCATTTCTCAGGCTCAGGTCCAGTCCCTAGCCAAAGGTCTCTGGATTCATCTGCTTTTCCTTCTTTGCAAAAGTGCTGCTGCCATTTCTGTTCCCTTGAGGTTCTCATCAGTATTCTCATTCTACCATTCTGTAGTGTGGGAAACCATCTCAATACTCTAGATGACAACCACAGGAGTTCATTTTATGTAATTTGTTATATCATCACAAAACTAACCCTTCCCTTACAGGAAGTGACTTACATGGGCAAGAATCAGAGGAAAGCATGGATTGTACAGCTTTTCTGTTGTTAATAAGAATACTATTGAAGACTGTTCTAGCATCATATATAATGCTTCATAAGAATGGTAGTCACTGTAATAAGATCATGCCAGCCTTATAATGCCTCAGTTAATTAAGCATCCACATGCCTCCATGCAAAGGACAGTTTTTGCTCATGCAGTAGCCTATAGTCTAATCATTTCATACCACAACCTGCATTACTGATCTCTCTCCCATTCTGCTTATATCAATTCTCATATTCTTATATCAGATCACAGGCTTAATCTTCAAGGATCTGAAGGTCATAACTCCATCTGTCTTGCTGCTGCCATTCCTTTTGATAAGGCAATTCAAAATTTCTCTCTTTAGACTTACAAGGAAGGGCTGTCTGCACATCTCTTCACTTAGGTTTAATCTCTGCTTTTTCTCTTAAATTCTCTTTGTGGTTCTTCTTGCACTGCTGATTGACAATCTTGAGGCTGTTTCCAGTGTGTAGCCAAAGATATGTGAGGATGAAACCTGACAAAAATAGATTGCAATTACATGAGCAACTAGTAACTGGAAACCTTCACCAAATTTGCTGAGTCCTAGCACCAATTTTGAGTAAACAAACAAGTTTACTGAGAGACTACCCTTTCCTACCTTTCTATTTGAAGTTCAGTAAACTGACAATAAGGGGCTTCCCAGGTGGTACAGTGGTAAAGAATCTTCCTGCCAAAGCAGGAGACACAAGAGACATGGGTTTGATCCCTGGGTCAGGAAGATCCCCTGGAGAAGGGAATGGCAAGCCACTCCAGTATTCTTCCTGGGAAATCCCATGCACAGAGGAGCCTGGTGAGCCACAGTCCATGGGGTCACAGAGCACACATGCAAACTGATAACTATCTCACCTCTGGATGAACTACGGAAAAGTTGCAACAGGATTTAGAAAAGAAAGATAGATACTTAGCTAGAGGACTTAAAGTGGTCTTTCATAAAAAAGATTGGTTCCCTCTGAGCTCTAAGTCCTATGACTGGCCTGTGTCAAAGTTTTCAGATGGTATCTTTTTCTTTAAAATAATCACAACAGTTTTTTTAGAGTAAAACTAGGGGGCCTTGAAGAAAAACAGAATAGGAAAGAAAGAACAAGGATGATGTCAAAACTCCATCCTTCCATTGCTTCTTAGGAAAAAAATGGTAGAAAGTTGATGCTTCTGTTTCTCTGAAGCAGTGACGAATAGACAATCAGATAGGCCACCCTCCAGGGGAAAAAAAAACTGTACATTGGCATCA